>JAMPIV010010372.1:0-360000 GCA_024509875.1 Oreohelix idahoensis | reverse complement strand
GGGGGGGGGGGGGGGGGGGGGGGGGGGGGGGGGGGGGGGGGGTGGGGGGGGGGGGGGGGGGTGGGGGGGGGGGGGGGGGGGGGGGGGGGGGGGGGGGGGGGGGGGGGGGGGGGGGGGGGGGATTTGTTCTATCACTTATGTTTGTTAGTGGGAGTGTTTGTTCTATCACTTAATTAACGTTTGTAAGTGGGAGGATTTGTTCTATCACTTAATTATGTTTGTAAGTGGAAGTATTTGTTCTATCACTTAATTATGTTTGTAAGTGGAAGTATTTGTTCTATCACTTAATTATGTTTGTAAGTGGAAGTATTTGTTCTATCACTTAATTATGTTTGTAAGTGGAAGTATTTGTTCTATCACTTAATTATGTTTGTAAGTGGAAGTATTTGTTCTATCACTTAATTATGTTTGTAAGTGGAAGTATTTGTTCTATCACTTAATTATGTTTGTAAGTGGAAGTATTTGTTCTATCACTTAATTATGTTTAGAAACATAATTATGTTTGTAAGTGGGAGTATTTGTTCTATCACTTAATTATGTTTGTAAGTGGAAGTATTTGTTCTATCACTTAATTATGTTTGTAAGTGGAAGTATTTGTTCTATCACTTATTTTTGTAAGTGGGAGTATTTGTTCTATCACTTAATTATGTTTGTAAGTGGAAGTATTTGTTCTATCACTTAATTATGTTTGTAAGTGGAAGTATTTGTTCTATCACTTAATTATGTTTGTAAGTGGAAGTATTTGTTCTATCACTTAATTACGTTTGTAAGTGGAAGTATTTGTTCTATCACTTAATTACGTTTGTAAGTGGAAGTATTTGTTCTATCACTTAATTACGTTTGTAAGTGGAAGTATTTGTTCTATCACTTAATTATGTTTGTAAGTGGAAGTATTTGTTCTATCACTTAATTATGTTTGTAAGTGGAAGTATCTTGTTCATTTTTATTTTCATTCGTTGTGGAGTATGGACCCCTGCAGCTGGTTCCCTGACAAGAAGCCTGTAATCAAAGCAGTTATGTGCTGTAGCAGCGATGGTTACCTGTAGCAAATTTTTTTGACATAATTAGGTCGCCAGCCCCATGCACAAATCTTATGTCGCCTGAGGATGTAGTAGTCTTATTCTTTTGTTGTATCCTCAGAGACCTCCACGTTTGTTGTATCCTCAGAGACCCCCGCTTTTGTTGAATCCTCAGAGACCCCCACTTTTGTTGAATCCTCAGAGACTGCCACTTTTGTTGAATCCTCAGAGACCTCCGCTTTTGTTGTATCCTCAGAGACCTCCGCTTTTGTTGTATCCTCAGAGACCTCCGCTTTTGTTGTATCCTCAGAGACCTCCGCTTTTGTTGTATCCTCAGAGACCTCCGCTTTTGTTGTATCCTCAGAGACCTCCGCTTTTGTTGTATCCTCAGAGACCTCCAACACGTACCCACGGCTGCCTTGTTTTTGTACAATTTTATTTGATTTTGTAAGCAACGTTCTTCCTGTACACATGATGCATCCTAGAAAAATCAGTAACTTGTAGATATTTTGAGATGTTGGGATTGTGATTTACACTACATGTTTGTATCTTTTAATGCAAACACCTGAAAACTGGAAATCAAAAGTTTCTGTGGGCTACTTTTCTATCACAATTTGGCAGATTTCTGACTGTTTTGGGCGAATCTGGGCTATTTTCGAACATATTTTGGGCGACTGGGCTATTTTCAAACACATTTTGGCCAATCGTGGGCACCTTTGGGCTACTTTTTGAACGCGATTTGGACAACATCTGAAAACCGAAACAAAGTTAACCCCTAGGATTTCGGTTAAAAGGTTACAGATAAAAAGTTTCAATTTACGTGAATTCAAAATGACGCTAGCTGGGGAAAAATTGAAGTAATATTTTAGTAAGGAAAAAAAATGATGTGGAATCAGTTTTACAGTGTACAAAATACTAGAAATATGGGACATTTTGGGGTTCACTCATTGGCAAACACTATTACAAAGAGGCAAAGAGAAGAAATAAGAGACAATGTAAACATGGGGGGAAAAAGAGATGAACAGATCAAACAAAGATAAGATGAGAGACACAGAAAGAGGAAGAAAAGAAAGAAATAACCCAGGTAACACTAGGAAAAAGTACAATAAGGGGGAAAAAAAGGAATCAGAAAAAAAGAAATATCAACACAAAGAATTCAAGAAACAAAAAGAGAAAATGAAATAAACCACTAAAATAATAGTCCTGGTATGAGATCGCCACAGTCATAGTGCTTCAGAGCTTCGTGACCAGACGAAAAGGAAATTTAAAAATGGGGGAAAATTGGAAAAACTTAGTCGTTCCTCTTCTACCTGGGGATTAGAGGTTTGCCAGAGATAGCACCAGGCTATCGTATTGGTTGTCTTCCTATTGGCTGTCTTCCTATCAGTCCTCGGTTTTTTGGGGATTATCTGATGTTGTCCTGCCAGCAAACTCTGGATCATCGTGGATCTCTGGCTCTTGGTTTCCCATATTTGTTGTGGCTGCTGATCTTCTCCCGTTCTGTAGACATGGCCAAAGCATCGTAACTAGGACTGTTCCACTTGGGTCTGAAGGGGTTGGGTTTTCAGGCCACAACGTATCATCTAGCTGTGAACTATGTCCCTTCTTGTTAATTTGACCACCTTCCTCAGATACCTAATTTCTTGCAGCTGGCTTTTGTGGGTTGTAGTGATTGAAAAAAAAATTTTCAGCTATTAAAATTCATAATTTAATGCTTTTATTATTTTATTCCTTCAATTTTATCTTTTTTTTTTAATGAAAACTTTTATAAATGTTTATTATAATCATCTTTGTTGAAGAATCCCCTTAATTATAAAATACTGAATTTGTTTGGAGAAAATCATCTCGATTTATGTGAATCTGAAATTAGACACGCACCTCTGAAACATAACCCGTGTGTAAGTCGTGGTAAGGTATTGGATATTGGTGTTAGTAGAAAAGTGTTCAAAGACCCTTGCAAGACTGAAAAAATGCTATTACAATCTAAAAAATGTGGTGAGAGATGATCATCATCATTATCTCCTTTGCTCCACTTGGAGCCATGACTGCAGTTGGCTTCTGCGAGGAAGCTACATACTTATACAGTTGGGGTTTCTGTAGCTATTTGTGCTACATGATGAGGATGGCAGGTTCATGCACAGCCGCATATGTCACCTCCTACATGCTTGATGGAATAGTGGTCCTTTTCTTTCTGTGACCTCAGAGACTCCTGGGAACCACACAGAGTCAGAGGTTACGCATGTTTAAAAATGGTGATATATGAAATAACATCGTTTTCCTTGTTTTTGTTTTTTTGTTTGCACCCTTCGAATCGAGTTGGCCACTCGAAAAGCAGCAGCTGGGAGACTTTTTCAGGCCATAAATCGAGGATTCCTCAGCAAGAGAGAGGTTGGTAAGAAAACGATAATGGCTGTATACCGCTCCACCTATGTCCCAGTCTTGACATATGGATGCGAGTCATGGGCAATGACTACAACCCACAAAAGACAGATCCAAACCTCAGAAAGAGGTATCTGAGGAAAGTGGTTGAAGTAACAAGAGACATGGTCCGCAACCAGACGATACGTCAAAGCCTAAAATCCCACCCCCTGCAGACCCAAGTAGAACAGTCCCAACTAAGATGGTTTGGCCATGTCTGCAGAATGGGAGAAGATCGGCTACCACGACAAGCATGGGAAACAAAGAACCAGGGATCCAGACCCCCAGGATGACCCAGCGTCCGCTGGGAGGACAACATTAGACAATCTTTGAAGGACCGAGGACTAGAATGGAACCAGGCCAGGAGGAAGACAGCCGATAGGATAATCTGGCGCTCTCTCTTCCAAACCTCTACACCTCACGGTAGAAGGGGAACAACTAAGTAAGTTTGCACCCTAAGGAGCATGGTCTCCTTGCAGGAAGCCTGAACCAAGCATTCATGTGCTCTTGTAGCAGTGTTTGCTGTAGCTGTTTGTTTTACATGATGAAGTTGCCAACATCATGCACAACTTCATCTTAGTCACTTGTACGACATGCCTGAATGGGGCAGTAGGCCTGTTCTTTCTTTGTCTCATCAGAGAACCCACCCCCGGGAACTACGTGGGGGCTGTATGGAATATTAATTTGTGAAAAAATTAGCTTTGACGTTCAGCGTCTTAAAGTCGTTTCAGAAAAGTTGCCACTTTTCAAGTGCATTTTCAATGTATGAAAGAAAACTTTTGATACATGTGGCCTGTAACATTTGATAGGAGAGAAGCTGGAGTTGCATACAGTTGACCAATTTGAGAAGTTCATGTTTTTAACCAAACTGTAATTTATCTTGTGTGAATTTTTCTATGAATTCAGACACTACAATGTGCTACTGATTTTGATAGGATGCATTTGCCACGCCATTTTTTACACTAAGATAACTTTTATTTTCTTAAAGATTGTCTTGAGAATGGTAGCTAACATCATTAGTAAGTTTAAAATTTAATGGTCAACATTTTAAACACTCTTTGCTCTTATATAGTAATAGTATGCATAGAGGCATATCTGGAGTCATCTTTATATGACCACCAGCTGTGCACAATACTACATTATACAAATGTGTAAGTGAACCTTTGTCCGTGAGGCTAATTACATCCTCATTGACTCTTAAAATCATCCACACACTTCTAGGGATTCCCCCTGTGGTGAGACATGTTGAGAACCCAGCATTGCACACTAAGCTTGGAGAAGTCACTACAGAACCAGTGATAGGCAGGGGGAGCTGAGAAGTGGCTCTGTGCAGGACGTGACAATTCCTTGGGAGAGCCCAGAACCAGAACACAGTATTTTAGCTCTGCATATTTGGAGAGCCCCCTTAGATGGTGAGGAATGCACAGTATGCCACACACTTCTTCCTCTTAGCTTGGGACCAGATGTGGTGATCCTTTAAATGCAAGCCAAGCTGGAGAAACTGGAGCTCATGAATTCAACTCAGCATGTTTCGGATTGGCAGAAAAGCCTAGATCTGCAGTGTGGATAATACCAAGGAGTCTTCATCTTGGTATTGGCTGCTAAAGAGTGAGAAGCTCAGCAGCCTTAGTTAAACAACAACAAATACAGTAATAGTTTCTGTCTGGTTTTGACAATTTTGTGTGTGTCTGTATTTGTATGTTTCTTTATGTGTGTTTTGTTAATAGATTTTATGTTATTACAGTATTGTGTTTTGTTAATATATGTTGTGTTATTAGTTTTATGAATTAACATTTCAAAAAACTTCTTGTTCTTATTACCGTAATAATTCTTGTCATGTTTTTAAAAAAATGTTTTTGTGTCTGTATGTGTATGTTCCATTTATCATATTTCGTTAATAGATTTAACGTTATGTTTTATCGATTAACATTTCAAATTTGTTAAAAGAAAATCAAATCTCTTCCAGGATATTCTTAATCGTCATGTTTTGACAATGATGCAAATTGACCCATCGTCTCCTAATGCAGGTGAGTGATAGAGTAAAGACTGTGGTCCCTCAGTTAACGTTTTATTGGTTGTTTTGTTATCTATGTTCAGCTGTGTGTGTGTCTTGTTGGACACTATACATTTGATTAACAATAGTCTCAGTAACAGTCGTCATTCATCGTCATTTTCTATTTGTGGGAAACCTGCACCAGGCATTCATGTGTATTCTTGTGCAGCACTGGTTTCTGTAGCCGTTTCTTTTACATCGTGAGATTTCCAGTCTCATGGATATTAGTTGCCTTGTACGACATTAAACAAAAAAAAACAGGAGTTCTTCCTCGTTTTGGCGAGGCATGCCCCATTCAACTGAGACGAGGTCTGTCAGTTATATTAGGGTGTACGTCCAGACATAGAAGACCTCGTGGTCTGGATATTGACTGTACGACATGCTTGAAAGAGCAGTTGTCTTCTTTATTCTTTGCCTTATCTAAGACCCCCCATGACCTACATGTGGCTAAGTGAGATTCACGCCAAGTTGTCCTGTGTTGTTTATTCAGTGCCTTCCTGTGTCTTCTTTATCGCTGTCTTGCCTATCGCCAGTTCTCTTCTTCATGTATTTTTAGGTCTCCTTCTATTTCTCTTACCCTGCGGATCCTGGAGGAAGGTGTTACCTTTGCTCAGTCAGCAGCCATCCTTCGTGTGGTGACCTAGCCTTGGTTCATGCTTTGCATCTCTGCCTCCCCTATTCTCCACCAGATTGCTTTTGACTGACCTCTCTTTCGCTTTCCTTCTGGAGCCCATAGCATGTCATTTGTGGTGAGGGTGGCAGGGTCTTTTCTAAAGCTGTGGCCACTATGATAGTGTGTATATCTTCTTGGTGGTTCAGAGTTAGCAGTTCTTGATTGGTGATAGTGTTCGACCAGAAAATTTGAAGAAATTTCCTTAGACAAGTTGTGTGGAAAGAGGAGATTTTGGACGTTTGTTTTTTCTATTGCTCTCCGGCATTCTACAATGTACAAAATGCACAGAAATTACGCAATTCTCGTATATCTTTAATTTAGTGTTTGTACTGTACTGGGAAGACCATATGTTGTTCCTAGATATGTGTCCTTTTAAATTAGCATCTTGTCCTCACCTCTTGATTCAGTTTGTATTGTTTGACTTGACTGATGTGATTAATTAAATTTGTTGGCTTTACAGTGGTATTGTTTGACTTGACTGATGTGATTAATTATATTTTTTGGCTTTACAGTGGTATTCATGAAACAATATGTAATCATTAATTAAAGGAACCATTAAATTTGTTTGCTAATTTAAGTCTTAGGTCATTATAATATTAATAATTTAGTATTAATTTGTACAGGTTAATTACCTAAATATGAATAATTGGTATCCAGAGAAGGGAGTTTCTGTTGTCAAGTCTGCCATGAATATTGGTTCTGAACTGAGTGGATGTTATGTTTCTTGCCTCACAGCGGATTTGCCCTCAGAAGTGGACAACTACCAGAACTTGTGCCCATTAGAGAGGATAGGTGCTCCGAAGCCTTCCCTCGGAAACTTGCCTTCAACCACATACAAAGCATTGTGCACAAAAGATGGCTTATACTACTGCCTGCGGCGAGTCCATGGTTAGTTTTTTTTTTCCCTCTACGCAGTTATGTTTGAAATTATCAGAATGTTGCTACCACTGTGTTATTTTAGTTTTTCCCTTCTGTGGTCATTTTTAGTTTAGGAGTTTTGGCAAGGTGCGTCTCATTCAGCCTAGACACAAGGTCCGTCGGTTATATTAGGGCACATGTCCAAATATAAAATACCTTTTGGCCTCGTGTATATTTTATTAATTGTGTATATAAGGTGGTTAATTCATAACAGTTCAGTCCACATAGTCAACTTTTGTGTCATTCTATTTTTAATATACACCAATACCTCGACTTTCGTCGCTTCGACTTTCGTCGCTTCACTCTTTCGTCGGTTTTCAATTCGAACCACGTTTCCAAATTTCGTCGCTCGCTTCGCTCTTTCGTCGCATTTGGTCACAACTGCGCGTCATCTTGATTCTTTCGTCATTCAGTCTTTGAACAGAAATCGTTTTTTTTTAAGTTGTCCGCATTGAATCCCTTATATTTGTCATTAAACATATTAATACTACTTATTTTTGTGATTAAAATAACAAAACTATTCATACTATATTATTTTTGTGATTATACTGTAAACAGTTCATAGTTATTTTAGTGATAACAGTCTAATGACAGTGTTCATATCGTGATTATAAGACACGTGTACAGGTTTCATTCTGTACTTTTTTGTGTGATTAGGCCTTATACAGTACTACTTATTTTTGTGCTTTAATATATTCATAATGGGTCCTAAGTGTAGTGACAAAGTTAAAAGAACCCATAAGGTTCTCAATTTGCAAGAAAAGCTTAAGCTAATCAAGCTTAATGAACAAGGCATCTTAAATGCTGAAATAGGCCGCAGGCTAGGTGTACCAAGCACTACAGTTAGCACAATTGTAAAGAACAGAGCTAAAGTGTTAGAGGAAATTAAAAACGCTACGCCAGTGCATACCAAACATGAGAAAGAGGCACAATTTTAACTTCAGTCACCCCTCCCTCTAACCCTTCAGATTCCGAGCCATCAACATCAGCCCCAGCCCCAGTTAGATCTCCTTCAAAGTGCCCTTCTCCTAAAAGAATTAGATTGAGTTCCTCCAGTTCTGAAGATGAGCCTCCTCAATTTTCTCCATCTGGTTTTTTCTAGAATCCCCCCTAAATTACCAACATTCAAAACTGTTCATACTGTATATATTCATCGTCTACTTGCTCAAGAATGATTTTAAGGTAAGATGCTATTTACGTTTTTTTTTTTTGGTCCCTAACCTGTCGAAAGAGTGAGGTATTGGTGTAATGGATATCTAGCCAGTGTATGTTAATGCTTCTTGCATGCTGCAGGCTCTGATCATGGTGTCTCTTTCCTGTGTGAGACTTGCTCACGGCTGTCAAGCTTCAGATCTCAATGAGACTGCATCTAGTGTAATTATTTGTGACTAGTTTCATAACATAACACTTTCCAGTTAAATTCATAATATAACACTTTCCAGTTAAATTCAAAATATAACACTATCCAGTTATATTCTTAATATAACATTTTCCAGTTATACCATTGAGCATGTTCATCTTCTCATCAGTTCTATTTGTTCCCCTTGGAACATAAGGCTGACGGGTTGTTCATCAGAAATTTATATTTTGTTCTCTTGTTCTTTAAAAAAAAAATTTGTAATTATAAAAAAAAAAAGACCAAAATACCTTTACCCTAGGAACTTTGAATGTCAGAACACTCAAAGCAAGATGGAAACTTAGAAAAAAAAATCAGATGAAACTGAAAAAAAAATGAATATAAAGTTAACTCTTACTATACGTGAGCTAAAACCGCGTTTTTACGCGCTAGTTTAGCTATCGTTACCGCCGCGCGCCAGTTGAACTGGCGAGCCGTAAAATTGGTACTAAACCCGCGCCACTTCACGGGGCTTGCCGGATATTAGAGTTAATAAGGTAATGTGAGATATCGAAGCAGGCAGTATACATTCTGGTAGCTACAGATGAATTCACTCAGGAGAAAGTAAACATTGAAGACGAGTTGGTATAATTTTAAATACAGAAAGATTAGGAACAGTAAAAGGGTCATAGGCAATGTCAGATCGCTTGTATGAATTAAATTGAATAGCAGACGACTAGATATTAATTTTATACAATTGTATGCAGCAAGAGCGCCATCTGGTGTAGGTATTTTCTTGTCTTTTTCATCCCATTTATTTTAGTCTCTAGTTGTATTGACCGTGTGTTTTTTTTGGCCTAAATGGAGCAGTAGCCTGTTCTTTCTAGGTAACTGTTAAGGTATATTTATGTATATGACATATTGGCCCTCGTTTGGATTTCGTATCAGTCGAAATGTATGCGCTTACATATTTATTTTAAATTAACGTGATATATTGTACACTATAAAGTGTAATTAGTGAACACAATTATGTGTAGATGTCACTATAATAGGGTGACGTAGTAAGGCGCTGCTATAGGCAGGCAATGGTCCTTCTTGACCTTTCTTCGTATACATTCGTCCAAGTAGGACGTGTATTATTATTACTCCCAACATTATGAATTATACAGTCTTCCTATGTGGCTAAGAATTAATGAAGGGTCGCCGCAATATTATTCTGATGCAGTATCTAAACATTCATGTATGGATGAGAAAATTCCTTATGGAGAAGGAAATACTTAAATATTTAATTGCCAGCTGACAGTTTTCACTACTTCACTGCTTCGCCTTGTCGACTTTGCTAGTATATAGGCTGTCATGCGATGAAATACCTTTTGACTGTAGGAGACTGCCTAATTGAAGTATTGAATTAATGCTATGTACTATGGTGATGTTCGTCAATAAAAATGTAAATGTTTGTGGACCCAGCCATGAAGAGCGTCGTGAACTTTATTCCATTTGACGCATTGTTGTAGGACACCCACAACATTCAGTAACAACTCAACACGATTGTTCTACCACTATTCTCAAACCCCAAAGACACGCAACAGTAACTAACATCATTAGTAAGTTTAAAGTGTAATCGTCAACACTTTAAAAACTCTTTGTTGACTCATTTATTTCAGTCTCTAGTACTATTGACCGTGTGTTTTTTTTTGGTGGCCTGCATGGGGCAGTACGCCTGTTCTTTTTTTGTCTCATCAGAGGCCCCCCCCCCCCCCCTCCCCGCGCGGGAACTACGTGGGGACTGTATGGAATATTAATTTGTGAAAAAATTGGCTTTAACGTTTAGCATCTTTTTTCTTCAGTTTGCCTCTGCCTGTCTTACCTAGGTGTTTCCAGAACCAAGGACTGCCTAGTAACGCTGTCAGCATGCCTCCTCAGTGTCTGTCCTATTCTAAAAAAAACTTGTAAAGAACTTACATGGATGACACAGGACTAGAGATTGACATGAGCTCATTGAAGGCCCTTTATAAGGTGCTGAGAAGTGATGATAATGATGATGACTTCTTCTTTCAACTCCCAAACTCCCATAGTGGTGATAATGATGGTGACTTATTCTTTCACCTTTCAACTCCCATAGTGGTGATAATGATGGTGACTTATTCTTTCACCTTTCAACTCCCATAGTGGCGATAATGATGGTGACTTATTCTTTCACCTTTCAACTCCCAAACTCCCATAGTGGCGATAATGATGGTGACTTATTCTTTCACCTTTCAACTCCCAAACTCCCATAGTGGCGATAATGATGGTGACTTATTCTTTCACCTTTCAACTCCCAAACTCCCATAGTGGCGATAATGATGGTGACTTATTCTTTCACCTTTCAACTCCCAAACTCCCATAGTGACGATAATGATGGTGACTTATTCTTTCACCTTTCAACTCCCAAACTCCCATAGTGGCGATAATGATGGTGACTTATTCTTTCACCTTTCAACTCCCAAACTCCCATAGTGGCGATAATGATGGTGACTTATTCTTTCACCTTTCAACTCCCAAACTCCCATAGTGGCGATAATGATGGTGACTTATTCTTTCACCTTTCAACTCCCAAACTCCCATAGTGGCGATAATGATGGTGACTTATTCTTTCACCTTTCAACTCCCAAACTCCCATAGTGGCGATAATGATGGTGACTTATTCTTTCACCTTTCAACTCCCAAACTCCCATAGTGGCGATAATGATGGTGACTTATTCTTTCACCTTTCAACTCCCATAGTGGCGATAATGATGGTGACTTATTCTTTCAACTCCCAAACTCCCATAGTGGCGATATTGATGGTGACTTATTCTTTCAACTCCCAAACTCCCATAGTGGCGATAATGATGGTGACTTATTCTTTCAACTCCCAAACTCCCATAGTGGCGATAATGATGGTGACTTATTCTTTCAACTCCCAAACTCCCATAGTGGCGATAATGATGGTGACTTATTCGTTCACCTTTCAACTCCCAAAGGAGCATATGTCTTCAACAAACTTGTGCCAAGTCTTCTTGTCCCGTGCCATCTGCTCAAGGTCTCTCCATGTCTTCTTCATCCCCTTCACGTCTGTCACCAGTTCTCTTCTCCGTGTGTTCTTTGGTCTTCTCTGCCTCTCTTACACTGGGGATTCGAGAACAGCCTTTGTCTGATAATGCTATCAATGATGATGACTATTGTTACTGATATTTGTTTGTATTTCTCCACATGATCATGTGACCCAATGTTTTTATGTATTTTCAGGATTCCGCTTGGCAGGCACAAAGTTTACTTCCATCATAGAGAACTGGAAAAAACTTTATCATCCTAATGTTGTCATGCTCAAGGAGGTCTTCACCACAAAATCTTTCAATGATAATTGTAAGTAACATCCTAAGTTGCATTTTTTTTATTGTCCCATGCGCAACCTCATAAGTGTCGCCTCCTACGAGGTTTTTTTGTTTTTAATATTTCCTCAGTATTTGTCAGACATTATTATTTTTGACAAAGCTTGAAACAGGGTTCAGTTTGAGTAATAGCTAGCTGTTTGACAAGGCTCGAAACAGGGTTCAGGTTGAGCAACAGCTAGCTGTTTGACAAAGCATGAAACAGGGTTCAGGTTGAGAAACGGCTAGCTGTTTGACAAAGCTCAAAACAGGGTCGGGGAGTTAGGTTATGGCAAACTGTAGCATACATACAGATAAGAAGCCGGTCAACATGACAGTCGTGTCTATTGTTTGCTACTTCTGCCATTCAATTTTTTTCTGTCTTGGTTCTTAGTGGAACATAAGGCTACAACTGTTTCTTGACATTCGGCACTACAGAGGCAAACATTTATCGTTCTTATGTTGGATGGGACACGTAGTAAGGAAGCCAGTTGATAGTATTACACAACTGTTCTTCTGGAATTCACAGGGTAAGGGAGGTAGAGGGTGACAGAAGAACATGGAGAAGAGAATTGGAGACAGATTTGAAAGGAAGGAGGAAGACATGTAAAGAGCTGATGGCACGGGGCAGGAAGTCTTGGTCTATGTGTGCTGAAGGCCTATGCTTCTTGTTGAGCTGAGGGATCATGATGATGATGACAGAATTTATTACAATGGTATGATCAATTTTTTTTTTCACCCCCTCCAAGTAAATTACTACTAGCCTTCATTTTTTTGTCCTTACAGCCATCGTTTTCGTCTATGATTACCACTCCGGTGCAAAGACACTGATGTCAACACTTTTCTCACCTCATCACCACGTGAACGGTTACAACCATCACCACCACTTCTCACGAGATCACGGCAAAAGTTTGTCATATTTTTCTTTAGCTATTACGTAGACATCATTTTTTTCCCCAGAGTAATAAGGAATGATAACAATCTTACACTTGAAGATACACCCTTTCAAGATGTGGTATCACACATATATCTTGGCAGCAGTATAGACATAGTTGGAAGGATAGACAGTGATATCACAATAAGAATACAAGAGACAAGGGTAGCTTTCATTGAATTGGGAAATATATGAAAATAAGAGAAATCAAGTCCAACACAAAAGTCAAAATCTTCAACTCAAATGTCAAGTCAATCCTATTGCAACTGAACCACGGAGAACAGCAAACAAAAAACGACCAAGAAGTTGCAGACTTGTCATAAATGGGTGCTTGTGTAGAATAGAAGGATTGAAGTGGTATGACCAAATCACCAATGTGGAACTGATGACAAGAACCGGACAAGTGTCAGTGGAACAGGCGGCGTTTGTATAATTAAAAATAACTCAGGGGGAGAAGAGAACTGGAGAATGAAGTGAAAAGGATGAGGAAGATGTTTGAATAACCGGATTATATACACAAGTATTGCATTTTAATTACATAACCAATAGAAGGGTAATTTTCCTTGTTCTCCAGTTCTTATCCCTATCGGTTGAAACCTGTTGATAGCATTACAAGGCAGTTCTTGCTCTGGAATGCTCAGGGAAAGAGAGGCAGAGGTAGACCAAAAAACACATGGAGAAGAGAACAAGCGGCAGACATGAAAATGATGAGGAAGATGTTGAAAGAACTTGAGCTGATGGCACGTGATAGGAAGACTTGGCATGTGTTTGTTGAAGGCCTATGCTCCTTTGGAAGCTAAAGGGTATTGATTGATTGAGTGATTTCCTTTTTTTTGGTCTCTTTTTCCTTTATGTTTTTTTATTTAAAAAAAAAAGGTAAAGTTATTAGTAGTCCCATTGTAGATAATACCGTAAGGGAATTATGTTTTAGAGACTTTGCTTATACTAGGTTTCAGCTTTATGAGGTGGGGTGACAAATTCCCTTCTTCGCTGCCTTTGACTTCCCTTACTGAAGAGCAGAGTCATGTACCCATTTACAGCTGGGTAGGCTAGAGCATGACACTTTCCGGTTTCAAACCCAGTGACTTTGCCTTGAGAAGCAAGCTCTTTATCCACTCTGGCACTTGACATTCTATAAGTATTTGGATATGAGTGGTTAAAATTCAAGATCTCATGGCCAGGTTTTTCTATAATAATGTATCGTGAAATTATAAGATGTTTACCTGAAATATGTACAAGTCGGTAACCCAGTATCCGAAAACCGAAATATTCAGAAAATCAAAAGTTTTTTCTGCCATTTTGTTGACAATTTTCGAACCGCTTTTGGAGGGGGGGGGGGGGGTGGTGGGGGGGGGGGGGGGGGGGGCTCTGGGACTTGGGCTACTTTCAGCGAAAACCAAAAAAATCTGATTTCCGGAAACCATTTAGGATTCTGGGTTACCAACCTGTAGTATGCATTTAGGTTCTTTCCTTTGGTTTTCTTTTTTTCCTGAGCCTGCAGAAAAAGGGCTCATGATAAAAATGAAGCTTTAAGCTAGAATTCAAGACCGTCAGTTTAGAGAGCAAAACACTGTTGTTGCCATAACTTATAACGGATTAACTAGAATACTCTAAATCTGACATGAATTACATATTAGAAGCATATGGTTCAATTGTAATTTAGAAATTCAGCTAATAAGGATGTGGGTTCTAGAATAAAAAGGTAAACATATTCCCGTAGCAGATACTGCAGTTAAGGGAAAACAGTGTTAGAGACTTCATATACTGCGTCTCAGCTTTATGAGGTAGGGTGACCAAAATCTTTCATCGCTGCTTTTACCTTCCATAAGTCAAGAACAGAGTCGCATACCTATTTATAACAGGGTAGACCAGAGCATGATTGACCTAGTTTCGAACCTGGTAACCTCAAAAGGTATCCCCCAATAGGAAAGCATGCACTCGAGCCACTCAGCGACTTGATGCTTGTTGTCTTTATTTGCTAGTAATAATATGTGCATTACATTTTTATGATACATATTTATCTAATAATTGCAGTGAAAAATTGATAGAAATTTACCTGTAAACGTTTGGGATGACATCTGGTATATACCGTTTGACTCTCACAGCTTATGTAACCACCATACTAATTGAGCTCCCTGTGAAGTAGGAGAGTTTTAACACCTGTAAATTATATTTCCTCACAAACCATCCTTGACAGATAGGTGTAGTTCTTTGTCACATTTATCTGTGATGAAATGTCACATTCCTTTCCCTCTGCAGATACCAACAGCCAGCGCAGCATGAACAGCAGTTTGCTACCAGAGAGTCTAATATGGACCTATGTTGTACAGCTGAGCTCCGCCCTGAGAGCTATTCATTCGGCCAATCTGGCCGTGAGGTCATTAGATCTCAATAGGATCGTAGTCACTGGCAAGGCAAGGTAAAGCTCCATTTTTTTTTCTTCGACTCATCATCATCACCCTTGTGCTCCCCTAGGAGCATAGGCCATCAACAAACATGCCATGTCTTCGGTTTCTGACATCTCGTTCGTCCTCACACTTCTACATTAATGACTCTAATAAAGATAGTCAGCTCAAGGTTTCTGACATCTCGTTCGTCCTCACACTTCTACATTAATGACTCTAATAAAGATAGTCAGCTCAAGGTTTCTGACATCTCCAAACAGTTTTTTGTGGAGAGAAGTGGGTTGTTGCCATATGCCACTCCGTTCATTGCTTGATATTGGGCAGGACAGCAGGTGTTGCACTAATCCTGCACTTGTGGTATAGATAGTATCTCAATCTGCGTAGCTGAAAAATGATGACCTGGTCTAGCCTAGATAGCTGATGATAGGCATCATTTTTAAAATGGCCTGGGTGTTGTCTTTCCCATTTGTACGAATGTGGCTTTTATAGTGGCTTTTATAGTGGTTTTTGCCATTTCATAAGTTATTAAGCTTTTAACTATTGGATAAAGAAATGGCAAAAGAAGGTTCACATCTACCTCAGCCTGATGCAAGCATAACTTTTGAGGAGGCAAAGAGTTTTATCAGAATCAGTTACAGAAACAAATGGAATGTAGAACATCCAGGGCACACACAGAATGATGCTTACTACCAGCTCCACAGAAGAGAACAAGTGGTAATCTTCAGACTCCGCACTGGCCACAACAGATTGAGATACCATCTATTCAACAAGCTAAAGATAGGAACTATCGATCAGTGTAACTGTGGCACTGATAAAATGACTGCTGAACATCTGCTTCAAAGTTGCCCCTTATATGTGGTACAAAGAAAGTGCATATGGCCGACGCCAGCTCCTTTCGTGGAAAAGCTTTACGGGGATTCAAATAGCCTCAAACTGACTACTGCTTTCTTTGAGAACATTCAAGTGGACGTCTGAGAGTGTACGAAGAAGAAGAAGAAGAAGGATAAAGAAATGTAAAGACTTTGAACGAATGCCACAGGACGGGAAGGCTTGGCTTGCATGTATTGAAGGCCTATGTATCTCAGGGAGCTGCTGGGTAATTAAAGTGTAAGCAAAGAAAAATACCTCTACACCTCACGGTAGAAGGGGAACGACTAAGTAAGTAAGCAAAGAAAAATGAGAAAGGCTCAAGAATACATGGGAGAAAAATGTACGAGACATAAATTGAACAACAAAGAAGACATAAAGTTAGTTGCTTATCCTTTACAGGACGTGGCAATCAACCCCAGCTTTTATTGGCTGTTTGTGATTTTTCTAGGCAATTTTTTTCATTCAGTAGTTTGCCATTGTTTTCTGAACAGTACGGCGCTTATACCATTGTTAAAAATCCACACAAAGCGATCTGCTACCAAACCGCCTGCAGCAGGTTTCGAACCTGGTATATCTGGATTATGAAACTGCGTTCATATCCATTAGGCCACAGACAAGAAGACATAAAGAACAACAAAAACAACAACCAAAAAGCTACAGACTTTCATTAAGGGATGCCTGTGAGGAACAGAAGGATTGAAATGGTGTAACAAAGTCACCAATGATGAACTGATGATAAGAACCAGACAAGTATCAGTGGAACAAGAGTTAAGAAGAAGACGCTGGAGATGGATAGGACACACATTGAGGAAACCTGTTGATAGCATTACAAGGCAGTCCTTATTCTGGAATCCCCAGGGAATGAGAGGCAGAGGTAGATCAAAGAACTCGTGGAGAAGAGAACTGGAGACAGAAGTGAAAATGATGAGGATGGCTTGGAAAGAACTTGAGCTGGTGGCATGTGATAGGAGGACTTGGCATATGTGATTTGAAGCTCCTAGGGGAGCTAAGCGGTATTGCTTGATTTGAGCAAAATGTGGGTTTGCCCGGAGTGCCGTGTTGTTGATTCTGAACAACTTTAAAAGTACATATTTATATCTTGTAATTTTTTATTTCTTTTTTTTTTCATCATTTCTTGTTACAGTTGACAAAATCCTCATCATTTCTTGTTACAGTTGACATAATCCTCATCATTTCTTGTTACAGTTGACATAATCCTCATCATTTCTTGTTACAGCTGACAAAATCCTCATCATTTCTTGTTACAGTTGACAAAATCCTGATCATTTCTTGTTGCAGTTGACAAAATCCTCATCATTTCTTGTTACAGTTGACATAATCCTCATCATTTCTTGTTACAGTTGACATAATCCTCATCATTTCTTGTTACATTTGACATAATCCTCATCATTTCTTGTTACAGTTGACATAATCCTTCTCATTTCTTGTTACAGTTGACATAATCCTCATCATTTCTTGTTACAGTTGACATAATCCTCATCATTTCTTGTTACAGTTGACAAAATCCTCCTCGTTTCTTGTTACAGTTGACAAAATCCTCATCATTTCTTGTCACAGTTGACAAAATACTCATCATGTCTTGTTACAGTTGACATAATCCTCATCATTTCTTGTTACAGTTGACATAATCCTCATCATTTCTTGTTACAGTTGACATAATCCTCATCATTTCTTGTTACAGTTGACAAAATCTTCATAATTTCTTGTTACAGTTGACATAATCATCATTTCTTGTTACAGTTGACATAATCATCATTTCTTGTTACAGTTGACATAATCCTCATCATTTCTTGTTACAGTTGACATAATCCTCATCACTTTCCTTTTCTCTCTTTATGGAGCATAGAGCTACCACTGTGGCCGGTCCCCTTGCAGGGAGCCTGTACCAAATGTTTACATTCTCTTACAGCGGTGTTTTCTGTAACAGTTTATGTTACATGATGAGGTTTTCAGCCTCCTGATAGTCGTCTTATAAGACATGTCTGAGTAAACAGTAGGCCTATTCTTTCTTAGGAGCCGCGGTAGCATAGTGGTTAGTGCACTGGCTTCCTAGCGCAGTGGTCTATGGTTCGATCCCCAGATGAGGTGGGATTTTTTTAGGCCACAAACGGCTCCTGGGTCAACCCAGCCCCAAATGGGTACCAGAGCAACTCTGGGAAGGTTAAGGCGGCCGGCGTGATGCTGACCACATCACCCCTAGTGTACCGACGGTCAAGAAAATATGGGCCTAACACCATATTCCCAATATGCCTCAATGGGCGTGTAACAGGATCCTTTTTTTTTTTTTTTTTTTTTAAATTCTTTCTTGGTCTTGTCACAGTCCCTTGGAAACTACACTGGGCATTTAGTCTTGCATGCCTCAAATTCTGATACAAATTAACTGGTTCACCAAGAAAGTGTAACTTGCACCATTGTACCAAGGTAGTACAGGTAGCGATTTCAAAATAACAATTCAAAAGGCAATAGGTGCTTTTACTTCATTGGGAAATATATATGGAGATCAATAGAAATCAAGTCCAACACAGGTATCAGAGTCTTTAACTTAACCTTTAGCACGCTACGGGTGAAAATTTGCGCCAGCGTTACTCTGTTCTGCCAGCTGCAGGCGCATTTTTCCTACTTTCGGATATCGTCGGTTTCCTGCCTTATAATATGTGTACACGTGATATCACCACCGGATGTTTAGTTTGAATCTCATTTGCGAGAGAGTTCACTTCCGATTCCGATCTATATATAGTGACGGGTGTATTCGCGTTTATTTTCTGTGAATTTTTTTAATCAAAATCAATCGGCATGGAACAAGCTGCCATTTTCGCATAAATTGTCATGGATTCTGACTCCGATGTCGAGGAGTTTGTTGCCTTTACTAGCGTTGATATCGGTTCTCAGAATATGGGTGATGGCGAAGATGGGGACTACAGTAGAATGTCTAACGTTCTTGACGACCAGCCTTATGCAGTACAGTCTTTTCGTTTGTTGTTTTTGTTTTTTTTTTCTTTTTTTCATCTTTCCATTCCTCTCTTCCTATCACATCTAACATATACACCAACAAAACTTATGTCATCAGATTCATCATTCATTTATTTATATACATTCCAAAAATTATTGCAATTGAACAAGAAACACAGAAACTATAGTCGTTACAAGTCACCCACTATAAAAAAAACGGGGCGTTGTGAAAAAGAATGCAGCGGCAGGGCAAATTTCCGCAATGCAGACCGTAGCGTGCTAAAGTCAGTCCTATTGTATGGCTGTAAAACATGGAGAACAACAAAAACAACATGCATTAAGTTACAGACATTCATAAATGGGTGCTGCCACAGAATTATTCTTCTTTGATCCGTGGCCTCGGACTGACGAAGCAGTTATTGATCATGATGCACATAAACTGGTGTAAGTATAAAGTAGAGGTACACAGACATGGGTGCACCAAGAAAGTATAAATTAGAATACACATTAACTGGTTTAAAAGAAAGTGTAAATTATGATGTACTTAAACCAATTAACCAAGGAAGCATGGGAACATAGCTGACATCAAAGGAGCGAGAATAAAGAGGGGGATATCATGGATGGCGCAGACAGAGGAGACTATTAGACAGGGGACCCCCAGTTGAAAATATATTCAAGGGAGAAGAGTGGAATAAGTCAAATGAGAGCTGGATGAACTACCAGCAAGTCATCATCAGCCTTGGTAGAGAATGCAGAACTTGGGCCAATGGGAGAGCAGAGCTGGA
This sequence comes from Oreohelix idahoensis, assembly GCA_024509875.1. Classification (NCBI taxonomy): domain Eukaryota; kingdom Metazoa; phylum Mollusca; class Gastropoda; order Stylommatophora; family Oreohelicidae; genus Oreohelix; species Oreohelix idahoensis. The sequence goes on along the minus strand of JAMPIV010010372.1, from coordinate 340,227 downwards.
AATTGATCATCTTATAAATGATAATGCTGGGGATGATGATGCCATTGTGTACACTGATGGGTCTGTAATCTGTGGTAATAAATTAGAGTGGGGCTTCTCTGCTAGAGTAAAGGGCAGAACCATCGCTGAACATAGTGGGGCTTACATGATAACAAGCTCCAGCATGAGAATGGAGGTAGAGGCAGTTACTGCTGCCTTAAGATGGCTGTCTGAGTCTTTATTAACAAAGGCAGTTATTGTATCAGACTCACAATCCATGCTTCGAAAGGTCCAAAATGGTTGGCTTCAGCATGAATGGAAAACCTCCATAGATGCATTGAATCTTGAAGAACTGATATGGATCTACTGTCCTGGTATGGCCGGGGTACGTAACAATGAAAGAGCTGACAGACTAGCTTCAAGAGCACCCATAAAAGGTGCATTGGCCATGGATAAGGAAGAAATACTGAGGGCAATTCATGTTCGTCTATTAGAGAATGACACTGCAATCGATGAATCATCAAGGCTAAGATTGCTGGAATTTGGCATCAAACAGGGATGGACGTATGAGAGGACACATCCACCGTGTATGCAACCAGTGCGCAACAGGAACAATTAGCATTCATACCCTTCGACATTTGCTGAGGGAGACTGAGCACCTATGGGTTTGCCCAGAGTGCAATGATGTCGATTCTGATCAACATGAACCATTATGAGTGCTAATAAATATTTATTGATTTCCTTTGCAGCAAGATGATTTGACAGCCATGGGGAAGATTATCCTAGCTTTGGCCTGCAACAACCTGATGTGTATGCAGAGAGACAGCGTACAGACAGCAGTTGACCTGGTTCAGCGTAACTATTCTCCTGACCTGAAAAATCTGATCTGGTATGAACTGACACAATACATGTCATTCTTTCAGTACAATGTGGATGTTTTTGTTGTACAGATCTATATCCCTTTATCTTAATACTCGAAAACTGAAATATTCTAAAAATTGAAAGTTTCTTTGGGCTACTTTTCTATCACAATTTGGCTGATTTCTGACTATTTTGGACGACTTTGAGCTAATTTTGAAACAAATTTTGGGCAACTTGGGCTACATTTCTAAAACGATTTAGGCCACATCTGGAAACAGAAAAAATCTAGTTTCTGAAGCAAAGCTATCCCCCAAGGATTTCGGATACAAGGGTACAGACCTGTATTGATTTTATTATCATCACCACCCTTCAGCTCCTCAAGGAGCATAGGCCTTCAAGAAACGAATGCCAAGGCCTATTGCCATATTCTGTCAGCTCCAGGTCTTTCTATGCCTTCCTCACCATTTTCATTTCTGTCTCCAGTTCTCTTCTCCGTGTATTTTTTCATCTACGTCTGCTTCTCTAACACTGAGGGTTCCTGAACAAGGACTATCTTGTAAAGCTATCGACGGGTTTCCTCAGGGTATGTCCTTTTCATCAGCAGCATCTTCTTCTCATCTCTTGTTCCACTGGCAGTTGTCAGGTTCTTTTCATCACTTCTATGTTGGTGACCTTGTTGTACCATTTCAGTTCTTCTGTTTTACTCAAACATCCATTGATGAAAGTGTGTAACTATTTGGTTGTTGTTTTTGTTGTTCTCCATGTTTATTGATATCATAGCAAGCTAATACAGGCTTCCCATTCAAAGAACACGAAAATCCAGATCATTATTAACACATTCTGGCTGTCAGTGGAGCTTGGGCCTTCAGTAAGTATTTGCCGGGCCTTCAGTAAGTACTCGCCGGGCCTTCAGTAAGTTCTCGCCGGGCCTTCAGTAAGTACTCGCCGGGCCTTCAGTAAGTACTCGCCGGGCCTTCAGTAAGTACTCGCCGGGCCTTCAGTAAGTACTCGCCGGGCCTTCAGTAAGTACTCGCCGGTGGTACGGGTAATTTTAAGAATATTATTTATTACTTCAGGAACCGTCCTCCCGACGTCCTGTGGTAAGAGTGCATTAGACTTAAGGCTTGACACTCCTTATTACAGTGGCCTGCTGAATACCCTCCAGGGTTCTCCTTGTATATTCCATTTGAGGAATTATAATATATATATTTAAATATGGCCAGTCACACACAATCTCCCTGGCCCGCACCTCAGGTACTCAGTAACAAGGCCTAACTTCTTGGCACAGTTCATATATTTAATAACACAGTACTCCACATTGAGTATGGTATGACATCGTAGCTTTTACTAGCACATGTCTCTACTGTCCTTGATTCTGATACTCTCAGTTTTAATGGAACAGTCAACTTACGTGCCCAAGAATTCCATACACACTGCTAAGACTAATCTGACATTATACTGTTAATGAAAGCATAAGGCAGTGATGGTAATCGATCTTGCAGGTGCAATATAAAGATGCCCAAAGGCAATTAACACATTCTAAATCAGGTCCTACTGGACACATTCCATGCATACTCGTCAAACGACACAAGCAGACTGCGGTTAGAGACGCTAGCTTGTCCCAAATCAAAACTCACGTCTGCTATCAATTCAGAGCAGGAGTCAAGACGTCACTTCCTGCAACCACGGGATACCGTGTGTAAACAATATATATCAGGAAGTGATCGAATACAAAACATGATATGATATTTACTCATATCAGCTGGGCCTTCAGTAAGTACTCGCCGGGCCTTCAGTAAGTACTCGCCGGGCCTTCAGTAAGTACTCGCCGGGCCTTCAGTAAGTACTCGCCGGGCCTTCAGTAAGTACTCGCAGGGCCTTCAGTAAGTACTCGTTACTTTAGCACTTTCCTGCGGCCTTCAGTAAGTACTCGCTGGGCCTTCAGTAAGTACTCGCCGGGCCTTCAGTAAGTACTCGCCGGTCCTTCAGTAAGTACTCGCCGGGCCTTCAGTAAGTACTCCCTGGGCCTTCAGTAAGTACTCGCCGGGCCTTCAGTAAGTACTCGCCGGGCCTTCAGTAAGTACTCGCCGGGCCTTCAGTAAGTACTCGCCGGGCCTTCAGTAAGTACTCGCTGGGCCTTCAGTAAGTACTCGCCGGGCCTTCAGTAAGTACTCGCCGGGCCTTCTTCAGTAAGTACTCGCCGGGCCTTCTTCAGTAAGTACTCGCCGGGCCTTCTTCAGTAAGTACTCGCCGGGCCTTCAGTAAGTACTCGCCGTGCCTTCAGTAAGTACTCGCCGGTCCTTCAGTAAGTACTCGCCGGGCCTTCAGTAAGTACTCGCCGGGCCTTCAGTAAGTACTCGCCGGGCCTTCAGTAAGTACTCGCCGGGCCTTCAGTAAGTACTCGCCGGGCCTTCAGTAAGTACTCGCCGGGCCTTCAGTAAGTACTCGCCGGGCCTTCAGTAAGTACTCGCTGGGCCTTCAGTAAGTACTCTCCAAACCTTCAAGGTCTTTCCATGTCTTCTTTCAACAAGGTTAAGTAGCCACCCTATGCCCAACCATCCTTAGTTGCCTTTGTGAGATTCCTGGCAGATTACAGTATTACTCTTCTTTTATTGCTTCCCTTTCAGGCCCATGTAACACAAGAGCGAAAATAAAAATGCTGAAATTCCATCACTGGCCTCAGCAGATGCAACTCTTTCACAGTAGTCTTCTTTATTTTTATTTTATTTTACAATTTAGAGATTCTCAACAATTTCACTCCATGTAGGTTTTGTGTGTGTTATGAATTGCACCAACTCTACTTTGTACGTGTTCTAGCTTCATTTATAATGTTATCTATAGTTGGAATTTTCCATGACCTCTTCTTCTGTAAAGCATATATGAACATAGGGTGGGTGAGTTAAAAAAAAGCAAATTCATCTTACTAGGACAATAGAAAATTAACAGAAGTAATAGACTTACAGGGGAATTGAACCCAAGACCATCCGAATTGGACTGTATCATGAAATAAAGTGTTAGTGGTTTTTCATTACACGATTCCTGACCAACTAGCAGGCCATGCTCACTAGCATGCCTTATGGGTTGTAACCATTTAAAAAATGTTCTCATGTCTCTTACGTAGCTCTCATTTTCTTTCCTGTCCCTGACGAAGACTTTGTGGCCGCAACATAGGCAGTTTTCTTTGTCTTTTGTCCTAATAAGATGAATTACCTTTTTTGTTTAAATATTCGCCCACCCATCGCCACATTTTACTGCAGTCCTGATCTTCATACACTTTTGTATAAACATAGAAACAAAAAAAAAGAGGGGAACCCAGACCTGTGAACAGTAAATAACAACATAACCATTTATGTTTTATTATTTACTGTTCACAAGCCATGGGTTTTCCTCTTTGTTTGTTTCTATGTTCACATATGTGGTACTCGAAAAAATACAAACCTACCAGCTATTCTGTACTGTCCTTATTCTTCTGTAATTTACTACATTATGGCAGTCCTTGTCTTGTGTTATCTGGCTTATAATGGTAAGTAGGAAAGTTATAGAGGTGATTGCATCTGAAATTAGTCTGGGTCATTTCCCATTTCACATTTGAGTGGAGTGTCGTGTTTTTGATATTTACCACTGCCTATGAAGCACTATTTTTTATGGTGCTGAGTTCACAGTGTGTTAGTCAGGATTCACTCCCATAGTGGGGCGTTGACGCCAGTTGGATTGTCTGGGGTTCGAGTCCATGGTAAGCAAATCACTCCTATTACTTGTCTATTGTCTAGTTTTTATACTGCTTTATTTTCTAACGAGTGTTTGCGCCATGCCCATTTATATTTAGTATTTATATTTCTTCTCTGCCATTCTACATCTGCTTTATTTCTAACGAGTGTCTGCGCCATGCCCATTTATATTTAGTATTTATATTTCTTCTCTGCCATTCTACATCTGCTTTATTTCTAACGAGTGTCTGCGCCATGCCCATTTATATTTAGTATTTATATTTCTTCTCTGCCATTCTACATCCGCTTTATTTCTAACGAGTGTCTGCGCCATGCCCATTTATATTTAGTATTTATATTTCTTCTCTGCCATTCTACATCTGCTTTATTTCTAACGAGTGTCTGCGCCATGCCCATTTATATTTAGTATTTATATTTCTTCTCTGCCATTCTACATCTGCTTTATTTCTAACGAGTGTATGCGCCATACCCATTTATATTTAGTATTTACATTTCTTCTCTGCCATTCTACATCTGCTTTATTTCTAACAAGTGTCTGCGCCATGCCCATTTATATTTAGTATTTATATTCTCTGCCATTCTACACCTGCTTTATTTCTAACAAGTGTCTGCGCCATGCCCATTTATATTTAGTATTTACATTTCTTCTCTGCCATTATTCTGAGAAACATTCAGCGCTTTATCTGCTTTATTTCTAACAAGTGTCTGCGCCATGCCCATTTATATTTAGTATTTATATTTCTTCTCTGCCATTCTACATCTGCTTTATTTCTAACGAGTGTCTGCGTCATGCCCATTTATGGTTAGTGTTTATACTTCTTCTCTGCCATTCTGCATCTTTCTGCAGTAAAAATTGAAAGCTTCAGTATATTAAAAATTGGTACTCTGTAAAGTCTATGTTTATGACATTCTTGACTTATGGCAACTCACCGATACAGATGGATCAGCAACAAATGCAACAGAAGATGGAGGCGGAGAAGTGTTGCTGAACTTAAGCACTGGTACACAAAAAAAGGGTGTCGGTGGCAACAGGAAAATTCTCAAGCAACTTCAGAGCAGAAGCAGAGGCCTTGAAAACTGCAGCAGAGGTCCTAATGACCAAGAGACAAGTTGCTTTCTTTACAGATGCGCAGTCAGTAATTGCAACACTGAAGAGTCAGAACAATGCAGATCTGGATGACCTAAGAGTAATACTTCACAAACTATGTCAGCGTTTCAAAAGAGTTGTAGTAAGTGGATCCCATCTCATTGCAACATCTCTGGCAATGAAAAAGCTGACAGACTGGCAAAGGAAGGTGGAAAGCTACCTCAGCCTGATGCAAGTATAACTTTTGAAGAGGCAAAGAGTTTTATCAGAAGCAGATACAGGAACAAATGGGATGCAGAACATCCAAGCCACACAGACAATGATGCATATTACCAGCTCAACAGAAGAGAACAAGTGATAATCTTCAGACTCCACACTGGCCACAACAGATTGAGATACCACCTATTCAACAAGCTAAAGATAGGAGCTACCGATGAGTGAGACTGGCACCGATAAATTGGCTGCTGAACATCTGCTTCAAAGATGCCCAAAATATGAGGAACAGAGAAAGCCTATGTGGCCATCACCAGTTACCATTCCTGGAAAAACTCTACGGAGATACCAACAGCCTCAGGCTGACTACTGCCTTCTTTGAACGTATTCAAGTTGACATCTGAGAACGTAAGAAGATGAAGATGAAGAAGAAACTCCATAAGGGCCTAAAAGAAAAATTCATTCATCATTTTCCTTTATGCACCATACAGATCATTGGGCCACCATGGCAGCTAGTTCCTTGTAGGAAGCCTACACCAAGAATTAATACGCTGTTGCAGAACTACTTTCTGTGGCAGTTTGTTTTACATGATAAAGTTGCCAGTTGCATGCACAATCTCACATTAGTGGCCTAGTAGGACATGCTTGAGGGTGCAGTAGTCCTGTTCTTTCTGTGTCTCTTCAGAGCGCGCGCCCACCCTCCCCCCCATCCCAGGGAAGTACATGAAGCAAAGGGAAAAATTATATTAGATTAATTTTTATTTTATTTATGTGAATGTTTATTAATTTTGAAAAAAATCATCTTCAGAACTGTGTATTATCTTTTAGCTTCCTAGAAATTTATGGAGCAGCTTGATCTTTTGACATGGTATGACAAGATCACCAATGTGGAGTTTATGACAAGAACCAGACAAGTGCCAGTGGAATAAAAGATACAGGATGATGAGGTTGCCGGCCTCATGGACAACTTCATATTAGTCGCCTCTTACAACGTGCCAGAGTTAGCAGTACTATTTTTTCCTGATCTCATCAAAGATTCCTCCAGAAGCTACAGGTGACGGTCTTCTTCTTCTTCTTGGATCCTTAGCCCTCTGACTGACAAAGCTGTTAGTGGCCATCACGCCTAGTGGCGTCTTGTAGGGCAGCAACAGACTGTCCCCATTTTGCTCGGTCAGTGGCCATCCTTCAGTGGACGCTGGTATTGAGGAAATCTATTGACAGCATTACAAGGCAGTCTTTGTTCAGGAATTGCAAGGGTAAGAGGGGAAAAGGAAGACTGAAAAACATGGAGAAAAGACCTGGAGACAGAAATGAAAGGGATGAGTATGAAAGACCTGGAACTGAAGGAACGGGACAGGGAACACTTGGCTTGAGTTTGGTGAAGGTCTATGCTCCATGGGAAGGATGATGATGGTGATGATCTCTTGATACTTTTCTCTTTGGTTTCAGTTATCTGCTGTGAGGATGATGATGGTGATGATCTCTTGATACTTTTCTCTTTGGTTTCAGTTATCTGCTGCAGAATCCAAATCGTTTAAGGAGCATCAATGATGTAATGCCTATGATTGGTGCTCGTTTCTTTAATCAGCTGGACACTGCGCATTTGCGCTGTGATGTCATTGAAAATGAACTTGCCAAGGTAAACCTTTTTTTTTTTTTTTTTTTTTGCTTTGTTTCATGCATTCATTTCATCTTCAATACTTTATGGGTCATGGAGCCACGGGTCATGGAGCCACCTTGCACGAAGCCTGCACCAGGTATTCATGTGCTGTTGCAGTTGTGGTTTATGTAACATTTATGTGACGAGGTTGCCAACCCCATCCGCAGCCTCATGTTAGTCACCTCTCACAACATGCTTGAGGGAGGAAAGGACTCGTCTTTTTGATGGGAGCAAAATTCAGACCATCAAGAACTATTTCTTCGTACACTTTCTGACGTCTGCTGAATATGTTAGTGACAGCTTAAGGTCTTCATAAAGTTTGAACTTATTTGTACACGCTGACGTCTGCTGAATATGTTTAAAGAAACCATTGGCAGTTTAAGGTCTCCATAGAGTTTGAACTTCTTATTTGTACACTATCTGATGTCTGCTGAATATGTTTAAAGAAACCAGTGACAGCTTAAGGTCTTCATAGGGTTTGAACTTCTTATTTGTACACTATCTGATGTCTGCTGAATATGTTTAAAGTAACCATTGGCAGATTAAGGCCTCCATAGAGTTTGAACTTCTTATTTGTACACTATCTGATGTCTGCTGAATATGTTTAAAGAAACCAGTGACAGCTTAAGGTCTTCATAGGGTTTGAACTTCTTATTTGTACACTATCTGATGTCTGCTGAATATGTTTAAAGAAACCAGTGACAGCTTAAGGTCTTCATAGGGTTTGAACTTCTTATTTGTACACTATCTGATGTCTGCTGAATATGTTTAAAGAAACCAGTGACAGCTTAAGGTCTTCATAGGGTTTGAACTTCTTATTTGTACACTCTGATGTCTGCTGAATATGTTTGAAGAAACCAGTGACAGCTTAAGGTCTTCATAGGGTTTGAACTTCTTATTTGTACACTATCTGATGTCTGCTGAATATGTTTAAAGTAACCATTGGCAGATTAAGGCCTCCATAGAGTTTGAACTTCTTATTTGTACACTCTGATGTCTGCTGAATATGTTTAAAGAAACCAGTGACAGCTTAAGGTCTTCATAGGGTTTGAACTTCTTATTTGTACACTATCTGATGCCTGCTGAATATGTTTAAAGTAACCATTGGCAGATTAAGGCCTCCATAGAGTTTGAACTTCTTATTTGTACACTCTGATGTCTGCTGAATATGTTTAAAGTAACCATTGGCAGATTAAGGCCTCCATAGAGTTTGAACTTCTTATTTGTACACTATCTGATGTCTGCTGAATATGTTTAAAGAAACCAGTGACAGCTTAAGGTCTTCATAGGATTTGAACTTCTTATTTGTACACTATCTGATGTCTGCTGAATATGTTTAAAGTAACCATTGGCAGATTAAGGCCGCCATAGAGCTTGAACTTCTTATTTGTACACTATCTGATGTCTGCTGAATATGTTTAAAGAAACCAGTGACAGCTTAAGGTCTTCATAGGGTTTGAACTTCTTATTTGTACACTATCTGATGTCTGCTGAATATGTTTAAAGAAACCAGTGACAGCTTAAGGTCTTCATAGGGTTTGAACTTCTTATTTGTACACTATCTGATGTCTGCTGAATATGTTTAAAGTAACCATTGGCAGATTAAGGCCTCCATAGAGTTTGAACTTCTTATTTATACACTCTGATGTCTGCTGAATATGTTTAAAGAAACCAGTGACAGCTTAAGGTCTTTATAGGGTTTGAACTTCTTATTTGTACACTATCTGATGTCTGCTGAATATGTTTAAAGTAACCATTGGCAGATTAAGGCCTCCATAGAGTTTGAACTTCTTATTTGTACACTCTGATGTCTGCTGAATATGTTTAAAGAAACCAGTGACAGTTTAAGGTCTTCATAGGGTTTGAACTTCTTATTTGTACACTATCTGATGTCTGCTGAATATGTTTAAAGAAACCAGTGACAGCTTAAGGCCTCCATAGGGCTTGAACTTCTTATTTGTACATTTTCTGATGTCTGCTGAATATGTTTAAAGAAACCAGTGACAGCTTAAGGTCTCCATAGGGTTTGAACTTCTTATTTGTACACTATCTGATGTCTGCTGAATATGTTTAAAGAAACCAGTGACAGCTTAAGGTCTTCATAGGGTTTGAACTTCTTATTTGTACACTATCTGATGTCTGCTGAATATGTTTAAAGAAACCAGTGACAGCTTAAGGTCTTCATAGGGTTTGAACTTCTTATTTGTACACTATCTGATGTCTGCTGAATATGTTTAAAGAAACCATTGGCAGCTTAAGGTCTCTATCGAGTTTGAACTTCTTATTCATACATTTTCTGACGTCTGCTGAATATGTTTAAAGTAACCATTGGCAGCTTAAGGTCTCCATTGGTGATGGCCACGTGTACTTTTTCTGTTCTGCTTATGTGGGGCATTGTATCATCAGAAATGTTTGACCATCAAGAACTGATGTCTGATATTCTTTACTTGTAGTTTTGTTGCTGAACAATAGCCTAAGACTACAATACATTTTGTTGACAGTCTTGTTGAGACGTATGACATTTATTCTTGTTCTTTGTCCTTGTTTTTTTTCTTAAGGAACATGGGACTACCACTTCTGTTGGCTGTTACATCAAGTTCTCTTACATCAAGTTCTCTTACATCAAGTTCTCTTACATCAAGTACTCTTACAGTTGTGTTTTCTGTAGCCAAATATTTTTACTTGATAAGATGGCTAGATGCACAACATCACATTATGACATCCCATAAGGAGCAGTGTTCATGTTCATTAGCTGAAAGAGAGAAGTCATAGGAAATATTGTTAGTGTTTCAGCTCAAATTTCTCCATTTTCATTTATATTGCTTGAATGTTTTTTTTTTTGTATTATGCTGTACACTTTGTTTTTTTTTTATGTACACTAGAATGTTTTTGGGATACATAGTTTATAAACTTTTTTGTTTTTTTATTTTTGTCTGTGCATCTGAATATTTTTGTATTTAACTATGCACCTGAATATTTTTATATTTTATCTATGCACCTAAATATTTTTGCATTTTATCTATGCACCTGAATATTTTTGTATTTTAACTATGCACATGAATATTTTTGTATTTTAACTATGCACATGAATATTTTATGTGTGTACCTGAATATTTTTATATTTTATCTATGCACCTAAATATTTTTGCATTTTATCTATGCACCTGAATATTTTTGTATTTTATCTATGCACCTGAATGTTTTTGTATTTTATCTATGCACCTGAATATTTTTGTAATTTATCTATTCGCCTAAATATTGTTGTATTTTTATCTATTCGCCTAAATATTTGTGTATTTTATCTATGCACCTGAATATTTGTGTATTTTATCTATGCACCTGAATATTTTTGAATTTTGACAATGCACATGAATGCTTTTAGGAGCCACAGTGGTTAATGCACTGCCTTCCTAGCTCGGTGGTCCATGGTTCGATCCCCAGTTGAGGTGGGATAGTTAAGACTGCAAACACCTCTGGGGTCGACCCAACCTCAAAATTGGGTACCAGAGTAGCTCTGGGAAGGTTACGGCGGCCGGCATGATGCTGACAACATCACCCCTAGTGTGCCGATAGTCAAGAAAATATGGACCTAACACCATATTCCCAATATGCCTCAATGGGCGTGTAACGGGATCCTTTACCTTTACCTTTTACTTGAATGCTTCTGCATTTTATCTGTACATCTTAATATTTCTGTATTTTGTTTTTACTTTTTAATATGTTTATTTCTTTACTGTACACCTTAATACCACTTTATTTACCTTAATATTCTTTTATGTTTGTTTATACACCTCAGGATTTTTTAATTCTAACAATGTCTGATCATTTTTCAGGAAATTGAAAATGGCCGACTCTTCCGCATTTTGGTGAAGCTAGGATCCATAAATGAAAGGCCAGAGTAAGACAGTTTGTGTCATGTATACATATATGTTGTACATGTACATAGCATTGAGGTTATGTGTACATGAATAGGTTAAGTGTGAATGTTGTCATTATCATTTTTTTTCTCTCCCTAACGATCATGGGGTCACTACAGCAGCTTATCCCCCTTACACGAAGCCTACACCAAGCAGTCACATACTCTTGTAGCTGTAGTTTCTGTGGCAATTATTTATACACTAGAGTAAAAGCCCGTCATAAAATGGGAATGAAATTCAAAAGCACCAATACCTAACTGCAATTTTAATTATTCAGATACTTTTGGAAAAACAATGTTAATTGTGAACATTCAATTGTCCATCAACAGAGCACCTTGATTTTCTGTTATTTTAATTTGTACTTTTACATTGTTGGGATTTCTCGATCGAGAGAGTGCGACGTACAGCTGTCCATGAGAGAAGACTGCTAGTTCAAAAAGATTCCATGTTCAAATGTTTGCCCCTGAGATATGTTGATGGTTATCGCAAACCGTTCAAAGTTATTATTGGCACATGCACACCAACACTTGCGCACTTTTCTTTGTCGAGTGTTACTATTTTCGGGAAAGCACATATAAGGGAAACAATACAATTAATGTCTAACTTTCAACCAAAGTTGCATCCCTTAGCGTTACGCACTGACAGAAAAAGCTGGGATTTTATATATAGGATGATGAGGTTGCCGGCCTCATGGACAACTTCATATTAGTCGCCTCTTATGACGTGCCAGAGTTAGCAGTACTATTTTTTCCTGATCTCATCAAAGATTCCCCCAGAAGGTACAGGTGACGGTCTTCTTCTTCTTCTTGGATCCTTAGCCCTCTGACTGACAAAGCAGTTAGTGGCCATCACGCCTAGTGGCGTCTTGTAGGGCAGCAACAGACTGTCCCCATTTTGCTCGGTCAGTGGCCATCCTTCATGCCGTGCCCCAGCTCTGGTTCATGCTTTGCATCTCAGCCTCCACTGTTCTCTGCCAGGTTGTCTTTAGCTGAAAGAGAGAAGTCTTGCGTAAAAGGGGTAATTCAAATATCCTGATATTGAATGGTGTCGTCACCATGATCTAACGCTCAGCGATGGTGGATCAAAGACAAGACAAGACTATTGAATGGTGTCGTCACCATGATCTAATGCTCAGCGATGGTGGATCCAAGACAAGACAAGACTATTGAATGGTGTCGTCACCATGATCTAACACTCAGCGATGGTGGATCCAAGACAAGACAAGACAAGACAAGACTATTGAATGGTGTATAAGTAAAATAGGAGTAGAAGAGGCATAAATGAGCAGGTGAGACACAAAAGTTCTGTGTAGATCCAGTTGGTCTCGGTGGAGACTAAAGAAATTGTAGAATTGCTGCTCCCTCGGGCATGTCGTAAAAGACAACTAATATGAGGTTGAGTATGATTCTCCCAACCTCCCAGCCTCATCTTGTAAAACAAATTGCTTCAGAAACCACTGCTGCAAGAATACCTGCTCTGACATTGGCTTTCTCAAGGGGGGGATATCTACTGTGGCTTCCTGCTTCGTAAGAGGCACAAAAGGAGAGGATTATGATATGTAAAACGTGTGTACGGGAGTAGGATGTGATGGACAGAGTGAGTTGTGAAGGTTGTGGTGAATTGTGAAGATAAAATGTGAATGCAACAGTTGTAATAATAAAAGTCATGCCTGAAGGAGACAAGTAAAGATGACGCTAAAATATACAAGACAATGTGAAGAAAAGAGATGGGATAGACAATGAGGAAAGTGAGATCTTGGGGGGGCTGAGTGAAAAAGAGGATGTGAAGTAAACAGTAATTGTAAATAAAAGTTAGCTGTGAATGAAATGGTGAAAAGCACATGAGGAAAATGATAAATAAAGATAGTGCGGTGTAAAGGGAACAGGAGCTGTGAAGAAAACAATGAGAATGTGTTGTGAAGGAAGAAGTGAGATGTATAGAAAGATATCTGTACAAGGGAAAGTGAATAGAAAAATCAAGCAACAGCTGTAAAATGTTAAACAACATATGATTTATAGGTAAAACACTTTCACAAGATGTGGCTTTTGCGAATGGTATGGCAATTTTTACACCATAGAGCTACTGTAAGGTAAAGGATCCCATTACATGCCCATTGGGCATATTGGAAATATGGTGTTAGGCCCATATTTTCTTGACCATCGGCACACTAGGGGTGATGTGGTCGGCATCACGCCGACCGCCTTAACCTTCCCAGAGTTGCTCTGGTACCCAATTTTTGAGGATGGGTCGACCCCGGAGCCGCTTGCGGTCTAAAAAATCCCACCTCAACTGGGGATCGAACCATGGACCACTGAGCTAGGAAGCCAGTGCACTAACCACTTCGCTGCCGTGGCTCCCATAGAGCTACTGTAGATGATACAATAGTTTTATAGCATAGATACAAGGTGGTCCTTGTTCTGGAATCCCCAGGGTGAGAGAGGTGGTGGGAAGCTGAAAAACACACGGAGAAAAGAACTTGAGGCAGAAAGGAAAGGGATGAGGAAGGCATGGAATGACCTTGAGTCGTTGGCATGGGACAGAAGGACTTGCGTTGAAGGCCTGTACTTGTTGGGGTTATGATGGGTGTTAGAACATCAGGAATGATGGTGTTAGAACATCAGGAATGGTGGTGTTAGAACATCAGGAATGATGGTGTTAGAATATCAGGAATGATGGTGTTAGAACATCATGAATGATATTGTTAGAACATCAGGAATGATGGTGTTAGAACATCAGGAATGATGGTGTTAGAACATCAGGAATGATGGTGTTAGAACATCAGGAATGATAGTGTTAGAACATCAGGAATGATAGTGTTAGAACATCAGGAATGATGGTGTTAGAACATCAGGAATTATGGTGTTAGAACATCAGGAAGATCAATTATTTTCATAGCTTTGATGTTCTTCATGAAAGGTCAAATAGGTGGTTCACACTGGAGAACTCTTCTGCAAATGAAAACATGTTTTGCAGCATAGAACCCATGAAAATGGGAATTAGGCACCATGGAACATCTGCAAGTGATAAAATAATGTCACAGCATAAAGCATCAACAAATGATAAGCAATTTTAGAATATGGGCATGTGCATAAATTAAATAAACAACATAGAAAATTTGTTGATGGTAAAAATAATTTCACATCGTTCAGTGTCTGCAGTTATTAAATTAGTTCACAGAATATAATTTCCATAACAAATTGATCCACTGCTGCCTCTGGTGTGTTGTAAAGGATGACCAATACGAGGTTGTACGTGCGGGCTGACAACCTCATCATGTAAAACAGATTGCCACAGATACCACTCTTGCAAGAACATATGCTTTGACACCGGCAGAGGACAACGATGATGACTCTTTAGTTGGCAGAATAGGAGAAGACCGGCTACTACAACAAATATGGGGGGCCAAGGATCCAGACCTCCAGGACGACCCAGAGTTTGCTGGGAGGACAACATTAGACGATCTCTGAAGGACTGAGGATTGGACTGGAACCAGGCCAGGAGGAAGACAGCCTATAAGATAGTATGGCACTCTCTTTCTCTGGCAAACCTCTACACCCCAGGGTAGTTGAGGAACGACTAAGTAAGTAAGACATTTTTAGCTTCAGCACTTCTGCTTTTAAAAAGTCGAAGTTTCAGAAAGAATAAAATCAGCGTAGGTCTTGTTGTTTTACTAAGAGTTTTTATCTTCTTTATTTGACAGGTACAATTCAGAACCATCCTGGGCAGAGACTGGAGACAGATTCATGTTAAAGTTGTTCAGAGATTTCCTGTTCCATCAGGTAGATGAGAGAGGCATTCCCTGGATTGATATGGCTCATGTCATACAGTGCTTGAATAAGGTTTGTGCCTAGTATTTTTCTTCTTTTCCCCTCTTGTACCCTGTGGAGCATGGATCCACCATTGCTGCTGGTCCCTTTACTGTAAACCTGCATCAAAGCATTCATGTGTTTTTGCTGTGGTGGCCTCTGTTGAAATTAGTTTTACAGGAGGAGGTTGCCAGCCTCATTCACAGCTCATCTGAGTCGCCTCTTACGACATGTCTGAACTAGCTGGCCTAATATTATTACAGATAAGTTCAGCATTAAGACTGATCATAGGATACTTAAGAGCAGTTTTCTAAGTGTATTGCTAAATACACTTCTTCTTCTTTGATCCTTAGCCGCAGACCATCAAAGCAGTCAGTGGCCATCACGCCTAGTGGCGTCTTGTAGGGCAACAACAAATTGATTCCACTTTGCTCGGTCGGCGGCCATCCTTCGTACAGTGCCCCAACTCTGGTTCATTCTTTGCATCTCGGCCTCCACAGTCCTCCGCCAGGTTGTTTTTGGTCGGCCTCTCTTTCGTTTTCCTTCAGGGGTCCAAAGCATAGCTGTTCTTGTGATGGCATCAGGGTCTCTTCTTCTGAGGACATGGCCAACCCAGCTCCAGCGTCTGCCAGCTATGATGGTGTGCATGTTCTCATGGCTAAATACACTGCTAAGTGATAATTAGGAAATCACCGGTCCTCAACGCCTTCCAGACGACACATTTAAAAGTGTATTTTTAAATATGAGTTAAATAGTCAATCCTTACCAGTTTTACAGCAGCCCCTTCATTTATTTACTTATTTAAAAGTGTAAAGGTAGTTTCACAGCAGATACTGCTGTAGGGAAGTGAAGTGTTACAGACTTCACCGAAATAAGTCCAGCTTTGTGAGGTGGGGTGATCAGTTTCATCCCCCCACTTTAGTCGATGGAACGGTCCACTTAACATTTGCAATTGTTGTTAGTCATTATTTAGCACCTGCTTCCCATAGAGAACAGGTCCTCAACAAAAACATACCACACCTTCTTGTACTGTGCCATCTGTACTATGTATTTTTGTCCCATTCATTTGCCTCCATTTCTCTTCTCCGTGTGTTTTTTGGTCTCTGTGTCTCTTAGTAAAGATTGACTATCATGATCATTGACAGCAAAATCTAGAACAGTTATCATTGATAGCTGTTGTTTAACTAGGCCTGCTGAGCTAGTTGCTTGTTCAGGGCCAAGCTGAAGAATTCGCATGTGCTCTGTAGCTTGTTGAATAGTGCTGTCAGGAGTGTTTGTGATTGTTGGGGAGCACGGCAGTAGCATTCCTTTTTCTTTGTAGAGACCTGGACAGGTGAACAGCGCATGCTGAACTATGAATAAGTACAGATGCTGCAGTTAATGTCATATGAGGGGTTTAATTTAAGTGCTTGTTGAGTCTGGTGTGTTCTGTTCTTAGTTGGAAGATTGAACTCCGCTTCACCTACTGATTGTTGATGTCACTTTTGTTGGGATGCATCATTGCTAGCTGAAAAAAACTCAATTACTGTTATCAGAAAAATACAGGTAATGTTGACAGGAAAGCCCAGAATTTTCAAAGGCAATGACACCAAAAGTAGCGGAAAAGCCATAAAGCTATAGCCAGGACAAGCTTCATTTGTCATTGACCAAAAACACCTAAAAACTTTTGGCTTGGAAATTTAGTAACCATTGTTAGAAAACAGAAGCCATGACAAATATGGGAAACCAAAAGCCAGGGATCCAGATCGCCAGGATGACCCAGAATTCACTGAGTGGACAACATTAGACAATCTATGAATGTCACAAAGTGGATTTACGTTTATAGAGTTTGCCTGAGTGTAAGCAAGACCCTAGTATGAGAAGGTCTGAGAAGATAGAATTTAGATGAAAAAAATGACAGTGACTGTGGACAGATGAGACTATTGGCTCAAGGTTGAGAACCAGGATTGACTCTCCCTTGACACTTGTGACTAAAATTTGCTATAACCTCACCCCCCTCTAACTACCTTTAGACACAAGGAGATAAGGTGTAAATAACGACCATAGACACCACTATACAGACAACATATAGGTAAGTATAGTATAGAAGCTGATCCAGTATACAATATATATATATATATATATATATATATATATATATATATATATATATATATATATATATATATATATATATATATATATATATATATTTTATTTACACAATAAAACATAAAAATGTCATCATACAGCAAAGAAATAATATCGTGCACTGTTGCACAGACCTGAAAAAACCATAGAACCAATTAAATAGATAGACACTAGGAAAACCAAATCACATACACTCTTTCAGTCACCCTGCTGGGGAAAAATCGAATGATTAGTAATTTAAACAAGATCTAATTGGTGGGGCATCAGTTTAGCCTCCACTCTCTACTACAAATAAGATTTCTACTGTCACGGTCCTGTTGACTCTGCCTAAACGAATGTTTACACAGCTTCCAACTTGTTAGGCGATAAGCGCCGCTAACTACACACTGGACTGCTACACTAGTAGACTTTTATAACATCTAGTACTCAAAGGCTATCCTCTGAGGATATATCATCAGACCCTACTGGTCTCGGCTATCTCCTCTCTCTCTCTCTCTCTCTCTCTCTCTTTGCTTCAGTGTCTCTCTGACCCTCTCGACATATGCTGAGGTGGCGTCTCCGTTTATGCCTTCTCTCGTTGACTTTATTATCAGAACCAGGTATGATCACCCTGTCTCCCGGTTTCTGACAACTGCACTGACGACTGGATTATCAAGCATGAGATACTTGAATCAAACTATAGAAGCTTCACAGGGGCTGGACAGCTTCTTAAATTGGCCCCGTGCCCCTCTTCGGGTTTAGAGTAACGACTTTATTGTGGTCGTGAAGAAAACGAAATTAAAACAACGCTGGCACGTGCCAATTTGCGTGTGTAACAACAATGAGCTCAGAGCTCTGGATTTTGTTATGATAGATAACCCCGTTCCCGCTGAAGCATGGGGCTTCACTGCAAGAGACCGTAGGTTATTTCAACTTTGCCGTTGGTAATTTGTATGTGCCAAACTACACTCTGCTACTGTTACACTGTTACTGTACCGTGACCCGCTGTGGACACAAAGATACAACTTATGTACACACACTACCTTCAACATAACTTATCACTAACACATATCTCCCATAAATAAATACAACTCCCCTCACTCAATACATCACCCCTTCACCCGCTATGCACAACGATACATAAAATATTTTAATTTTAGTGTCACTCTCTCTCACCCTTCTACTCCCCTCTTCCCTTCAACTTAAAATCTTTTTGGTACGCAGCCAAACCCCAGACACTGTCTGATTATAATCTGTTGTTACGTCAATCTCGCCATGTGTCCAACAATAAAACCTGGGAAATCCCTCTACGAAATACCTGGCCTACTTTTAGACATTTCCTCGTGAGGTTTACTCGCTTAACCCAAAATTTAAATTAACCTTTCACTAGGAATAATTTACTCCTCTAAGCAGGATAATTCACTATAAATTACATCTGTACCCTCCAACTGCGTTACCCACATTTACGCACAATAAAATCCCGTACACAAAAAAAAATTAGTCCATAATATTACACTTGTACATATACAGAATAAAATGGTGGTTTCACATAACACTCTACATACTACCGAGCGCCCATGTCTTTAATAGCTAAATCTCCACCCAGTGATATCTCACTTTCCACACTCTTATATATACTGCCAGTTATCCTAGAAAGAATTAGGCACACTTTACCTTTACATCATTTCTACAAAGATAGTAATAGATGGCTGTTGAGCGCTCTTTTCGGGTAACATGATAGCTAGTAGCAGATGTACCAATGTACTAGCATCTTGACGCGAATGTAGAATGAAAATTAGATGAAGAGCTATCCAACAGAACTTCAACGAGTGGAAGGCAAATCAGGCCAACATGATCATACTCAACTCGTCGGTAAAGTTATTATAATTTATTACGTGGTACGAAGACGTTTGACAAGACGGTACAATGTTCCTTGACAGGTACGATGAACAATTTATACATAGTAGTGACAGTTCCGATAAAACGATACATCTCTGGTCATTCATATCTAAAATCCTCTCTCACGTCAGTAATAAGAATCCAATAATATTCATACTAGGTTTTAACAGCAAGGGAATGTCCGTTGACCTTTACGAAGGACATCCAATTGGGTACACAAATCTCAAACCCACTGAATCCTGCATTCATGCAATAAAACTGTCTTGATCCAAGACTTCAATTCTCATTCCGTCTGTTCAACATCATATTAAGGGTACATACATAGAGATACATCTAGGTTAGTATTTCATGTTGGCTAACCTCTCGGTATCCATGCCACGACTTTGGCATTACAATAAAGGCGTTTACACATATGAATACAGCAATCAAATTAACTTCTTTCCCACTCGTAGGAATCCTTCTTCTACGATACGAATCCTAAAAAGGCTAACGACTCTGTAGGTCCATTCTAGGAATAACATATTCCCGCTAGACTAGTATAAGAGCGGCCTTGCAATACAGCATACAATAAGAAGTGGGGCGATAACTTACGTGACATTACTGCTATTGGTTTCGACCTGAAGACCAATACAGATCACTAGAATAAATGGCTTCCATAAACGTGCCATGAATACAATAATAATATATATCAATCCAAAGGTTGTTATTGCCGGGGAGTTGTAGAGAGGATAAGCTCTCACTGCAGATAAAATACTTCTATGGCACGCGCCTCAAACAGCCTCTGACAACCAAGTCCAGCTCCCGGCCTTCACGTGTGGCTCAATTTGAGCCCGGCGGAACTGTTTCCACTGACGGGAGAAGGGGCAAAGGCGAGCGACTGGCGCCTTAAAACCAGCAGCTTCGGGCAGATAGTGCTCGTGATCCTTGGTTGGTAGCTTATCTAAGAGAAGGAACTCTGAATTCAAACCACCGCTGCCTTGCGGGAATATCCATTTATGGAATTGGCTTCGGGAGTAAACCCTGAGGATAAATCCGGAGTCGGAGTCCCTAAGGCAGTCTAATGTCGATTCGACATTATTCTGGCAACTCCTGCGACATGGCTGGTACCAAACTGTATCGGCTACTGCCGTTCCTTTGGATCTACCGGCTGTGTGGAGAGGGGGAACATGCTGCATGGGCAACAGCTTGATCTCCATATAACTGTGCCCAAGCTCGCGCCCTGGAGAGGACACTCCAGCTTCACCCTATAGGTGTCGGCAAAACACGGGAAGTAGCAGTTACCGGTTATAAGCTTTTTGCCCAATTGGCGTAGGGCATGGCGCCAGGGGCTACTTCCGACAGTGGGAGAGGTTCTAGGATCTCACTGGACAGCTACCGCCCGCTTCAAGCTGGGCAGCCCCAGTCAATAAGGTGTTGTCCCGCCACTGTCTGCTTTCCCCATTGGGTGCATGGGGATTAGGGTCAAACCCGAACTGTGGACAGAAAAATTTTGCACCAAGCAATTATCGAAAAAATAGAAATAAGCAAACTCTCAGATTGGGATGCTGGAACGTCCGGACTATGTTGACTGGACTATCCGAAAACCTACAGGATGTAAACGATGTAAGGAAGACAGCCATAATTAATGATGAGCTTAAACGACTTCAGGTGGATATAGCTGCACTTCAGGAAACGCGCCTGGCGGGCTCTGGAACGGTGAGCGAGAAGGACTACACATTTTATTGGCAAGGGAAAGATCTTAATAAAGCTAGAGAACATGGAGTAGGTTTTGCGGTCAAAAAATCGCTAACTAAAATGGTTGAACCAGGCGAGAATGGATCAGAACGCCTGTTAACGCTCCGCCTGCAAACTAGCACAGGTCCCATCACCCTTGTCAGTGTGTATGCTCCTACTCTGTACTCTGCCTCAGAAGCTAAAGATGAGTTCTATGAGAATCTAACAGCAATTATCAACAGCATACCTAGGCAAGAACAGCTTGTTCTCCTTGGTGACTTTAACGCTAGAGTGGGTGCCGATAATGTTTCATGCCTTCATGTCTGGGCAGGTTTGGTATTGGCAAGATGAATGAAAATGGACAACGGCTCTTAGAGTTGTGCGTCCACCATGACCTCTGCGTGACCAACACCTACTTTCAGACAAAACCCCAGCATAAGGTGTCATGGAGACACCCACGATCCAAGCACTGGCACCAACTTGACCTGATTCTCGTCAGAAGGCCACTCCTCAGGTCTGTGCTCTCCACGTGCTCGTACCATAGTGCAGACTGTGATACAGATCACTCCTTGGTTTGCTGCAAAATCAGAGCACAACCAAGAAAACTCTATCATGTCAGACATGAAGGGAAACCACGCATTGATACCAGCAAGATGTCAGACCCTTTCATGATCGCTTAATTCACTGCGACCTTCGAGAAAGTGCTCAGTAGCCCTCAGCATGGTGATACTATTACAGAGAACTGGGAGCATCTACGGAACACCATTCAAAGTACTGCACTTGCCACCTTTGGTAAGAAAACAGCAAAGTCAAATGACTGGTTTGATGCTTCATCAGATGTGATGGCACCTGTCATTGAAGCTAAGCGCAGTGCTATGAATGAATACAAACGTTCACCGAGTGCCAGAACCCTACAGATCCTGAGGGCTACGAGAAGCAAAGTTCAACAAACTGCTCGACGCTGTGCAAATGACTACTGGCTCCAGCTCAGTGAGAGCATCCAGATCGCAGCGCAAACAGGCAACATTAGACAAATGTATGACGGTATAAAGAAAGCACTTGGCCCCCATAAAAGTAAGACGGCACCGCTAAAAACCATCAGCGGAGAGAAGCTAACCGATAAGGGTAAGCAGATGGAGAGGTGGGTCGAGCACTACTCTGAGCTTTACGCTAGAGACAATACCGTTACGCCTGCAGCCCTTGATGGTGTCAACAGTCTGCCAACTATGGAGGAGCTGGATGCCGAACCAACATTAGAGGAACTCAGCAAGGCCATTGATAGCTTGGCCTCTGGCAAAGCACCAGGCAGTGATGGGATTCCTCCTGATTTAATCAAATGCTGTAAGAGCACGCTATTACATCCCCTGCATAGGATGCTATGCCAGTGCTGGGAAGAGACAACTATTCCTCAAGACATGCGAGATGCCAAGATTGTAACACTGTATAAAAATAAAGGAGACAGAAGTGATTGCAATAACTACAGAGGCATCTCTCTTCTTAGTATTGTTGGTAAGGTTTTTGCCAAAGTCATCTTAATGCGACTACACAAGTTAGCTGAGCGCATATATCCAGAGTCACAGTGTGGATTCCGAGCTGGCAGATCAACAACAGACATGATCTTCTCTCTCCGCCAGCTTCAGGAAAAATCAAGAGAGCAGAAAAGACCATTATATATCGCCTTTATAGACCTCACAAAAGCATTCGACCTGGTTAGTAGGGATGGACTCTTTAAAATCCTCCTGAAAATAGGCTGCCCTCCTAAAATGCTGGAAATGATAAAGTCATTCCATGACGGCATGAAGGGAACAGTCCAATATGCTGGAAGCACGTCACAGCCCTTTGATATACGAAGTGGCGTTAAACAAGGCTGTGTTCTGGCTCCGACCCTCTTCGGAATCTTCTTTGCCTTTCTCTTGAAACATGCATTCAGAGATGCAACTGAAGGAATATGCCTTCACACTAGGTCAGATGGCCGTCTGTTTAATCTTTCAAGGCTGAAGGCAAAAACAAAAATCAGAAGGGTCACTATAAGAGACTTGTTGTTCGCTGACGATGCTGCAGTCGTCACTCAAAGCCAACAGGAGCTTCAGAGCTTGATGAATCGCTTCACTAAAGCATGCAAGGACTTTGGCCTCACAATAAGTCTAAAGAAAACGAATGTGCTGAGTCAGGATGTGGGTGCTGCAGCAGTTATCACTATCGATAACTATGAATTGGCAGTGGTGCACCACTTCACATACCTAGGGTCTACCATCAATGACAAACTCTCACTGGATACAGAAATCGACAGCCGCATTGGCAAAGCTGCAGCTACCTTTGCCCGCCTCACATCGCGTGTTTGGAGAAACTCTAAACTCACAATGAAGACCAAAGCTGCGGTATATAATGCCTGCGTCACCAGCACACTCCTATATGGCAGCGAGACCTGGACGACCTATGCTAAGCAAGAAAGAAGGCTCAATACCTTCCATTTGCGGTGTCTACGCCGCATCCTCGGCATCTCGTGGAAAGATAAAGTGACAAATGTCGAGGTGTTGTCACGTGCTGGCCTTCAAAGTATGTATACGCTTCTTAGACAACGCAGACTTCGCTGGCTTGGCCATGTTCGCCGCATGGAAGATGGTCGCATCCCAAAAGATATCTTCTACGGACAATTAGCAGATGGCAAGAGAACAGTTGGGCGACCACAGCTGAGGTTCAAAGATGTGTGCAAGAGAGATATGAGGGCACTGGACATGGATCCAGCAACATGGGAGGATGAAGCTGCCGATCGCACTAAGTGGCGATGCTATTTACGGCGCCACCTCAGATTGGGCGAAGAGAGGCTCACACAAGAAGCAGAGGTGAGGAGAAAACGTCGAAAGGAGCACCAGGAAAATAAGCAGTTGAGGGCTGTCACCTCAGGGGCGCATTCCCATAGTCAGTTATGACTGAAGGGGCTATTATTATTATATATCAATCACGGACATAAACAAGGTCCATGTTGCCCCTCCAAATCATGACGTCAGAAACTACCCAACTAGGTTACCCGTGCGTCCCAAAGCAACTCACACTGCTTTGTGCACGTCAGTGCGCGAATCATTCGACCGCACAAATAATATAACTATATTGAGACTGGTGCGTACATTTGGCAGGACCGAAGACTACCCCCTTAGGTAATAAATGTACGTAACAGCTCCCTTATTACCTCCCCTTAAAAAAAATTAATTCTATTAATTTTTTTGAACTTAGTACCCGGGAGAGGTGAGTCAAAACTACAACAAGATATATGAAATGCATAAAGTTATACCATATTAAGAAAAGAATATTAAACGAAATCAATATAACTAAATGATAGTATGCATTAAAGCACACATCCACCATCGACCTACTTTGGAACGATGTGGTAATATTTGAAGTAAAAGAAGTTGACAATGAAAATGAAAAAAACCATAAAAAAAAGATGATAATAAAATTCAACTAAGTTTTCTAAAAAAAATTTGAAACATATGATTTCAAAAATGAAAATGAACAGCAACACTGATGATAACCAATGACAAGAGAATCAATAAAACAGAAAAATTGAAAATACAATGTGCAAAAATGAAGCAATGCAAAATTAAACACTTTAAGAATCAACACCCTTAATGTTTTCTAACACTAGTATGGTTGACTAGTGATCTTAACAGTGAGATATCATAACTAAGACCCGTGAATGCAGGTATTACGTGACAACTAAGAAAGTTAGTATATGTGTGATCCATAATTAATTAAATAGATTAAATTGAATTATAGTAATTTATATATTTCTTAATTACTAACAAATAACCAGTTACTAATATATTCTAAGTAATTCCAATATAAATCATTGTCAATGTTCAGTTACAACTAAGTAGTAATCGACGAGACGATGTTCTCAATGTTCCATACACGATAAAATATATTCTTGAACACGATATGTAGTGTAATATGTTCCATAGGAATAACAAATGTATATTTGTCGCTTTTAACAATGTTTCCATACTAATAAAAAGTTACTGTAGTACCAATGTTGCAGTACTAATAAAATGTTACTCTAATACCACTGTTCCCGTTCTAATAAAACGTTACTACACAAGAAGTAATGTTATAATCCATAAGTAAGTATATCCTGAAAGATATATTTATACGAATACTTCAGTTATATAATCAGTCTTTATAGATGTACAATCAATGAAAATGTAGAAAGTTATTCATGTTATCGGTGAGGATGTTTCAACATCTGGAAGTGGTTTAGTTTCGACAAGTTCGCTTGGGCATCTCGACAAACAGTCTGTGAACACATTCTTCACTCCAGGAATCGCTCGTATTTCAAAATTGAATGGTTGAAGCGCTATAGCGTAACGCGCTGACTTCGATGATTTTACGTTCTTTGTGTTCAATGCGGTAAGAGCTTTTTGATCAGATTCCACCACAAAGTGTGAGCCAAGGAGGTAACGTTCCAGTTTTGTGATTGCCCACACTAATGCAAGGAGCTCTTTATCTAGAACGGAGTATTTGAGTTCGCTCTCCGTAAGTTTTCTGGACACGTACATCACCGGAAATAAGGTGCCGTTATATTCCTGCATCAAAACTGCAGCAATAGCGTAAGAAGATGCATCACTGCGAAGAATGAAAGTGAGATTTTTGTTAGGCAACCTCAAAAAAGGTTCTTTTGAAAAAAATCGTTTTATATAGTTGATAGTGCGTTTTTTTTGTAATAAATGTACGTAACAATAGTCTAACGCCGTTTGGTGATCCTGCGACCACTTTATTACATTAGATGTGCCTTTTTTCAGTAGAGACGAAAAAGGTGCAGTTATAGTAGACAAATGAGGGATGAATTTTGAATAGAACTGTATTAGTCCTAAAATAGACCTAACTTGTTTTTTTGTCTTAGGTGCTGAGATGTTTAAAATTTTAGAGACGTTACTGTCTTCTGTATACATGAAACCATGACCTATGCGGTGACCCAGAAATGAGATGTCATGAAAACCGACAAAAGCCTTTGAAGGTTTTGCTGTTAAGTTATAATCTCGTAAGGTAGACAGTAAAGCTTTTAATCCATGAATATGTTCATCCCAAGAGTCACTGAAAAGACAAATGTCATCTATATAAGTAATGACATCGGGACGATGAGACAATATGCGGCGCATCATGCGTACAAAGGTAGCTGGCGCATTCATTAATCCGAATGGCATAAAATTCCATTGGAAAAGACCCCGTGGCGTCGAGAAAGCGGTGAATGGCTTTGCTTTAGGAGTTAGTGGCACTTGCCAATAGCCCTTTGAAAGGTCAAATTTCGAAAAGAATGTGGCATGAGATAACTTCTCCAATAAGTCGTCTAAAAGAGGTAACGGTTCCGCATCGAATTTTGTAACTTTGTTTAATTTCCTGTAATCTACGCAAAGACGTATATTGTTGTCCTTCTTCCTAATGATTACCATAGAAGAAGAATATGGTGATGAAGATGGTTCAATTATATTTAATTGAAGCATCTCATCCAATTCCTTATCAACCTTATCACGAAAGTGTAAAGGGATAGGATATGGGCGAACTCGAATAGGCGTATCGTCAGTCAGAATAATGTCATGTTGGATGACTGACATATGACCTGGGATGTCAGTGAGGACATCCTCATACGAGTGTAGAATATTAGAGACTTGCTGACGTTGATCAGCCGAAAGAGTAGATGAGATTGTAACATCATTCCATTTCTCAGTGGAATGGAGTGGTACAACTGGTATTGGTAGTTGTACATCATCGAAAGAAGATTCTTCTTCTTGGATGACTGACAAACTAGAATAGTGTTGAATAGGAGGTGTAGGATCGTCAGTTGCCTGGAACACTGACTGTAGATAATCAGGACGTGAGTAATACTCCTTCAACATGTTAATGTGGAAGGTTTTATGTTTACCATTAACATCAACGATGTAGTCGACATCGGATATTCTTGAGATGATCCTGAAAGGACCTCTCCAGGTAATTAAAAGACGATTGTTATGCGCAGGGAGTAATACAAAAGCTTCGTCACCAGGAATAAGCTGGCGAAGACGTCTATACTTGTTTGCAAATAGACGAGCTTTTTCTTTGGCTTGTTCGGATGATGCAGTAGCTAGTCTACAAGCATCTATGATTCTCTTTCTCAGAGAGATCACATACTCATAAGAGGATTGAGTTTCCTCTTCAATATTCTCGTCAACCAATAAGTCGTGGATTAACGACATCGGACCGCGTGGTTGCATGCCAAAAACTAGCTGGAATGGAGAAAACCCCGTGGCTTGATTTTGTAATTCGCGATACGCAAACAGAGCCGCGGGTATGACCCGATCCCAGTCTTGGGGATGGTCTTGGGTCATCTTACCCAACAACTGCTTGAGTGTCCTATTGAGACGCTCAATTAACCCATTTGACATCGGATGATAAATAGAACTAAGAGATCTGTCTATACCTAATGTCTTCATAACTTGAGACATGGATTCAGAAATGAACTGAACCCCATGATCCGACAAGATTTTCCGTGGAAAACCAATGCGTGAGAAGATTAACATCAATGCCTCTGCTACACTGGCAGATGAAGTGTTCTTGAGAGGGATGGCCTCAGGCCAACGAGTGCACATATCAATGCACGTAAGAATATGCGTATGCCCTCTAGCAGATGGAAGCATCGGACCAATAATGTCTATAGCCATTTTATCAAATGGTCTAATCGGGATGTCCGCAGCTTGAATAGGAGCCGCATGAAATGGACCCCGTACCTTAACTTCCTGACATATCAAACAAGACCGACAGTAGAGAGTGATGTCCCTATGGACGCCGGCCAGTAGAATGCCGAAAGCACTCTGGATTTGGTACGCGAAAAACCCATATGGCCCGCACATTGCGAGTCATGCGCATGTCGTAATATACGAGATCTCATAGAGGATGGGACTAAGATCTGATAACATAAGGATGAATCCTTTTCCCGTATTACTCTAACCAAAATCCCATTTTTAAGTATAAAGTCATGTCTAGATTTTGCAAGTTTGTTGCTGGTATTCTTTTTGTTCACATACTGAAAAATTTTTTTTAATGAATCATCATTCTTTTGCAATGTTGCAAACAACTCCCGTGAAATAGGAGCATCATCATCACAAGTAGTATGAACTGTAGGTTCAATAGGTGTATCATGCGACATATTAGTAGCTTGCGCTCTAGTCACTACTGCATTTGCAGTTTGAATATGTCGCTCTTCCCATTCAGCAATTTGCTGTGGTGTACACTCTTTAATACCATGTATGCGACCCAGTATTACGTCACAAATTGGATTCGGAAGGAGACATGCCTGGATCTTTCCTGAAAAAAATGGTGTGTTAAGGTCAATAATAGCGGTGGGAAATGTTTCAATGGTGCCACCAAAAGTCTCACACTTGACAACCCTGCCCGTGGCACAACTTGGGTTGATCAGCGAAGTCCGGACGCCCACAGTGCTACAACCTGAGTCAAATAGGATAGAGCATGAAATGTTATTGACAAATCCCTTGTTAAACATAAGAGAGCCCTGTCCCTGGTGTACTGACGCAGCAGTGGCCGTACAGACTGCAGGTAGACTAGGCAAGGTATGTCCGCAACGCAGCGTCGTGATCGCCTTAGGCTGGAAAAGAGTCGAGCATTCTGGACAGTCTTTCACCTGGGTACAATCAAGAGAACAAGACATAGCATTGTGAGTTTCAGCTAATTTACCCTGTTCAATGTTAGCCTGTGTATCACTTAAAGCGACATTAGAATGTCTACCCGTATTACTCGACGATCTATCTCTACGACGCGATCGATTTTGATTATTTGCATTAAAATTGCCATAATTGTAGTTTCTGCCTGAGTTAAAATTTGGATGAGTCCGATAATTTGTATAATTAAAGTTATGATGTTCTTTAAAATTTTTATTCCAAGAACCTTGTCTGTTTTGCGGACCCTGAGATCTTGATCTCCAGTTTTGTTTGTTATAATGTCCTTGATTATTTTTAAAATTATTGTTACCAAAATCTCGCGATCTGTGAGCTTGGTTCCAAGAAACATTAAATGGAGCAGATTGTTGAAATTGCTTCCCTTTGTAAAAGTTATCATTGTTAAAATTGTAATTATTTCCCTTATTGACATACCTATCAGCACTAAAAGAACGATTGCGTGAAAAATTGTTTTGTTGTGCTGCAAAAGCAACAGGCAATTCACTCTTAATCTGTGCATTACTCAGATCCATGGTTGGGTGAGCAGTGCAAAAATTTTTTGCATGTTCTTCTAAATCTTTCATTGATAAAGGTTTCCGTTCGTGTAAAAATGCGAGAAATGTAGGATTTACCGACGATAGTACCTTATCGCGCATCAGTAAATCGAAGAGACCTTCATACGACTTTTCAATTTTGGATAATTCGATCCATCTTTCAAGGGTGAGTCGTATTTGTGACAGAAAATCACTGAAATTTCTGCTTGATTGCGGTAGCAATGTACGAAATCTTAATCGGTATTCATCTTCTGACATTTGAAATTTCTTCAGAAGTGCGGCTCTAAGAGCATTATAATCATTCTTCTCATTAATACTGGTAGTATGATAAACTGCTAAAGCATCCCCAGTAAGTAACCTGGATAAATATGTGCAATACAGTGTTTTATCCACGTTATAAGACACACAAGTGGCCTCAAACCTATCTAGGAAGAATATCACGTCATCAGACGGGGGATTAAATTTAGGTAATTTAAGGTGAATTTCCTTAAAATGGTCATGTCTGGATGAAGTTTGGCTTTCAAAAGTTCTCTGAGAATTAGCTTCCTGAGTTAACCTAAGTCTCTCATATTCTGACTCTGCTAATTTCAGTTCATGCTGTCGTTTTTTATCATTCTCTTCCATCTCAAGCTGAAGTCGTAATGTATTTTGTTCAGCTATTAATCTTCTTTCTTCCATTTCCTTTTGTTTAACTTCCATTTCAATTTTAAGTAGTCTTTCTTTTTCTGCCGCATCTCTTTTAAATTTCTCTTCAGCCTCGAATTTTTTCTGTTCGGACTCACGCTGAAATCGTTTCTCTTCTAATTCAGCGGCTAGTCTCATTTTTTTCTCCTCTTCCTCAGCTATAAATTTCCTCTTCTTTTCATCTTCCTCAGCAGTTAATCTCATTTTTTTCTCATTCTCCTCAGACTCAGATTTCAAATTTTCCAAACGTAACCTTTCAGCATCCAATCTTTGAGATTCCAACCTTTGAGATTCTTTATATTCTGTCATAGCAAATGATCTAATCTCTTCCGGAGGTATATTAAGCGCCTTAGCTTGCTTAATAAAATAGTCTAAGGTAGACATTATTTAATATTATTATGTAATAATACAGTAGAACTCCATTTATCCGAACCCCATGGGACCGAGCATCGTTCGGATAATCAAATGTTCGGATAATTGGATTACATAATGTATCAAGTTACATGTACACATATTTCTAAAAATAATTAACCATCACAAGGAAATTACACTATAAAACATATTTACTTGTACTGTAATAATAATACCCACACTGTATTAGATCACTGTATCACCAAAATCTTTCATTACACTGCAGTGCATGTACTACTTGTATTAATTATTTTTTTTAAGAAAGAGAAATGTTTTCAAAATAACATTACAAATGATTCAAAACCAGGCGCAACTTACGTATACATGTACTTGTACAGATGTAACCCACTATTTAAAATAATGAGGAATCCTCTTTTGCACCAAACTGGATAGTCTCCTTTTGACTGCTAAGTCCCGCATTCTCTTCAACAGCAGAAGCTGTGTAGCACAGCTGTCATCTTCTCGCTCGTACCAAGCCATCGCTGTTTCTAGTGCTATAAAGGCCTCTTCAGGACTTGGTCGACGTTTTGGGTTTTCTTCATAATCTACAAGTACATCATGTACTTCTGAGATGTCTTCATCATCGGTCACTACATGTATTTGGTTTTCTTCTTGCACAAAAGACAAAATTTCTTCGTCATTCAAAAACTGAAAACCAGAATCATTATCATCTTCTAGCCACATGTGTGCATCATCTTTGTCACAGGCCGAAAATCCGGGCATTGCTTGAGACAGTTCCACAACTTCATTTATACAATCATCATTTGTGTCCACTACAGTAGTTTCATTTCCTCCTTTTTTCCCAAGCAATCTATTCCAAGCCTTGTTGAGATTATCTTGTGACAGGGTGGTCCAAGCATCAGCTAACATATATCAGCAGTCTTTGAGATTAAGCTTTTTGGAAAACGCCACCACACTTTTCTTCATCTTCAGCCAACAATAAACGACGCATGACTTCCTTCTTGTACATCTTTTTAAGCTTTGCTATAACACCCTGATCCATTGGTTGAATCAGTGCTGTTACAGTGGGAGGAAGAAAAATTACTTTAAAATTTGCATTAACTGCATTCAATGTATCCGTCTCTGGATGAGATGGTGCATTGTCCAGTAGAAGAATTACTTTTCCAGTTTTCTTTTCTTGTTCTCTCAACCTCTTCACATTTGGGATGAACTGATTTGTATACCAATCAAGAAATATTTCACTATTCATCCAAGCACTCTTCTGTGCTTTGTAGCACAATGGGAGACATGTCACATTCTTTAAACAACGTGGTTTTTTGGCTTTACCGATCATTAGCACCGGTAAACGATGACTTCCACTGGCATTCGCGGCTACCACAATTGTTACTCTCTCTTTGCACTTTTTAAACACAGGGGAAGCTGCTTCGCGCTGAGATGCAAGTGATTTTTGAGGCAATGATTTCCAGTATAAGCCAGTCTCATCGGCTTTATACACATCATCGAGTGAATAACCTTCTTCTTCCAAAAAAGCCAAGAATGTTTCTTTAAAATTTTCAGCGGCAGTTGCATCGCTAGATAAAGATTCCCCTTGAATCTCCAATTCTCGTATGCCATGACGAGATTTAAAGTTTCTTAACCATCATCCCTGGCTAGCCTTAAAGTCAGGAGGACAGTCAAGTTGATTGTTGAACTAAAGTGCCTTTTCACACAATAAAGAGCCAGAGATAGTTTCCCCTTTGCTTCTTCTTTGCACAAACCATATATACAAAGCCTCTTCCAATTTCAAATCTTTCTCATTTCTCATGGTTTACGTTTCTTCGACCCATTTTCACTATCCAATTTCGATGCAAAACTCATAATTTTATCCTTGTTACTTTTGATGTCAGAGACGGTAGCTTTCCCAACATTGAAAATCCTCGCAAGTGAAGACACAGTTTCACCTTTTCCTAGTCTCTTGATAATTTCTGTTTTCGTTTCAATTGACAAAACATTGCGGTTCCTTTTATATGTTTTAGGCCTTCTGGAAGATGCCATATCGCACAGAGAAATACTTGCACACCAAAATTATTCTGCTGTAGTAGCAGACACAATTATTTTAAGTTGAACTGTCTGTTTAGCCAGTGTACTGCCTAGAACGCACACGTACACTAGATTGGTAAACCAGATATTAACTGACTTTATGATCTAACTGACTTCCTGTACGTAAGCGACCGACCATTAGCCCATTCCATTCTCTACAAATTGTTCGCACACATTTGAAGCTTGCAGCATCAAAAGATTCAAAAATATAGTCTAACATGACTGGTGGCACCTGATTTTTTTTTTCTCGAAAAAGTGTTCGGATAATTGGATGTTCGGATAATTGGGGTTCGGATAAATGGAGTTCTACTGTATTACTTAAAAGTGTTACTACAACTAGTGGTCTTCGTTCCTGTCCTAGAACGGTAAAATCAAGTTATATATTAAGCAATAATGTTAATAATTAATAATGTAATTTATAACATGTAATGGTGTGAAAGCAATAACGTGACAGACAATAGCACAATACTGACACGACACGATAATCAAGACAAATGACTACAGTCGTAGAAATCAAATAAAATAAAAATGTGGAACTAAAATAGAATGTCGTAAAAAATTACGATGACATCTACGATCCAATAATGCACAAGACAATTGACACCACAGTGTAAAAACATATGCTTTGTAAAAAACTGAACGACAGGAAGATTAGACGGACGCATAATACAAACAAAATTCATCATAAAACTAAATACGAGTAAAAATAACTACGAAAACAACAATTAAAAACGTGACGAAACAGCTAAACAGATACTGTTATAAGGGACAACTAGCGATCGGAACTTCGGCAAGGTTTCTAGCCTTGTACCGGAATTATCGCTCAATTGAAACTTACAAGATGAGACCTACAGAACGTCTGACGAAGAGCCCGAATTGGCTTCGAGATGGATCTCGTTCGTCAGATCAACCTCCCTACCTCCCACGAAGAATACAACACATATAACATGTAACATGAAAAATATAAATGTGGACATAACTACATGAGGCACAGCTAAACGTAATAAAGTGTACAACGAAAACACGTTATACTCATCTCGCGTGCAGGTAAAAAATCAATGTGCCTCGTCTCCGTGGATGTACGTTTGAGGATAAAATACTTCGTTCTGAGTATTAGACCACAGCTCGCACGCAATACTGACGAAGAGGTGATTCCAAGGTAGTCAGTCACTGTACAACCTGACGTGGATGTTGATTGATGACCTTGACCCTGTCCGTAAGTTGATTGTGATTCACCAACACAGTAGATTCCAAGATGTTGTCGCCTTGAAAGTTCAGATCTTCCATTCAACCGATACTTGTATAGGGTACGTTTCCTTTGAAATTATTGATTTCCAGACCACACTGGCATACCATTTACTGTTGAGCGCTCTTTTCGGGTAACATGATAGCTAGTAGCAGATGTACCAATGTACTAGCATCTTGACGCGAATGTAGAATGAAAATTAGATGAAGAGCTATCCAACAGAACTTCAACGAGTGGAAGGCAAATCAGGCCAACATGATCATACTCAACTTGTCGGTAAAGTTATTATAATTTATTACGTGGTACGAAGACGTTTGACAAGACGGTACAATGTTCCTTGACAGGTACGATGAACAATTTATACATAGTAGTGACAGTTCCGATAAAACGATACATCTCTGGTCATTCATATCTAAAATCCTCTCTCACGTCAGTAATAAGAATCCAATAATATTCATACTAGGTTTTAACAGCAAGGGAATGTCCGTTGACCTTTACGAAGGACATCCAATTGGGTACACAAATCTCAAACCCACTGAATCCTGCATTCATGCAATAAAACTGTCTTGATCCAAGACTTCAATTCTCATTCCGTCTGTTCAACATCATATTAAGGGTACATACATAGAGATACATCGAGGTTAAGTTATTACCTTTAACGTAGGTTACATAGTATTTCATGTTGGCTAACCTCTCGGTATCCATGCCACGACTTTGGCATTACAATAAAGGCGTTTACACATATGAATACAGCAATCAAATTAACTTCTTTCCCACTCGTAGGAATCCTTCTTCTACGATACGAATCCTAAAAAGGCTAACGACTCTGTAGGTCCATTCTAGGAATAACATATTCCCGCTAGACTAGTATAAGAGCGGCCTTGCAATACAGCATACAATAAGAAGTGGGGCGATAACTTACGTGACATTACTGCTATTGGTTTCGACCTGAAGACCAATACAGATCACTAGAATAAATGGCTTCCATAAACGTGCCATGAATACAATAATAATATATATCAATCACGGACATAAACAAGGTCCATGTTGCCCTTCCAAATCATGACGTCAGAAACTACCCAACTAGGTTACCCGTGCGTCCCAAAGCAACTCACACTGCTTTGTGCACGTCAGTGCGCGAATCATTCGACCGCACAAATAATATAACTATATTGAGACTGGTGCGTACATTTGGCAGGACCGAAGACTACCCCCTTAGGTAATAAATGTACGTAACAATGGCACTTTACGTTTTAACTATCAGTTAACCTCCCGAAGAAAACTTAACTGAATCCGGCTATGTCTCTATATTTAAAAAAAACCCACTAATATTACGGCTCAAATAAAAATATTCACATACCAATTCATTGCGTTTCTTCCGCATGGAGCAGACAATGAATGCTGGATTCACGGTAGTAAATTTCATCAGGCATAGGGGTCTGTTACAAGACCGCTCAGGGTTATATACAAGAAAATCCCCGCGGACTTCTGCCTTCGTCATTACTACAGCTTTCAACTAAACCAATGGAATTACTTAAAAAATTAATAACGGGGTCTACACCAATAGATTTGAAAAGCCTGTCGACCTGTTTATCCCGACCGTGTGCGTTTCCCACTTGCGTCATATTGCGTGAGCCAAACAACGGAAACTTTCCGCCCCGCCCAATCTAATCCTCATGCGCTGTTAAACAAAGACATGACCGCGATATATATTTAACAAAGAAACTGGGACTACGTGATAGCGATAAATTTTAACAAAGAAAAACCCTCGTGATCGCAATTAACTTTAAAGAAAAGAAACTGGTGCGAGTATAAACAAAACCTACCGTCATCCCCCTTATAAAACGCAATAAAATACCTACAGAAAAAGACCCAACACATAATAATTTAAGAAAGACAAGAAAACTGGGCCTCTTGAAAAACAAAATTTCAGTACTTCATCACAATGAAGGACCGAGGAATAGATTTGAACCAGGCCAGGAAGAAGACTGCCGATAGGATAGTATGGCGTTATCTCTGGCAAACCTCTACACCCCGACTAGAAGAGGAATGACTAAGTAAGTAAGAAAATTGAAGCTACCAGTTTGGCAGGAGAGTTTTCATTGGTAGTTGAACCAAAAGGTAACGATGGCAGAAAAATGTAATGCTGTAGGCAGGGTACAAAAAAAAGAGAAAACAAACAACTTTCATCATTGACAGAGTTGTATAAACATTTTTGTGAAGCCCAAATTACGTGTTGATAAGAACAGTGACAAGAACCAGACGTTCCTGTCAGACAGGAAATCAGAAGTAGACACTGGAGATGGATAGGACACATGTTGAGGAAATTACAACGCAGCACTTGTTCTGGAATCTCTATGGTAAGAAGTTTAGAAAGAGACCATAAAGACACAGAGAAGAGAAATGATGACTGAAATGAAAGGGATAAAGAAGATATGGAAGCACCTGGAGCAGACGGCACAGGATAGTCAGATTTGTTGAAGTCGTCAGATGCCCTTTGGGGGAGTTGAGGGTTAGTGAATGAATGCAAGTTGACTAGATATCCTAAAGTGTGTACCTTGTGACAGTAATTCTGCAATTCACTGTTGACAGATTAAGAAGTGATTGTTACTGTCGGCAATAAATTCCTGATTATTAACGCCATTTTTAAGGGGAGGAGCTAATTTGAAATGCTATTTTGATAAGAAAGAAATTGCAGGATTTAAATTAAAATTCAGAATTAACTTACAGCATTAACAGTTATGTATAAACAAAGCGTTTGATGGTGTAATGCTATTAGTTGCAGTGGAAATGACAACCTTATTGGCTTTCAGTACTAAATTTAAATTTACCAGGGCTTTTTTATTTGTTGAGCCATGAGCACCAAAACTGAATTTGAAGCTCGTCATTGTACTTGAAAACTTGGACCAGATTAGATGTTTTAGAACTTTAAATGTTACTATCTAAAAATAGTAACACAATTTACAAACTTTTACAACATTTTTTGCAGTAAATCAAAATTTTCAAAAGAAATTGTAAATCCAATTTGCTAAAAGTTTTATCATGCAAAAGAAAGTATCTATGCCAAACCTCATTGTTGGTTGAATAAATAAACAAGTTATAAGAAAATTAGTCATATAAAAAGAGGTTCTGATAAAGTCGTGGTTTTCTTCATAAGAAAAAGCTCAGTTTCTTAAAATACAATTTTCAGAGTCAAAATACATCTGCTTAAAATGTATTCTGACAACTGATATTGGTATATTTAGCTTCAGAAGATAATACATTTTCAAAAATAAGTAATCACAATTTTCATTTTATTGTTGTTGCTACTTTGCTTAAAATACACGTCTGCTCCTCTCTTGAATTTGTCTGACATGTTATTGCATTGTTTTTAGAAGATCTCATCTTTGTCTTTCAGTTTGACGCTGGTGTGCCGGAGAAAGTTCTCCTCGTTTCAAGGGACGAGAATAGCATGTTGGTTGTGTCTTATTCCGAGCTGAAGCGATGTTTCCAGTCCTGCTTTCAGGAACTTGTTGCGCAGCCCACTCAGGGAGCATCAACATTTTCCTAGCCAATGGCACCCCCTCATTACATAGTAGTCCAGCAATCATAAAATCACTCTTACAAAAAGATGAGAGTAGTCCATGACACACAAGCCAATCAAATTCTCCAACAAGCAATTAAATCATTAATTATACTACTTCCAGACATATTTGTAATCGTGCATTGTTGTCAAATTGGTTATGGGATACATGTTTTTAATTTGATCTCCGTCTCCTTTTATTCTGGGTTCATGTTTTATAATTTGAATGACATTTTTAAATAATAGCTTTTAATGTCGGGGGAAAAACACCTGACATTTCGGAACTACATTTTCATACAGAACAACTGTGACTACAAAAAATTCACTGGCATTATATTTATCCAATCGTTTTAGTTGAATTTATAATCTTCTGAAGTCTTAACTTCAGCAGAAGTGAATATATGTTATACATGTGTTCAACCACCGTCCTTTTCAGGACGAACGAGGAAGAAGAAGAAGAAGATACATGTGTTCATTTCTTCCTATTTTTGCATCCAGCTTACTGGTCAAAAACTGGCCTTTTTTGACACACATTAATCATTATGGATCCATAGTCAATTTATTTGGAAAAGCCAAGGATTCGAAGAAACTGTTAAAGTGTATTGCCATCAAAGGTATGAAGATGCAGTTGCTAAACGAATCTATTAAGTTACATTGATAGGACAACCTAAAGCAAAAAAAAAAATTTGCTGGGGTTGATGAAAAGTCTGATGGTGAGGAAAGACAGCATGGAGCATTAATTATGATTATATGCTGTGCCCAGAGGTGTAGGAATGAAAATCACAGAGGCAAGAAACTTAATGTTCCTACCTCATTGTACCAGAATTGTGACTTGATTTTAAGTTGTTTTTTTATTAAAATCGGGATTAGGTGTGGCTGCAGATTTGTGACGGATGTAAGCCCAGATTATTCATATTTGTTTGGCATCCAGATGAATTTAAACTATCATTTGAACAGAATTGGCTGTCATTACCAACTTACATCTCAGCTCTGCCACAACCAACCAGCATACAAACTCGGCAGCCATCTGATACTGTCTACCATCAATCGGTATGTCAACTCTATGGATGTCTTAAACTGTTCTCCACCAATCAGCATGCCTGCTCTGCAGACATCTGAAACTTTACCACCAACCAGCATGTCACCTCTACAAATGTCAGAAATTGTTTACCACCGATCAACATGTCAACTCTTCAAATGTCAGAAACTGTTTACCACCAATCAGCATGTCAACTCTACAGACATCTACAACTGTTTACAGTGATCAGCATGTCAACTCTAGAAGCATCTAAACATGTGCAACAAGAAGAAGTATGTCAACTCTGCAGACACATGAAACTATTCAACAACAACCAGCAGCATGTCAACTCTGCAGACACGTGAAACTGTTCAACAACAACCAGCAGCATGTCAACTCTGCAGACACATGAAACTGTTCAACAACAACCAGCAGCATGTCAACTCTGCAGACACGTGAAACTGTTCAACAACAAGAAGTATGTCTACACCTCAGACAAGACATCTGAACCTGCTCAACACCAGCCAACATGTCAACTCGGCAAACATGCAAAGCTGTCTGTGCCACATCTGATACATCAGCTCTGTCAGAAACTTGAAACTGTCCTACTCCAGCAGGTATTTCATTTCTGGACACATACGCTGTGTCCACAAAACCAGCTGTCATTTAATTCTGCAGACATCTGAAATTGCAGTCAGCTGCAGTGAGTATGTTAGTTCAGCAGATATCCATCTTCTTAATGCCATAACATAATATCTTTGCTTGTTGAGTAGCACTTTTTTGTAATCCATATTGAAATAGTCTTATGATTTATATCTGTTTATTTTGTTTCATTTTACTACATGTTTGTCTCTAGCCATATTCAGGTTGTACTGCCTAGTGCTAGCATGTTGCAGATTGGGCCAAGGTTTATGAGCTGTTAAAAATCACCAATGTAAACTGATGACAAGAATCAGAAGAATAAGGAAGTTTAAACGAGACAAGTGCCACTGGAACATGAGATGAGAAGAAGGTGATGGATAAGATACACATTGAGGAAACATGTTGGTAGCATCATGAGGCAGTTCTTTTTATAGAATCCCTAGGGCAAGAGAGGTAGAGGAAGACCAAGAAACACACAGAGAAGAGAACTGGAGACATGGTAAGACCTTGAGCAGACGGCACAGGACAGGAGGACCTTGAGTAAGTTTGTTGAAGGTTTACGCTTCTTTGGCGGCTGAAGGGTTGCGATGATGATATGCTGGTGTCACATTGAAAGTTTTTCAGAAATCCAGGCAGGGGTGAAAAAAAATCTTGTTGAATATAGTGAAGAGTTTCACATGTTGATATGACAAGCATATCTGGAATGTGAAGCTCTGAGAAAATATAAAACTTGGCTGGTGTGATGTACTGTTGTTACTGTCAGGCAGTCGTGCATGGGTACTTGAAGAAGAATGAATGAATACTGCAGACGACGAATGAAAGCAGTTTTCCTTTTTGTTTTCATGCTGGTCAAAAGTCTGTTAATATATGAACCTGTCATGTTTTTTTTGGCCACCATGTGGGCATCATCTGATTAGCAGTTTTAATGACTTGTCTTTTAAGTACACAATAAACAAGTAATTGCAGCCACTCATAACAAATACAGTAGCAAACTGGACAACAGAAAAACAACAGTAGTGATAGGCTTACTGGGAATCAAACCCAGGACCATCTGAATAACAACACTGTCTCACTGTGGGAGTGAATCATGACCAACCACCCTGTCAGATTTTTCTTTTTACACTACTCGCTTTTGTTGTTCCCCTTTCTTTCCTGAGGAGCATGGGGGCCATCTTTGGAGATGGGCCCCCTTATAGAAAACCTGTGCCAAAGCAGTTCATGTACATTTGCAGTGGTGGTTTTTGTCTTCTTCAAGTACCATGCCAGATGGTGCAGGTGATGATGTCTCTCCACAACCCCTGTTCCCAGTACTGTTGATCAATTCTGTTGGTGACTCCCTTCCATGACACAAAAGTTAACCCGTCCAGTATCTTCTCTTCTTGTCATCCTGTATCTCTCTTTTGTCCTTCAGTCTTTCCAGTGATCACAGTATGTTCCAGCTTTTCTCTTCTCACAACATGCCCACACAAAGTGGGTTACATTCTTCTAATGTGAATAACAAGTTTCCTTTGAGCACTGGCTGCTGTTAGGACATGCTCATTACACTTTTTAGCTGGTCCGTTTTTATTCTTAGCATTCTTCTGTAAAGCCACTTCTCTGTGGCCTCCTAGGGTTTTCTTGCTTATTTGCCAGTTGTCCAGGACTTGCTTCCATATGACAGGATCGGTTGTATTTAACACAGAAAAACTTTGTTTCTTACTTCCATAGACAGACTCTTAAAATACTTTTTGTTTGATTGAATGCAGCTTTTGCCTGGGTTGTTCTACTCGTCACCTATGAAATGCATCTCTGTGTGTGATGTTGTTAATGTGCCAAGATATTGGAATCTTTTGCCTTGTTTGAGATCTGTCCTATTTATTTGTATGGTTCTTCTTCTTCTTCCTCGTTCGTCCTGAAAAGGACAGTGGTTACGTTGTGTCTGTTTACGCCTAAGCTGTGATATCTGCACCTTTCGGTCGACACATCCGACTTCTGCACGGCATTTTTTAGGACCGGGTTTGCCTTCCCATTGCGATCCACACTCGCTCAGCCAGACTGCACTGCTGCAGACTGTTTCCAGGACCACCACGTGGAGGTGGAGTGCGGTCTTGACCAGCTCTGATTCGCTGGTCCTGACGCAGGCAGTCAAGCTATGAGTCGCTGACTGCGTTCTCTATTGCTGCGTCTTTGGGTCCCAAAATTTGTATGGTTCTGAAGAAGTCTTCAAGATGACCATTACTCCAGTTTTTCTGCTAGTTAGGCTATTGTACCTCTCATGTCCTGTGCTAGTTAGGCTATTGTACCTCTCATGTCCTGTAACTCTCTTCCACGTTCTGCTGTTATTATTTTAACATCTGCATTTCTCAAGTTGATTATATTATGTCCAGCAGCTGATATTCCTGGCACCTTCTCTATGGACATAATTATATTTTCACCATATAGAGAGGGCATATTGTTTTCTGCAGCAGTTTATTTTACATTATGAGGTTGCCAGCCACATACACAACTTCACACTAAGCCACATTTTACAAATATGCTTGAGGTAACAGTGATCACATTCTTTCATTGTCTCCTCAGAAAGCTCAATACCCGCCTGGCCTATCATTATCGTTAACCCTTAGCTCCCGTAGGAACACATGCCTTCAGCAAGTTCATGCCTCACCTAGCATAGCCTCTTCTTAATACACCACCCAGTTAGCAAAGTGTTCTTCGCATACTGCTTTTTAGCATAGTTTGTTCTTTATACACAACCTAGCTAGCATAACACGTTTTTGGTATATTATTCTCTAGCATGGCTTATTATTTATACTCTATCTCCTCTCTAGCATGGCTTGTTTGTTAAACTTGCTCACTGTGATGACATGTTTTTAATACACTTCTCACTCTTCCTTATACTCAACCCAGCTAGTATAGGATGTTTTTATGCACTACACAACTAGTATTTCTTGTTCTTTGTGCACAGCTCAGCTTATATAGCTTGTTCTTTATTTCAAAGCTGAGCTGGCATTATGTGTTCGTTATACACTACATACTGTATATCTTGTTCTTTGTATACCACCAAGCAAGCATTGCATGTTCTTTATAAAGACTACTCACCTAGCAAATCATGTTTTTATACGCATTGCTTGTTCTTTATACACTGCTTACTAGCATAACTTTTTTCTTTATACACCACCCAGCTAACATAGTGTGTTCTTTATACACTACTCACTAACATAATTGTTCTTTATACACCACCTATATAGTATAGCATGTTCTTTATACAACACACAGCTGGTATAGTGTGTTCTTTATACACCACTCATTGGGATATTTGTTGCTTTGTTAGCATTTAATGTTCTTCATGCAGTGCCAACTTACATAGCATATTCTTTGCACACTACTCAGCTAACATATCTAGTTCTTAATAAAATACTTGGCTAGCATAATATTTTTTTTTATGGCTAACAACACATCTAGGACAACTATTTCTTTATAATAACAATAATAATCCCTTCAGTCATAGCTGACTATGGGAATGCGCCCCCTAGGTGACAGCTGCTTATTTTCCTGGTGTTCCTTTCAACGTTTTCACCTCTCTTCTGCTTGCCGTGAGAGCTTCTTTTCGCCCAATCCGAGGTGGCACCGTAAATAGCATCGCCACTTGGTGCGATCGATAGCTTCATCCTCCCAGGTTGCTGGATTTATGTCCAGTGCCTTCATGTCTCTCATGCACACATCTTTGAACCTCAGCAGCGATCACCCAACTGTTCTTTTGCCATCTGCCAGTTTAAAGAAGATTTCTTTCGGAATGCAACCATCTTCCATGCGGCGGACATGGCCAAGCCACTGTAGTCTGAGCACTGTATACATGCTTTGAAGACCAGCACGTGACAACACCTTAACATTTGTCACTTTGTCCTTCCAAGAAATACCGAGGATGTGGCATAGACACTGTAGATGGAAGGGATTAAGCCTTCTTTCTTGCTTAGCATAGGTTGTCCATGTCTCGCTGCCATATGCTGATGACGCAGGCATTATATACCGCAGCTTTGCTCTTCGTTGTGAGTTTAGAGTTTCCCCAAACGTGTTGTGAGGTGGGCAAAGGTAGCTGCAGCTTTGCCAATGTTACTGTCAATTTCTGTGTCCAGAGAGTTTGTCGTTGATGGTAGACCCCAGGTATGTGAAGTGGTGCACCACTGTCAATTCATAGTTATCGATAGTGATAACTGGTGCCACATCCACATCCTGACTCAGCACATTTGTTTTCTTTAGACTTATTGTGAGGCCAAAGTCCTTGCATGCTTGAGAGAAGCGAGTCATCAAACTCTGAAGCTCCTGTTGGATTTGAGTGATGACTGCAGTGTCATCAGCGAAAAACAAGTCTCTAATAGTGACCCTTCTGATTTTTGTTTTTGCCTTCAGCCTTGTGAGGTTAAACAGTCAGCCATCTGACCTAGTGTGAAGGCATTTTCCTTCAGTTTCTTTATAAACTACTCCACTAGCATAGCTAGTATTTTTTAATAAACTACTCCACTAATGTAGCTTATTCTTTATGTGCTACTTACCCGTTAAGATTGTAATGTCCTGACTTCTATTTTTATGCATGATACTTTGAAGTCTATAAAATTCTTCTTTCACAGATTTGTTAGGCCATTAACTGACACATAACACTGGGCAATGTTTGCCTTTATTTTCATTTTTTGACTATTGGACAACCTCTACACCTCACGGTAGAAGGGGAACGACTAAGTAAGTAAGTAAGACTATTGGACAATGTTGCTGTTACTAGTCTGGGTCCCATTTCTCCCATTCTGTGATTGCCTTCTGTGATTCCCTTCTGTGATTCCTTTGACAGCATTAGAGCCACACCTGCACTGTGGTATGTACATTCTTCCTTGTGTCCTGAGGATAGCACTATTTCTATTAAGTTCAATTTCTTCTATTCTGTTCTTTTTTATCTTGTTTTGCTCAGTCCCAGGAAGTCAGTATTGTAGTTTTGTTTTTTTCTTTCAAATTCTGTTCATGTTTTCCTTAATTATTTAGTGCTTGAACATTCCAGTTGCTTAATCTAGAGGCTCTCCCAGTTGATGTCAAGGGATTCTTTCTTACTTACTTAGTCGTTCCCCTTCTACCGTGAGGTGTAGAGGTCAAGGGATTCAATGATCCTAACTTTCCTTTTGGCTTTTCTCTGCATCTTGTTATTGTCCTATCCTCCTTGTTATGGGAGGAGGAGAGGTGCAAGACCTTTTCCCACATAGAATAGCTGGGTTGGATTACTTGCTTTAAGTCTTTTGGATGACTTGTTTATGCTCCTGATTGAAGTTTTTGGTTATGATCCTGATTGAAGTTTTTGTCTTGCTTCAAGTTTCAGAAGAGTAAGATTGCTAACTCCATGCCGAGCTGACCTTAGCTGCCTCTCATGAAACACAGTAGATCACAGTATTGCCTTTCATTATGGGGCTGTCAGTCCACAGTAACACAATGCATCAACATGTTCAATCCTGTAAGCCTTGTCTACTCTCCCTCTGTAACTGCCCCCCATCCAGTTCTCTTGGAAGCAGCAGAAAAAGACGTGCATATTACATTACCTGGCGCAGAGAAAAGAAAACAAAGAGTAAAAACTCGTAACCCCAGGGGTGAGAAAGTCTAAAGTCAAAGTTTCTCTTAGAAAAACTCAAAATGTTTTAGTCCATCTCTTTGTGCAGGCACTTTTCTGTGAAAGTTTTTTTATTTTTTTGGCAGGTTTTAAAGCCACACATTAGGACAGATTCAAAATCTAGTTTTGTTTAGGACTTTCTCTTTTGAATTCCATGTATTTATAAATGTAACGAAAAATTCTCCTTCATTCTTTAAATCCATAATTTATTTTCTTCTCCATGTCTCCATCCCTATCTGCTTGCTGGGGCATCTCTATGAGTTTAAATCCTCTAGGATTGTGTGTGTTTGTGTGCTTGTGCATCTGCATTAGTATAGTGTATACGTATGAGACATATAGCGTATGTGTACAAGGTGGACCACAAGTAAGATCGTGCGTGAAACTATTATTTAGTTTAAATTCATTACAGTGTTAGCCATGATTATTTCAGGGGTATAAGTAATTGATGCCCGGTAAAGTTCCCGAGGGTCAAAGTAGACAAAGAAAGAGTATAGGATTATTAGCCCAAGCATGTCACATTCGTCTTCCTCGTTCGTCTTCAGACTTCTATA
The DNA here is from genome assembly GCA_024509875.1 of Oreohelix idahoensis. Lineage (NCBI taxonomy): Eukaryota > Metazoa > Mollusca > Gastropoda > Stylommatophora > Oreohelicidae > Oreohelix > Oreohelix idahoensis. The sequence goes on along the minus strand of JAMPIV010010372.1, from coordinate 295,230 downwards.
TTAATGACTCTAAAAAAGGCAGTATTCAGCTCAAGGTTCCTGACATCTCGTTCACTCTCAGACTTCTATATTAATGACTCTAAATAAGGCAGTAGTCAGCTCAGGGTTCCTGACATCTCCAAAATTGCTGATTACATCATCATCATACTTGAGGTGTAACAGTTGTCCAGAACCAAAATTGTTGGTTACATCATCATCATACTTGTCCTGTTCACTCCTTGCATAGAGCCCTCTACTGTGACTGGTCCCCAGGAAGCCTTCACCAAAACATTCATGTTCTCTTGCTGTGGTGGTTGTTGTAGGACTTTATGTTATTTGATGATAGTGCCAGACCCAGACGTGACCTTATGTGAGTTTCTTCTTACAACATGCCTAAAGGTACAGTAGTCCAGTTCTTTGACTTCTCGGAGACCCCTGGTAACCACGTGGGGCAAACATTCTTGCATAAATAAGCAACATAAAACAAATGATTAGATTTTGTCCAGCCTTTAGGCCCACCCTGCTTGTGTGTTGTAATAGGAAGATGCAGCTAGAGGAGCAGAGATGGGGAAAAGCAAAAGAATGTGCAGCTAAAGGAGCAGGGAAGGGGGAGAGCTAAGGAACTTGCAGCTAAAGAGCAGAGCTAAGGAAGATGCAGAAAAGTGGCAGAGTTAAGGAACATGCAGCTAGAGGATAAGAGAAAGGGGAGATAAACATCCTTGTTGGCCTGCAATATGTATTCATTGTGCCAGCCCAGTGAAGGGCAGAAGTCACTGTGTTAAAAGTTATCTTTTAACATAATTTCACCATGTCATAATTGTTACCGTAGTCATGTCAGAATAGGTATTTTAAAGTCAGAAAATTATTTTTCTTTTTTTTGTGTATGTGTTTGTGTGTGTGTGATAGTACATACTGCTACAGCTAATGGCCACTGCTGAAAAAAAAATAATTAGTTTTTAACATTTTAATAATTTCTTGTTAGTTTACACTACTCAATTTTAAATGAACAGTTTTAGTTGTTAGCTTATTACATTTGAATTTGATTGACAAAGAAATCTTAACAGAAGAGAATTCTCTTGAAAAAAATGATTGATAAATGTAGCTTAAATTTTAATTGAGACACTTGCCGACACCTTGTACTTTTTTTTTTTTTTAATGGCTCTTGAAAATCACCAGGTCTTTTCAAGTCACTGTTGCCATGCAGGGATTGCTTGTTTGTTTTTTAAACCTGATTATTATTTTCTGATGTGTAACAGAAATATGTTTCTTGTTAAGTGAACTCTGTTTTCATTGTGTATGATAGTGCAGTAAGAAAATCTGATTTGTCTTTATTCAATGAAGCAGATTTAGCTTGCTGGATTTTGGAAGTATTAAGACTTTTCCACGTGTGAACGGTCAATCAGACATTTTTAAAACAAGACTGTGTGGTGTGGGGTTGTAATTGTGTGGATGAGGGTGGGTACTAGCAGTATTTAAGTCAGGGAACATTGATTTAAAGATATTTATATGATTGTTTCTCACTTCAGATACAATTTAAATACACATCAAGTATTATTTTGTGTCCATGATCTTAACCAAAAATCAGAATTTTCAATTCTAATGTCAGGTCAGTCCTATTATGTGGCCGTGAAACATGGAGAACAACAAAAACCAAAAAGCTACAGACTTTCATAAATGGGTGCTTGTAAAGAATAGAAGGATTGAAATGGTATGACAAGATTACTAAAGTGGAACTTATGACAGGAACCAGACAATTGCCAGTGGAACAAGCTTGAAATGAGAAGAAAATGCTGGAGATAGATAGAACACACACACTGAGGAAACTGTTGATAGCAATACAAGACTGTCTCTGTTCTGGAATCCCCAGGGTAAGAGGTAGAGGGAAACAAAGAACACATGGAGAGGAACTAGAGACAGACGTGAAGGGGAAGAACCTTGAGCTGAACAGGAAGACTTGGCAAAAGTTTGTTGAAGGCCTTATCTCCCTTGGGGAGCTGAAGTGTGATAATGATGGTGGCCTTGACCAGTTGATAACAGAGAAGTGAGAACACGTGAGAAGTCATATTTGAGCATTTTAAATAGGTGGAATAAATTATAAAGATAAGTCGAACAAAAATTGTGTCTATTTTCTGTGGTTTTATAGTTTCAACTTTCTTCGTTATTATTGAAGTTAATTGATCGTTATAAGTGTGAGTCAAAGTTCTGGTCCATCCAGTTAAGACCATGTCGAAGTGTGGAGCAAAAGTCAACACAGGACGGCGATTTATAATTCCAGGGGAAGAACAAGATAATCGGCAGCAAAGGAAACGCAACATAAACAACAGGCAGGGAAACATAAGATAAACTATATTAAAAGTTTTTAGCATGGTAAACAGCCAACAGGAAAACATACGATACTCAAAAGCAGGGGAAACACAAGCAACAGGCAGGGAAACAAAAGATAAACAACAGGCAGGCAAACACAAGATAACATGCAGGGAAACATAAGAAGATTTGAAAAGGTACTTACAATTTTACACATTTTTAGGACACCTCTCAGTTATGCTAATAATTAGTACATGGATGTATTCAAATGTAAACTGTCTTAATGTGGGGAGTCATTACCTGGGTTAGTGTCTGTAGATCCTTGTTTTTATTTTCTGATTTAATTTGCGTGTAAACGACACAGCTGAAGGGTGTGTACATGGACGAAGAGTAGTTAAATTATACAATTTAAACAGTAAACAAATGACACAGTTTGAAGAGTTGGTTAAAGACACATTTTTGAAGCGTAGGTAAATGATACAGTTTAAAGAGTAGGTAAATGACACAGTTTAAAGAGTAGGTAAATGATACAGTTTAAAGAGTAGGTAAATGACACAGTTTAAAGAGCAGGTAAATGAAACCGTTTAAAGAGTAGGTAAATGACACCATTTAAAGAGTAGGTAAATGACACAGTTTAAAGAGTAGGTAAATGACACCGTTTAAAGAGTAGGTAAATGATACAGTTTAAAGAGTAGGTAAATGATACAGTTTAAAATTAGGTAAATTATACAGTTTAAAGAGTAGGTAAATGACACCATTTAAAGAGTAGGTAAATTACACAGTTTAAAGAGTAGGTAAATGATACAGTTTAAAGAGTAGGTAAATTATACAGTTTAAAGAGTAGGTAAATGATACAATTTGAAGAGTAGGTAAATGACACAATTTGAAGAGTAGGTAAATGACACAATTTGAAGAGTAGGTAAATGATAATTTGAAACCCGAGGCCTGTAAACAATAAATAAATGTGTTTGTTTGTTTATTTATTTATTGTTTACAGGCCTTGGGTTTCTCCTCCTAATATGTTTATACAGTACCAAAACCTACCTTCTGTCCTTTACTTATTCTCATTCTTCTACCATTTACTAGCAACAGTATTAAGGTCTTTGTCTTGTGTAATCTGGCCTATATGTTTAATAGTAAAACTGCAGAAGTGATTGCGTCCATAATTAGTCTGGGTCATCCTTAGGTACATATCTGGGTTACGTGGGGGGTCGTGATAGACCTCTGTTGGCGATGCACTATTCCAGAACATTATTTCTAAACTTGTACAGTGATAGTCATTTTATAGAACATTAATTTTATTAAACAGAACATTTAGTAAACATAAAAGTATTTGTTCTAACAGAACATTTAGTAAACATAAAAGTATTTGTTCAAACAGAACATTTAGTAAACATAAAAGTATTTGTTCTAACAGAACATTTAGTAAACATAAAAGTATTTGTTCTAACAGAACATTTAGTAAACATAAAAGTATTTGTTCTAACAGAACATTTAGTAGATAGAAAAGTATTTTTGATCTAACAACAATTAGTAAACAGAAAAATATTTCATCTAACAACATTTAATTAACAGAAAAGTATTTAATCTAATAGAACATTTAGTAAACATAAAAGTGTTTTATCTAACAACGTTTAATTAACAGAAAAGTGTCTGATCCAATAAGACATTTAGTAAATAGAAAAGTATTAGATCTAACAAAAACTGTCTTGTTTATTTTGATGGTGCATTCTGGAGAAGTTCTGTTTTTATTAAGTTTGTAATGCCCATTTTGTCTGGTTTTTCTGCTGTTTAGGCTGAGACTGCTATGTTTATTCTCTGTTGCTATTGTACCAATCATTGTCTGTAATTCTTTTTCACCTTGTTTTGCTGTTAACTGCATCTTCAGCATATTTCAAGTTTATTGTATGTCCAACCAGGGGATATTCGTGGCACATCCTCTCTGTGGATCTCGTTATATTTTCACTGTATAGAGAAAACATAGTTTTTGCTATAGCAATGTGATCTACATGATAAGGTTGCCAGCCCTTAGACATTTTCATACAAGCCACACCGTACAACATGCCTGAGGGAAGGGTGGTCATTCTTGCATTGCTTGCTCAGATACTCCGCATGAAACTCAACACAGAAATGGATTTCTTAGAATGTGCTAATCATAATTTTTCTTTGCGCTCCTTATGGACAATGGAGCTGTAGCTGGTCCTATTGCAAGAAGCCTGCACCAAGCAAGTCACATGATCTTGCAGCTGTGGCAATTGTTATATGATGAGATTGCCAGCCACCAGACACAACCAAATGTTAGTCACCTTGTTCAACATTTTCTGTAAATACTGTGCATACAAATGTTATACTCTGTTTCTGATGTTTTTCAGCATTTTTTCATGTGGACAGATTTTCAGAGTGCCTGCTAACCTTTGAAATTTGGGCAGAAAGTGAAAAGTGATTTTTTTATTCTTGTCAATGCCTGGAAGCAAAATTGTATTTACAGTTTATCCTAATGCTGATGGTCCCTGGTTCCTTCACTCTCTTGACTGCAAAAGTTGTTATACTCCAAGAGTTGGCTCCAAGAGTTGTTTTCCAAATGTTTGTAAAATTGCCTGAAGTCTAGAAGTTTGTTTTTTTTAAAGAAAAGTTTTTATTATTTTTAAACCAAAATGAAAACCCAAAGTCTGCACAATGTGTATATATGAAGGCAGTTTTGAGTGTCCTGTCGATAAAGGATTAGTAGCCTTGATTTGTGGGTCTTTTTTAAAGTAGCTATGCTTTGTTTGTCAAAGGATTTGTAGTCTTTTTTTTTTCTGGTCAAAGGATAAGTAGCCTTGATTTCTTTGTAAAAGGATTAGCATACTTGCTTTGTTTCTAAGATTAGTAGCCTGACTTTGTTATAAGGAATATGTAGCCTTTGATTCTTTGTCAGAGGATTAGTACCCTTGATTTGTTTTTAAGATTAGGAGTAGCCTGGCTTTGTTTATAAGAATTAGTAGCCTTGTTTTGTTGTCAAAGGATTAATAGCCATTCTTTGTTTTTCAATAGCCATTCTATGTTTTTTTCAAAGGACTAGTAGCATTAGTTTGCTTGTCAAAGGATTAGTGTCTTGATTTGTTTGTCACAGGATTAGTGCCTTGATTTGTTTGTCACAGGATTAGTGTCTTGATTTGTTTGTCACAGGATTAGTAACCTTGTTTTGTTGTGAAAGGTATATTAGCCATTCTTTGTCTTTCAATAGCCATTCTTTGTTTTTCAAAGGACTAGTAGCCTTGATTTGTTTGTCACAGGATTAGTAGCCTAGCCTTGGTTGTCAAAGGATAAGTAACCTTGTTTTGTTTGTCAAAGGTTTAATAGCCATGCTTTGTTTGTCACAGGATTAGTAGCCTTGATTTGTTTGTCAAAGGATTAGTGTCTTGATTTGTTTGTCACAGATTAGTAGCCTTGCCTTGTTTGTCGAAGGATTAGTAGCCTTGCTTTGTTTGTAGAAGGATTAGTAGCCTTGCTTTGTTTGTAGAAGGATTAGTAGCCTTGCCTTGTTTGTCGAAGGATTAGTAGCCTTGATTTGTTTGTCACAGATTAGTAGCCTTGCCTTATTTGTCGAAGGATTAGTAGCCTTGCCTTGTTTGTAGAAGGATTAATAGCCTTGCCTTGTTTGTCAAAGGATTAGTAGCTGTGATTTGTTTGTCACAGGATTAGTAGCCTAGCCTTGTTTGTCGAAGGATTAGTAGCCTTGCTTTGTTTGTCAAAGGATTAGTAGCCTTGCCTTGTTTGTTGAAGGCTTAGTAACGTTGCCTTGTTTGTCGAAGGATTAGTAACCTTGCTTTGTCAAAGCTTACTCTTGAATTCCACTGTGTTAGATGTGCTTAGTTTCATCCGTTTAACTTTAAATGAATTTTGGGGATTTTCCCATGTTTGATACAAAGAATTTTATGTTGCTTTGTATTTCCTTATGGTTTTGAAATTTAAAGGTCGGTGTTTTTCAAGTTTTTTTTTTAATATATGGTATAGTCTTCTTCCTCATACACTCTCAGACGTCTGCTTGAAAATTTTCAAACAAAGCAGTGGTCAGCTTCAGGCTATTTACATCTCCACAGAGTTTTTCTGAAAATGTTACGGTTGACGGCCATATGTGCTTTCTATGTTCCTCATATGTTGGGCATCTTTGAAGCAGATGTTGACCATCTTTGAAGCAGATGTTGACCATCTTTGAAGCAGATGTTGACCATCTTTGAAGCAGATGTTCAGCAGTCATTTTATCAGTGCCATAGTTAACTCATCAGTAGTTCTATCTTTAGCTTGTTGAATAGATGATATTCCAATCTGTTGTGGTCCGTATGGAGTCTGAAGATTATCACTTTTTCTCTTCTGCTGAGCTGGTAATTATGGATCAATTTGTGTGTATCCTGGACGCTCTGCATTTCATTTGTTTCTATATCTGGTTCTGTGATGCTTAGTGTTGGAAAGGAAATTAAATGAGGATTAATAAAATATAAAATGTGGGACAAAACAAAACCTTAGTTCAAATATGCCAGACAGAGCTTGACCTAAGAGAGCATTAGACTGCATATTCTGAGAAGAGAGCCATGATTGGTTTGAGCGGCTGACTGTGTATGTTTGAAATGCTTTGATTGGCTAACTGTATGTTTGAAATGCTTTGATTAGCTAACTATGTATGTTTGAAATGCTTTGATTGGCTAATTGTGTATGTTTGAAATGCTTTGATTAGCTAAATGAATGTTAGCAGTTTTGGGTGTTGTGACTTGCGTTTGTGCCTGTTGATGTGTTTGACATTTAGAAAAAAATTGGTATAATTTGCAAGAGTGCTTTAGAGCGGTGGTATTCAACCTTTTTTGTTCGCGTACTCTCAGATATAATTTATCTTTAACTATGTACCTCCAAAGTTATTGGTGCATTATTCCAAGTATTCAATTTACCCATAGATAAATAAAATTCTAGGCCATAGGGTAAACATCTAAAATAAATTACATAATTTACACCCAGTATATAATAAATTAAAGTTATCTTTTCAAAAAAAGTTTCAGTACACAGTAATTTACTTAAAATAATGAAAACTAAAGAAACCCTCTGACAGTGCATTGGCAGATTTTTGTTTTCCTCACATACCTCCTTAGATGTCTTCTCGTACCCCAGGTCGAATACCACTGCTTTAAATTAACGATGCTAAACGAGGTATGACAGTATTCATGTTTGCAAAATTAGTATTATGCTAGAACTAGTATTCATGCTTGCCAAATCTTGTGCTTGAATTCTGATATCTTTGTTACACTTAGATTCATGCATTACTTAAAAATTACTTACCTTTGCAACTTAATAGTTCAATGTGGAAAATTGTCATGAATATTACTATTGCTTATATAAGCTTTATGCTTCAAGGGCGACGAGATTTTGTTTTTAATTTTGAATGCTTTTACACGACTATTGTTACCAGGTTTGTAAAATGTAAAAATAACAAAGGGGAACTGCTGTAAAACCGCTAAAGAAAGTTAAGAACAAAAAGGAAAAATTGTATGGCGTCAGTTTTATAAAAATAACGGTACATCCGAAACACTTATAATTCGTGTCCCCCCCTTATTTGTTGTGTCCTTTGTCATAGCCTATTTATTCATATCTTTGTCTCTTCTTTTTGACAGTGGCTGATGAAGGGTATAACTTACTAATTAAATATACAATTTAATTATGTTGTATAATTGAATACGATATAGTATATTATATATTTTATATTGTATAATATAATAAACAATGTTATATTGTATATTTCCATGTTTCTAGTTTATTGGTAAAAACTGACGCTGTACCATTTTTATTCTTTGTGTGGAGCATAAGCGCAGTTCAGTAGTTTTGTGAGTGGGGATTTCTTAGAACTATATAAATTAATGTATATTTAATTAACAAATAATGTTCAATTTTTAATGTGAATATACAATAGATCCTTGCCTATTACAGAATACATGGAAGTTAGAAAGTAGACAGGTTTGCCAAAGATTGCTGAAGCGATCCGAGAACAATATACAAAGAGATTAAGGCAATGTGTGACAAAAGAAAGATGGCAAATAGAACAAGAGGGATCAGATGATGCTTTTCATATTGTTAACCAACTGCTGCTCATTGAAATATTGGCTTTTCAGCAGAGATTTTATAAATGAATGTGTTTGCACGTGAGGACAGCAGTAAACTAGAGAACATGTCCTCCAAGTAGGACTAAGTTAGTGGTAAAATATTACGAATATCAGTTTTGCAGTGGAACAGTGTGACTGATTATGTCAGACATTTTTAGGGGACAATCTTCAACCAGCTATAGCAATAAAAGAAGAAAGGACACAAACAGCTAATACTGCAGACATTCATTCATCACTTTTCAACTCCACAATGAGCAGAGGCCTTTAACAAACTAATGCTAAGTCTTCCTGTCCTGTGCCACCTTCTCGAGGTCTTTCCATGCTTTTCTCATCCCTTTCATCAAATTCTCTTCTCCATGTGTTCTTTGGTTGTCCTCTGCCTCCGTTACCCATTAGAGTACCAGGATGTCAATTTTGTAGATGCACATTTCTACTGCCACCTGTGCAGCTTCCCCTTGTACACTTAAAGTATGAACATTCCTTACAGTGGTGGTTTCTGTAACACAGTGAGGTTGCCAGCCTCATTCACAACCTCATATTAGTTACTTCTTACCTGCAGGAGAAGTAGTCCTTTCTTTATCCTCATAAACTCCCTGAAAATTACACAGGCATCTCATACCATTCACATTATATTAATTTTCTTGTTATTCAGGGCAGATGTTTAATAAATACCTTTTTTCTCTTTCTCTGTAAATATTTTTGTTCATTCATTTCCCACAATGCCTGATGTACAGGCATACCTCGCTTTATTGCGCTTCGCAGATATTGCGCTTTTTTTCAAATTATTCATGTTTATTTATTAGAACTTGCCTCCATCACCAAAAATTGTAAACATAAATTTAGGCTTTTATATGCACTGGGAAGCCAAATAATTGGTGTGATCCGCTTTATTGCAATATTCGTTTTATTGCGGTGGTCTGGAACCGAACCCGCAATATCTCAGAGGTATACCTGTAATCACTTTGTTCCAATGCATAAATGGTATATGTACTATTTTGCCCTCGACAGCCTGGTAGTTTTATTGTAGTCTTTGTAGCGGGTTAACTTTTACTGTGGGTTTTTTTAGGACCTTCAGTTTTAATGTAGATTTTGTTACTTGTTCACTTTAATTGCTGTATGTGTAGCAGCTCCCTGTTTTAGATATGCGTAAGGTTTATAAGAACGTATGTTACCATTATTCATTTTATAAAACAAAATGAATTTTCCTCCAGTCATTTACGTAACAAACAAAAAAACCAAGCATATAAGGCTCCCTGGAATACATTACATATGAAGTGTACGGTGTATTACTTCCACGTATATTTGGACGTATACATGTACGAGGGACAGTCAAAAAGTAATGCCTCGTAATTTTTAATTTCATTCAATAGCCAAGAAAACAAATAAAATTCACATTGAAATGTAGCCCCAATTCTGAACTTCAAAAATTTATTTCTCAATGTAGTCTCCGTTATTTGTTAGTTTTTGTCCATCTTCTCACAAGGGCATGTATCACCGCACAGTAAAAATGTGTGTCCTTTTTCCTAAACCACTGGCGTACGGCGCGTCTCGGTGTCCTCAAAGTGATATCCGCGAAAATCTTCTTTCAGTGGTCCAGACAGATGGAAGTCAGAAGGTGCAAGATCGGGACTGTAAGGGGGATGTGGTAATAATGTCCAGCCAAATTCTGCAATCGCATCAGTGGTGCATTTAGCGGTGTGTGGCGTGGCATTATCGTGCAACAGTAGTGCAGTTCTCTGATCTTTTAATGGGTAAAGTCACCGAAGACGACCTCTAAGCTTCTTCAAAGTTTCAATGTAACGGTCTGCATTCACTCAAAGTTTCAATGCAATGGTCTGCATTCACCGTGTTTCCCTGTTCCAAGAAGTCGAGAAGAATCACACCCTTCTCATCCCAAAACACGGAGGCCATAACTTTCCCTACAGATGGTGAACTTTTGAACTTCTTTCTTGTCGGCGATGTTGTGTGATGCCATTCCATTGACTGCCTCTTGGATTCTGGTTCAAAAAAATGAACCCAAGTCTCATCACCTGTCACAATATTCGATGAAAACTCTTCTCCTTCAGTTTTGTAACGGTGCAGGAGGTTGATGGCTATGGTTTTCCTTGTTTCTTTATGTCTGTCTGTCAACATTCTGGATACCCACCGTGCACAAACTTTTGAATAACCCAGGTCTTTAATGATGTTCTGGACACTGCCTTTACTAATGGACAACATGGAAGAAAGTTCATCCAGTGTTACCCGACGGTCGCCACGAATTATTCCAGCAACTCGATGAATGTTGTATGGAGTCATTGCGGTAGACGGACGACTAGTCCGCTTTGCGTCAGCCATTGAGGATTGACCTACTTCAGCTTCGTCACAACGATGTACCCAACGTCGGACAGTGCTAACATCTACTGTTGAATCTCCATAAACATTCTTCAAACGCTCGTGGATGTGAATTGGGGTCTCGCCTTCAGCATTGAGGAATTCTATGACATAACATTGTTTTAACCGAACGTCTTTGGCAGCCATTTTTAAACTGTTACAGTGGTGCCACCTATTACTGAAACAGGTTGGTAATGCTATACAGTGCAGAAGAGTGTTTGAGGAATCCTGCTAAGTTTACAAATTGCACACCGATGCAGTATTTACATACATAAACAATAGGAGGCATTACTTTTTGACCTTCCCTCGTATATGATGGTATTAAGTTTTATTTGATACGTCATTGGATGTGCATTTTCATTGGCTAATGCTGTTTAATGTAACCTATGTTTGCTTTTGCTTCATTGATATGACTAAGAAAAGTGACGCCGATTTTGTGTTGATAGATGATATATATATATATATATGGTTTATGTCTCTTGTAATCTTGGAGAGACGATAAGTCAAGGGCTAAAATCCCACCCCCTGCAGACCCAAGTAGAACAGTCCCAACTAAGATGGTTTGGCCATGTCTGCAGAATGGGAGAAGATCGGTTAACAAGTATGAGAAACAAAGAGCCAGACCCCCAGGACGACCCAGAGTCCGCTAGGAGGACAACATTAGACAATCTTTGAAGGACCGAGGACGAATGGAACCAGATCAGGAGGAAGACAGCCGATAGGATAGTCTGGCGCTCTCTCTTCCAAACCTCTACACCTCTCGGTAGAAGGGGAACAACTAAGTAAGTAATCTTGGAGATTTATAGTATATACCTTGTAGAGTGCCAAACCCCAATATAGATTATATCCCCTTACCACGGTCCTTTCTGACAGCCATATTCGCTGTAACCATTCTAAAATGAGTAGTTATTTTCCACAGATAAGAAGCATACTTAAATTTTACATTCACATTTTTTTTTTTTTGGCCAAACAATTTAGTGATTGCTTTCTAATGATACAGTATCTACCACGGAAATTATATTAATACTGTATAATCTTTTAATATTTATAGTGTCAGTGGACAGAGTTTTATTTCACTGAATTTTTATTGGCATATTTTTAATACTTAACAGTTAATTAACTCTTTCTGTCCCAACTAGTTTTAAAGTTTATCAAGGCAACAAAATGATTGCCAGTTTTTTTCGCATGTGGTGTTTCATAAGACAAATACTTCTAAATAAAAGCATTGTAAAATTGACTGAGTAATATTTTGAAATATTGTAAGTCTTTCAATCAGTCAACACTCTTTAGCTCACTGATGTGCACAGACTTTCAACAAATACATGCTAAATACTTCTGTCCTGTGCCATCAGCCCAAGGTCTTTCTCATCATTTTCATTTCTGTCTCCAGTTCTCTTCTCCGTGTGTTCTTCTGTCTGTCTCTACTACTTAGCCTGGGGATTCCAGAATAAGGACTACCTAGTAATGCTATGAGCAGGTTTTCTCAATGTTTATCCAATCCATCTCCAGGGTCTTCTTCTTACACTGGCACTTGTCTGATTCTTGTCATCTCTTGTTTCACTGGCACTTGTCTGATTCTTGTCATCAGTTCCACGTTGGTAACATTGTTGTACCATTTCAGTCTTTCTATTCTACGCAAGCAGCCATTTACGAGTAATTTCTTGCTTCTTTTTTTTTTTAAATTGTTCTCCATGTTTCAGAGCCATACAATAGGACTGACTTAGTGGTAAGTCTTAAACGCAACAAATAAGTTTGTTTTATATCATGTAATACACAGACATGAGGAACATCCAACAATAACCAAGCAGGCAAATAAAGTACCATATTGTAGCGCCCCATACAGTTTGTAGGACAGAAAGAGTTAAACAGTTATGTAGAGTGTCATAGGTCATTTTTTTAAATGTGAAAATGTGCTAACACAAATATGGTGGCTGTGTTGGCCCATTCAAATGGTGCACATTGCAACTCTGTATAATCTATAGCTATGCTATTAATGTGGAAATTGTATTTATGTAGAATTTAAAGAAAAAAGAAGAAAAGTTGGATAAGCAGATAATTTTATGTCAGTTCATCACAGGCCTAAATCATTGCAAGGAGAATTTGCTACATTCAGCGCAGGACAAATTTTTGCCTGCAGTGAACTCTGCTTGTGATCATTTTGGCCTGTAGTGAACGGAGATGGGTTAATTAATGAGATGGCAGCAAGCAGAGACCATGGCCTTCCAGGAAGCTCGGCCACCTTGCACAGAGGTTCTGTTAAATGTATCTCTACTGTTTCCGCGTGTAGAATGTTTTTGTAAATATATACATACACTGGGGTTTTGAACCTTGATCTTTCTCATCTTTGCTTGTTCTGTATTTACGAAGATCTTTAAGCCCACCTTTCTGATTGTGTGTTCCAATATGTTTGTATATGTGGCTTAACTAAGTGATTTTAATTCCTTGTTGTTTGTTCATGAATGGTTTTAATGAGTGGTCTAATTGTTTTCCTGAAGTACACTTTAAAAAGGGTTTTAATTCTCTGTGAAATGCTGAGCTTTATACTGTTAGTTACCAGGCCCACTCTTTCCTCAGACGTTATATGAGGTGACTAAAATGAGGTTGTGTATGGGACTGACAACCTCATCATGTGAAACAAATTGTTACAGAAATTACCGCCACAAGAAGTGCTTTGTGAAGATTGGACCAGCTACAGTAGTGGTTCTGTGCTCTGTAAGAAGTAATGAATGAATCACATTTCACACAACAAAGAACTTCACGAGTTAGTGAAGCAGACTATTGCAAAAATACATTTTAAGACTGAAATGTGTGATGGTTAGTTACCTTCTTCTTAAGAAGCATGTTGTCTAGTGTATTTCTAAGATTTCACAACCTCATTATAATACATTTTCGGGGGAGAGTGAAGTGTTTCAATAACTGTTTTTATTGTTCTTAATTTTTATTGTTGTTGTGTTTGTTTCTCATGTCTGTGGCAGCTTCATTCAGATGTTCATGTACAGACTGCTTGATCACTGTTTTCCTCATGTTTGCCAAGGTTATAAAGCCTGCGATATTTTATATTTGTAACTGTTTGGAAGAAATATAACACATCATCATATCTTCACACCCAAGGAAAATAACATGTTTTTTCCCCTACCAAACCATATCTTAAATTTGGTTTATTGCAAATGTTTAGGAAATTTTTCTTAAAATGTCACTTTACTTGGACGCTGGCAGAGACTGTGTCCTCCGTTTTGTTCGTCACTTTACTTGGACGCTGGCAGAGACTGTGTCCTCCGTTTTGTTCGTCACTTTACTTGGACGCTGGCAGAGACTGTGTCCCTCCGTTTTGTTAATAAATATTTTGATGACATTTCATGCAACCATTTCTGTTATATAAATGTGACAGGAGAGAGAGCGCCTTGAATTCTTTGTTCGATATTTAGTCATAACGCAAAACATTCAGCCCAATGAATGTAACTTTATTGAAGTGCCAATTTCATGTTTTGCATCTAGGGGCAAGCAGGACCTTACCTGGTCCCAGTTATAGCCGACCTAATTATCTATTAACTTCAGGAGTCAAGAGTAGGAGTTCTCACAATGACCTCAATACCTTTCTGGTTTATGAGCTCTTAAAGGATGTGGTAGTTTCCTCTTGTTTGGACGCAAATGTTCTGTAATGGGTCATACTTTCCAAGTTTTTAGTATGGTAATGTTATATACATAGCTGTGAAGGAATTTGAATGCAGATTAATATAATATATAACTGGCAAAACAGAAATTTAGTTTAAATGCCATCTTCTGCATTCAGTTTGTAGTCATGCTAAATCTGCATGCCTGTCGCCAGGACAAAGTCCAGGTCTGCACAGCAGCCCCTCATCTTCTGCTTGAGCTCAGCGCCCCCTGGCCAGGTCAGACGTCATGGGTCATCATGGTTAGGGCAGTTTTGCAGAATGCATTCGGGGGTCTGGTTTCCACTTCCACATGGACATTCATTTGTATGAGTATCCTGAGGCGATAGAGATGGCCTAGTAGTCATCATTATCTTCCTGTAGTTGGTCCCCCCCCTTGCAAGAAGCAATTTGATGGACATGATGACCAGCCCTATAGACAATCTCAGTTTAGTCATCACCTTGTACAACATACATGGGGCCGGAGCAATAGTTCTATTCATTCTTTTTGTTTCCTTAGAGACCTCTGGGAAAAATTACATGGGGCTTAGTTCAAATAAAAGGTCATTGCAGAAGAGAAGCAAAGTGTTGCCTTGCCTTCCCTAAATCATTAGCAGCCAAGTACCCTTTTACAGCTGAATAGACTGAAGCATGATGCTACCAAGTTTCAATCCCAGAACCTAGTAACTGCACCTAGGAAAATCAGCTCCAGATACTGGCCACGTGTCCTTAGGTACATCCATAATTTATCTTACTGCTCTATGAAACCTCCTAGTCAAGGATATCTAGTACCATTCTGAAATTAGCAGGCATTTGGCGAATGGTTGTGTGCATTGTGGCCGAAGATGAGATATTTTGAATGTTATTTTCACTATAAATGCCTATGACCTGTGTCATTATACTGTTATTGAGAAATAACTTATCCAACTTTTTTTTTCTTTTGTGGTGACATCCATTTTGTTGTAATATGTCATATGGATAACCGAATCGTAAACGTTCTTGAACTGTTATTGTAAATAAGGAATCTGGATAAGTCATAACTATGACAGTATTTTTATGACAAATAAAAAAAAAAACTACAAATAAAATTGTCATGTTTTTATTTTTATGTTTAAACTAACAAACAACTTGTGAATAAATAATGGTGATTTCTGTCTCGTGTCCTGAAGATACCATTTTTACTGTATTCAGTTTGTTGCTTTCTATTTCCGTCCACAGAGCAGGTAAACCCACCAACAAAGACACAACTTACAAAAACTAAATACATGATGACTGAATATATACATTTTTTAGTTTTGGTATCCTTGCTGGGAATCGAATGCAGAATGTTTACTTGGAAGGCAACCATTCTAACCACTAAACCACAGACGCACTTTCAAATGTTTTATTTTTAAATCTTAATTGTTTTAATATATTTGTTGTTTAACTAGGACTGCTGAACTTCTCACTGTCAACATTTTGTTCATTTTTCCATTTAAAAAAATTGTAAAATACAAATTTAAATATAATAATATATAGTAATAATAATCAAATATAAACATGAATAAAAAGCACGCAAAAGAATTTGTTAGAAGATCATCACCAGTCTCAATAAGGTTCGCCACCTGTGATCTAGATTTTACCGACGACCTTGCTCTTCTGTCCCATAAATATAACTGGTATACATCTTGGCAGCAATATAGACAAAGGTGGAGCAACAGACAAGGATACTAAAATAATGCAACTTTTGTTTCCAGTATGGGGCCCCAGGGTCCATATGAATTGCATTTTGAAAATTCCCCCCCCCCCCCCCCCCCTCTCCCCCTGGATAATTTTCCAAGTCCTCCAGTTCTGTGCCATCAATTCCATGTCTTCCACATCCCCTTTTCATTTCTGTCTCCATCTCTCTTCTCCGTGTCTCTCTCTTACCCTGGAGATTCTAGAACAAGGACAGCCTTGTAACACTATCATCAGGTTCTCTCAATGTGTGCCCTATTCATTGCCAGCATCATCTTCTCATCTCTTGTTCCAATGGCACATTGTTTGGTTCTTCCACTGCTGTTGACATTTTTGTGGCACAAAAAGTGTACTTTTTTGGACATGAAGAAGTCACCGTAATTTTGTTTGAATGAACTGTTTAAAATCTTTTATATCATCATCATTTTCCTATGTACTCCTTACGGAGCATAGAGCCACCACTGTAGTTGGTCCCCTTGCAGGAAGCCTGTAGCTAGCAGTCACATGATCTTGCAGTAGTGGTTCTTGGCAATTTGTTTAACATGATGAGGTTACCAGCCCCCAAAATACACAAATTATATTAGCCGCCTTGTACGACATACCTGAGGTTGAAGTAACCCTGTTCTTTCTTCATCTCTTCAGACACCCACTGGAACTTTTTAAACACAAACCGGTAATCTTGACTGGTACATTTCTGGTTCTTCCATTGTTGTTGAAATTTGTGTGGCTTAAAGTTGTACTTCGGTGATTAAAATTGACTGGCCTCATGTACAGTAAAAAGTTGTTACTACTCTCTGACATATTTAGTGACTTCCATAAACTTTCACTCTTTGTTGAATGTCCCAATCAGAAGGTTATTTTTTGGGGTACAATTCAGTGGCTTCAATGAACACAGTGTCACGTTGTATCCAAGCTCTCTGGCATGCTCTGCTCTGTCTGTGTCTACAAGGTTCATACACTGGTGACCTTAAATAAAAATATATGTGTATAAATCAGTGCTTTGTGGAAAATATGCCTTGATGACCTGGAAATCATATGCGTATAATTCAGTACTTTGTGGAAAATATGCCTTGATGACATGAAAATTATATGCGTATAAATCAGTACTTTGTGGGAAAATATGCCTTGATGACCTGACAAATGTATGTGTATAAATCAATACTTTGTGCTAAATATGCCTCGATAATCTGACAATTATATGCGTATAAATCAGAACTTTGAGGAAAATATGCCTCCATAAAATAAAACAACATGCAACTTTCAATTGGACGATCTTTCTACCATCATTTTTTTCTGTGTTATTTGTAATCTCTCATGCTTCTAAAAGGGAATATATATTTATGAGCGGTTTGGACCTACATGTCTGAATCTTTGTATTTTAAGAGGTTTAGATTTACTCCAAAGAGGACACCTTGGTGGACAGAGGAAGTCAAAGAGAAAATAAGAGAGAAGAAAATGGCATGGAAACAATACTTAGGAGCTAAAAACACAACAGGACAAATGGAAAAATATAGAGAATATGTGACACTCAGAACAGAAGTAAAGAACAAAGTGCTAGCAGCAAAACAGAAGTCCTGGGAAGAATTTGGAGAAAAGCTAGAAAAAGATGCACAAGAAAACCAGAAATTGTTCTATAAGACCCTAAAGAACACGAGGAAGGAAAAACAATGCCCTCTCAAATTTATAAAGGACAAGCAAGGCAAATTGCTTACTGCCCCGAAGGAAGTAATGGAAAGAATATTTCTCAGAACTCCTTGATGGTGAGCAAGGTCAAACATCAGAAATGATAACCACTAGCACAGAAGAGGAAACCAATGGTGATGAAGATGACATAAAGATGGAAGAACTGAAGGCAGCACTGGAGAAAATCAAGATGGGCAAAGCAGCAGGGCATGATGGTATAACACCAGAAATGGTTAAGTACATGGGAGCATCAGGCGACCTGTTACTCTTAAGGGTCCTACAGGCAGCATGGTGCAACAAGACCATACCAAAGGATTGGGAGATCGCCATAATAACACCAATTTTCAAAAAGGGTGACAATCGACAGTGTGGAAACCATAGAGGCATATCCCTTCTCAGTGTCCCTGGAAAAATCTACTCTAGAATCCTAGAGCAGAGACTCCGACGCCTAGCTGAGCCACAATTGGATGAGGTCCAGTGCAGATTCCGAGCAAACCGAAGTACTCAAGACCTAATCTTCACACTCAGACAGCTGAGTGAAAAGGCCCTTGAGTATAAGAGTGAGATCCATCTTTGTTTCATAGATCTGGAAAAGGCGTTTGACAGGGTCCCTTGGAGCAAACTTTGGGACTGTTTGGCAAGGAAGAATATTCCAGCACCTCTGATTCATGCTATACAGAGCTTCTACAAGTCTTGCAGAAATTATGTGAGGACAGCAAACCATAAGTCAGAAGAGTTCAGGACCACCACTGGTGTAAGACAAGGTGATATCATGTCACCTTACCTCTTCATACTCCTTATGGACGATGTCATCAAGGCATGTAAGGAGAGAACAAGAAAGTATTCAGTGGGGTACTGGAAGATGAGACAGGTCTATATTTCAGAGCTGGCATTTGCTGATGATGTTGCCCTGATTGCTAAATCAGAGGCACATCTCCAATCCAACCTGCAAGTATGGAAGGAAGAGCTGGAGAAGAGAGGGATGGTCATAAGCAGCTCTAAAACAAAATCCATGGTGATATCACGAGAAGAAAGACGACATCAGATTAAGCTGGGAGAACAGGTCCTGGAGCAGGTCGACCACTTTAAATACCTCGGAGCTATTATAGACCGAAAGGGAGGCATCAAAGAAGAGTTGGCCACTCGAAAAGCAGCAGCTGGGAGACTTTTTCAGGCCATAAATCGAGGATTCCTCAGCAAGAGAGAGGTTGGTAAGAAAACGAAGATGGCTGTATACCGCTCCACCTATGTCCCAGTCTTGACATATGGATGCGAGTCATGGGCAATGACTACAACCCATAAAAGCCAGATCCAAACCTCAGAAATGAGATATCTGAGGAAGGTGGTTGAAGTAACAAGAAGAGACATGGTACGCAACCAGACGATACGTCAAGGCCTAAAATGCCACCCCCTACAGACCCAAGTAGAACAGTCCCAACTAAGATGGTTTGGCCATGTCTGCAGAATGGGAGAAGATCGGCTACCACGACAAGCATGGGAAACAAAGAGCCAAGGATCCAGACCCCGAGGACGACCCAGAGTCCGCTGGGAGGACAACATTAGACAATTTTTGAAGGACCGAGGACTAGAATGGAACCAGGCCAGGAGGAAGACAGCCGATAGAATAGTCTGGCGCTCTCTCTTCCAAACCTCTACACCTCACGGTAGAAGGGGAACGACTAAGTAAGTAAGTAAGTAGATTTACTCCTCTGAGCCTAGGATTTTTATTTAAAGATTTTTATGCATCTGTGTAAGCCTTCTCAGTTAAGCCCATATTCTTTTATGTTTCATGTGCTGTTTTGTATCTGTTTACCTTCATTGTTCATGTGTATTAGTTCACTAGGAAACAACAAATAATTAAAAACAACTGGCTAAAGATAACTGGCTAAACACCTGGGCAATGGCTAAAACAGGAAGACGGCTCTTCAAGCATCGACCAGCACCATCTAAGAAAGATGCTATAAGTCATCTTGGACGTAAACACCAAAAACAAATTTTCAGATAATAAACAGGGCACTGCTTATTTAACTCTCAAAGAAAGAGAGTTGACCTAAAAAACAGTCCAAACTGTAGACACTGCCAACACTAATATGAAACAGATGAATATCACCTGTTACTCTGCCCTGCACTGTAAGAGATGAGACGTCCTCTTACTTAAAAACCCAACCATAAAAAATACCCTATATAGCAGACCTGAACAACTAATCAGAACCACACAGTTTCATATTATGGCATCAAAATCACCAAGAGCTAACACTCAGTGATGGTGGATCAAACACAAGACAAGTTTACTAAAACAACATATACTCGTATTTTAGGTGATCTGTCAGTGCATCAGTGGTCGTCCCTAGTTCATGGTGATTATATTATACTTGTCTCCACTTTTACAGCAGTTCATTCATCTCCCCTTTCACTCCTTATGTAACCACCACTGTAGCTGCCCCCCCCCCCCCCCCCCCCCCCCCCCCCCCCCCCCCGCCCCCCCCCCCCCCCCCCCCGCCGGCCCCCCCCCCCCCCCCCCCCCCCCCCCCCCCCCCCCCCCCCGCGCCGCCCCCCCCCCCCCCCCCCCTCCCGCATCAAAGCCTCAATGTGATCGGACAGTGGTATTTTCCATAGCAATCTGTTGTACATGATGAGGTTACCAGGTCATGCATGACCTTATTTAGTTGCCTCTTACGACCAGCCTGACAGAGCAGTAATCTTATTCTTTATTTGTGCCCTCTGAGACCCCCCAGGAGCTCAGGAACTACAAGAGGCTTCATGCACATATATATCAATACATTAGAACTGACATGCTGTTATTGTGTACCGGGTTGTAACCCTTTATGCTGATTTTATTATTTCTGTCTTCAGTCTTGAGTGTAGACACATATTTGTGAAGTTAACAAAGCACAATTAAAGAGTACACCATATGTCTAACTCTCCCGTATAGATCTAGTTGGGGCTGGCCACCTGATCATATACAAAAATTGCTACACAAACCACAGCTGCAAGAGCATGTGAATGCTTGGTGCAGACTTCCTGCAAGGGGGACCAGCTAAAGTGGTGGCTCCATAAGAAGCACAGATAAAAATGATGATGCCACACCTAATCATATCATCCTAAAGAGAAACTAAGACTGCTAATACCTTGACAGATAGGTTACCTAGACTGACCAACATGAGTACATATAACCAAGAACAAGACAGTTAGGTACACTCACCCTGTTCCTCTAACGCAATGTTGAACTCTGTCTGATCTGCTGCATGTCCCAGAGTGAGAAAGTCCTTCAAGAGGAATCAAGACTAAAGGTCAAATGCTATTATCATTATCATCATCAACCTTCAGCTCCCCGAGGAGCATAGGCCTTCAAAAAACGTATGCCACGCCCTTTTGTCCTGTGCCATCAACTCAAGGTCTTCCTCATTCCTTTTGTTTCTGTAAAATGGTATACATGACCTAAATCATGAAATATCTGAACAGCTCTTTGACCACAGATCTATCAGGCTTTCAGTATCGTGTCCTCTGAATCATAGGACTACAACTGCAGCTTGTCCTGTGCTGGAAATCTGTGCCAACGTACTTCATGAGCTCCTACAGTGGTAGTTTCTTCAGCAATCCGATTTTCAAGATGAGGTTTTCAGCCACATCCACAACCCCTGCAGTAGTTGTCTCTTAGAAAATGCCTGAGTGTGCTGCAGTTCTAGAGTCTCTTGGCCTCCTCAAAGACCCCACCCCAAAACCCCATGAGGCAGACGTCAGATATCCATTATTACAAATCTAGTTTGGTTTTAAGGACTATCTTCATTGCACATGGACAACTCCATCAGTGCTCAATGTTATTATCTTTGATGTGTACATGTGACAAATCAACATGCATGTCTGAATCTAAATGTCTCAAAATATTGCCAGAACATAGTTAAAGCAGGTGTACTGTGACTTTGAAAATGTTATAAGAAAATGTGCTTTTCCTATGAAGAAAACCACAAATTTCTCATTACCTTGTTTTATGTTACCATGTTTCTTATAACTTGAATAACTTATTCATTAATTAACATAAAATCTGGCACATATACCTGCCACTGCATGATAAAACCTTCTTCAGATCAGATTTTGGATAGCTTTTTAAAATTTTGATTTACTGCATAAAATCTTGTTAAATTTGTTATTATTTTTGGATACAACATTTAAAGTTGTACAGCTCAGGACCACCACTGCAGAATCATGTAAATGTTTGGTGCAGGCTTCCTGCGAGGGGACCCGCACCATAAGTGGCCCCATACTCCATATGGAGTACACACACACAAATGACAGACAGCTTAAGATCTACTTTAACTATCAACAATCAAATCTGACAACAGTTTTAAGATACAATGATCAGCTTACAATTCAGCTTGAGTGTTTACAACTCAAAAAATCAAATAAGAAACCTAAGTAAATTGAAATATAGAATTAAAATCCAATAAAGCCACAATTTCCTTGACAACCAGTAACATGATACCACCAAATGCTTTGTTATGAGTTACTATGCATTTTTATTTAAATCTTGCAATTATTTATAAAAATAGCATATCATTTGTATTTTTTTTCTTTAAAGACAAAGTATCCCTTTCAACCCTTGGTCAGGGAGCCGCGCTAGCGTAGTGGTTACCCAGGATCAAACCCGAGCGGGGACATTTGAAGATTTTTCATCGACCAGGATTTGGACTGGATTAACTCGAGCCCTGGCGAGACATTTGAAGAAGTGCCGTCGACCAGGGACTGGTGGCTCCTGAGCCGACCCAGCTCTAATGGGTACCTCCGAAATCGGCGAGTATCTGCCTGAATGGCGAGGGACACCTGTCTCTGTGCAAGAAAAAAGGGATACTCACGTAAAATCAGTCTCAGGTTAGACATGATAACCCGAGATTTCGCCTCGAGTAATAGCGGGCGTACGGAAAAAAAAAAACCCTTGGTAGGTTATAATTAGGATATGTAATGTAGTAAATTCAAGATAATAAAATCTGATTTCCGATATCTAAATATAGTATCTTCTCCCCCCTCCACTCAGTCCAAATACAGTAAATAAAAAATTGTGTGAATGTATGTGTGTGTGCCCTCCCCTTTCCAAAAAATAAATAAATAATAATAATAAAAAACAAATACCACAAACACAAGAAAAAGAGGTTAAGTCTCTCATAACTGCCCTGGTGTTAACAAGGTGAGATTGGGTGAGAAAGCCTGGGATGACAACCAATCCACCAATTATCTGCCATCATCCGCATGAGTACCGTTGAGATTACCCCTTATCCTCACACCATCATTGATCCTTGTATATGTTAATTT
Source organism: Oreohelix idahoensis (assembly GCA_024509875.1). NCBI lineage: Eukaryota > Metazoa > Mollusca > Gastropoda > Stylommatophora > Oreohelicidae > Oreohelix > Oreohelix idahoensis. The sequence continues at coordinate 272,099 of JAMPIV010010372.1, read as the reverse complement.
TAGTTCTTGTTATATACTGTTTTACTACATTGTGCAATTCTCTAGGTCTATCTATTCTCAACACCTGTTCCACAGTTATGGATGAATTACATGCCTGTAAATAATCTAATATTAGTTTTCTCTGTTGTTCATACTTCCTACAGTTTAGTAGGAAATACTCTATATTATTTACATATCACTGTAGCTCCTGCCCATAACAGAAGATTATTTAATATTCCATACACAGCTGACATGGCAAATACAGACACCCTGAGTGAGGAGTTGAGCGAAGTTATTACAAAGATCAGAAAGAAGCAGTCATCTTTCACTGGGCATGCTTTGAAAGGAAGAATTTACAAACAAATAAACAACAGATAGCTGATGGAAATAAAAAGAGCACAATAAAAAGAAAATACTTGATAGTTTTACAATATGACATGAGAAAATCAATAACGTAACTTACTGAGGACAGCACAGCACAGCACAGCCCAGCCCAGAACAGACATGACTGTATATTAGACACGACATTTGAAGATAAAATATAAAAGTAACAGGTAGTCCCTGGAAGTCTCTGAGGAGACAAAGAAAGAACAGGACTACTGTTTGCAACCGGCATGTCATAAAAGGGCACTAGTAAGCGTTTGTGCACAGGGCTGGCAACCCCCTCATATAAAACACACGGTTACAGAAATCACCGCTGCAAGAACACATGAATGATGTTATGTGAGGGAACCAGCAGTAATGGTGGTTCCATGCACCAAACAGCACAAAAATGTGAAAGAAGAACAACAGCAACATACTCTTACCTTATATGTGATATCTGCTTCCATAAACATTTTGCTTTGAGGATAAGACAGCAAGTGAGTTTTCTGGATACTGCCATAGCAACAAGGGCAGATAACAAATGAGGCACAAGAGTTCAGACACAGTTGCAAAACCATGTCAGTGGCAGATCCACATGCATGCAGACAAACCCCAACATCAAAACTGCCATTAAAATATGCCAGGTTACACTGAAAAAACAAAAAACAAGTGTTTGATAGAACTTTAATCACCAATGTTTACTTTTAAAATAAACAGCAAATTCAAACGTAAGCATGTTATCTATTTCTGTACAATCAAACAAGCTAATACAATGTGATGATAGGGTATAAAATGAGAAAGATGCTGGCTACCACTACAAGGCGGTCTTTGTTGTGAAACACTCAAGGGTAGAAGAAACAGAACAGGGGTTCCCAACCTTTATTTGAAGTTCCCATACCCACTAGGCTATCAGTAAACTTTCCTGTACCCCTTATTCAATATGAGAGGAAATAAACTATAAAGTGTATCATGCATATGCAAATAAGAAAGTAAATAAACAGATCAGTTAATTTTTCATGAAGAAAATTTTATTCAGTAAATAACAACATTTTAAGTATCACAAATCTGTTAAGTGTTTATCAGAACACAGTCAAATAAATTAGCGAGACTTGTTTTTTTTTTTTTTTTGTCAACCAAGTTTTATTCTTGATACAGTTTTTGAAAGAGATACCCACATATCTTGTTCAGCCTCCAGTTTGTTTCTTGCTTTGGATTTTCTACAGAAGACCTCGCCGTTCTGTCCAATCCACAATTTTTTGTCACTAACACTACTACTTTTGGAATATTTCAATGGGATCAAATATTCCTATATCTCTTGACAAACTTCTTGTAACCTTGGAAGTATGTGAACCCCCCAAACACAGAAATATTAACAAGAGAAATGTGAAAGGAGCTAGAAGAAAATGCCTAGCACTTTAGAAAAGCCTATCAAAGGCCTAATACTGCTAAAGTACAAAGTGATTTGGCACAGGTTTACTTCAAAGGAGCGAACAGCAATGGCAATGGTAGATTCATGCTCCTTAACAAGTGAAATAAGGAACTAGAAGAAATTATGACAAAGGTACTGAGAATACAGCCTTCAAAGAGAAAAGGTCCTCTAGTAAGGAGGTTGTTAGTATGGCTCTGAAACATGGAGAGGAAAAAAAACCCAGAAAGAAACAGACTTTCTTTAAATGGGTGCTTGCATAGTATAGAAGGATTGATATGCTATGACAACATCAATAATGTAATAGTGATGGAAACAACAACAGCTGACAGTATTACAAGGCAGTCCCTGTTCTAGAGTCCCCAGGGCAGGAAAAATAGAGGGAGACCAAACCACATGGAGAAGAGAACTGGAGATAGACATGACAGGGATACAGAAGATATGGAAATACTTCATTGGATGGCACAGGACAAGAAGGTCTGGCATGTTTTTGTTAACTCCACAGGCAGCTCAAAGTTACTGAGGGTAACATTTACATACAATACACAGTAAGTAAAATAACCTGATACATGGTGACATTTCTGAGACCTAGGGCTTCCAGACGTGAGCATGCCTTCAGTAGGGACTCTTCTTTATTCTCAACAAGGAATATCTGAAAACAGATTCAGTGGCCACCATCAAGAGTATACGAGTAATACCTGAATTTAGAATACTGGCATTACATTCATCTTTAGAACTGTCATTACTATCAATGTAAAAATTGTCAGTACAATCAACGTTAAAAACTGTAATTATAATGATCACTAACACTGCCATTCACAGTCATCTTATAACTCACAAAAGGAACATAGACCTTCATACCCATTCGTGTCCTGTGCCGTCTGCTTAAGGTCTTTCCATGTCTACTTTATCCATTTCATTTCTGTCCCCAGTTCTCTTCTCCATGGGTTTTTTTCTGTCTCCTTCTTATTCTCTTACCCTGGAACACTGCAACTACAATTACCTTAACAGCGCCTCACTGCAAAGAGATGTGCACACCTTTTGCTTGTCATCACCTAAGCAAATCTCCAGAAAATGTATTCTTCTTCTTTGAACATACTCTGATGTCAGCTTCAATATACCCAAAGAAGTAGTGGTCAGGCTCAGATCACTGACATCTCATTATTGCTTATCCTGGTCTGGTACCCAGGTTGTGGAGTAGGAACAATAGTTTGTTAAGATTCCAACTCCAGAAATTTAATAGGCATAACTCTCAGACGAGGAGGGGTTTAAAGAAAAGAATTCCTATTTCTTTCCCCAGATTCAGGAATTTAAAAATTAGTTGGAGAGCTTGTAACCAACTCCGACAACTCTAGCTCTGTATAAAACTTCTAACTCATGGCTCCAACTTCACAACCCTATGGTAGTAGTGACGGTCAAATGCACTTTCTCTGTTCCTTATAAGCCAAGTATTCCTGCAGGTGCTAGCCAGTCACTGTACTAGTGCCACAGTAGTTTCCATCTTTAGCTTGCTGAACATATGTTTCCTGTTGTGGCCTGTGCAGAGTTTGAAGATTATTACTTGATCTCTTCTATTCAGCAGGTGATAGACATCATTTTTTTAAATGGTGGATTGGATGTTCTGTTTCATGGTGGATTGGATGTTCTGTTTCCCATCTAACTTGCCACCCACACTTACAAGTCTATTCTACCCAGAGTATTCTGGTCTTAGTGCATCACATTCACACCTTTCTCCTGTTTGTATCAATAGATGCAAAACAAGAAGGCCAGGAGCTGGACTTGTGATAATGGAGGATATTCGAGATGCATGTCAAGGGAGTATGAGTTGAGAGCTCGTCCTGAACTTCATTCCTGGTTATGACAGCATTAGCAGGGTACCTATCACTTCTCTCTTTTATGTTTTCTGGTGTCTTGAGTCTTCCTGGCACTAGTAACTTTCTCACCATTTTGCTGTAATCTCTATGATTTACAAGCTTCAGGTTTCTCATGTCCCTGAACATCGTAATCACTGTCAAATGTATTATTATATCCATCATTATAACGAGTTCAGCACTGACACAATCATCATGACAACGAGTTTACTGACATTATAACCATCATCATCATCATCACAAAGAAAGAATAGAACTACTGCTGGCTCAAGCATGTCATACAAGGCAACTAATGAGGTTGTGCTTAAGGCTGGCAACCTCATCATGTCAAACTAATTGCTACAGAAACCATTGATAAAAAAAGCATGTGAATGCTTTGATACAGGCTTCCTGCAAGGGGACCAGCTACAGTGGTGCTCCTTAAGGAGCAAAAAAGGTTAATAATAATGATGATGATTATCATCTTTTTCTCACAGAAGACGCAGCAAAAGAGATGAATGCAGTCAGCGACCCATAGCTTGATTGCTTGCGTCAGGGTCAGTGAACCAGACCTGACCAAGACCCTACTCCACCTCCAAGTGGTGGTCCTGGAAACAGGCTGCATCACTGCAGTCTGGCAGAGACAGTAGGGATCGAAAAGGGAAGGCAAACCCGGTCCCAAAAAATGCTGTGCGGAAGTGGGATGTGTCGGGCCGAAAGGCGCAGCTTCGCTGTAAACGGCGACACAACGCAACCAAAGTCCTTTTCAGGATGAATGAGGAAGAAGAAGATCCCAGAGTATAAAGCAACCACTGCAGCATACCCCCCCACCCCCCCCTTGAAGAAACCTACACCAAAACAAAAACTCCTGAAGTGGTAGTTTCTGTAGAAATTTGTTTCACGTAATGAGTGTGCCAATCCTCATATTAGTTGCCTCTTATGATGTGCTACTGACATCATAATGACCATCAATTGTCACTTCAGTAATTAAAATTGTCATTATAGTCACAACCAACTATCTTATAATTATCATTAAAAATGTGAAATAATTATCATTATCAAAACCCATTACAATCCACAACAAAACTATAACAATAATCATTATTATAACCAACTTAAATTTGATGTTATAATCACCACTTAGGACAAACACTAGAGGCCACAAAGATGTGGTTTTACAGAAGAGTGGTAAAAATACCATGAACAGCTAAAAGAAAAGAGTAATATGGATATCCTGACAGAGACCAATGCACAAATGAAACTTATTACTCATGTTAGAAGGAAGGAATCCACTTACTTCAGGCATTATGAGAAGAAGAAAGGTGGAATATATATCGTGACAACAAGAAAGATTAACAGAAAAAAGAGAGGACAACAAAGAGAGAAGATAATGGATAGTTAGATATCATGGCAGGGAAAGAAGTCAACAACAGAACTGATAAACAGTGTTGGTGACAGAAGTTGTGGAGACACATGATCACCTAAGCCACCAGCCATGGTACTTGAAGAAGAAGAAGAAGAATCACTGAAATCGCCTTTACCAAGCATCACTACAATCTTATTAACATAAAAACAACAACTATAACCACCAACACCAATATCAACATCTCCATTCGTTACAGAAATAAACAAAACCAAGTTACGAACACAACATAATATTTGTACAAAGCATCTACTCGTACAACAATGCTCCGCGTAGTTCCTGGGCATCTCTAGATGAGACAAAGAACATTCCTACGGCTCCGTCAGACATATCATATGGGATGAATAATATACAATTATGTACGGACTGCCAACTTCATGATGTAACATAAATAGCTACAGAAACCACTACTCCTAGAGCACATGAATGCTGTGGTTCTGGCTTCCTTCAAGAGGACCAGCTGTAGTGCTGGTTCTATGCTCCACTGGCAGTAAAAAAAGGAAATTATGGTGAATGATTTACAATAATGGAAATAAAAGAAATCATTCTAAGAGATAGAAAGTGATATCTGCTAAATATACCTTCATCAAGTCTAACTCCGTGACAATAACCAAAAGGGTATCCATTATCATAATTTTGTCTACAACTATAATTATGTTCACCCCATGCAGTTCCCTTATGAGATAAAGACAGAATAGGCCTACTGATCCCTCAGGCATGTTATAAAAGGTCAACTAATATGAGGTTGTTCATGAGGCTGGTGACCTCATCCTGTCAAACAAACTACAGAAACTACCACTACAAGAGCATGTTATTGTTTTATGCAAGTTTTCTGCACAGGGGCAGCTGCAGACGTAGCTCATGCTTCATTGGCAGCAAAAAGGATTAACTGGATTAACCTTCATAGTATAAAATGAAGTTCACTGGTTATCTGGGAGTAGTGGAACTCTTTTAAGTAAGTGTGCGGAAGACTGACTATGATATAGACCACAAGAAACTTCGGGTAGACTACAAGAACCTTAGAACCTTCTAGAAGGGTATATTAGGTAAGCGAAACAACCACGTGCCCTCTTCTTACCATGTAGTATTGCTAAGTAGACACGTTGACGAGCAGTTAGTTCCACATGGATAAACCAACGACATTATCCAGCAATGATCAGCAAAGACAACGTAGAGTATTTGATATGTTTGACTGAGAATCCAATTTACATTTGAAGTTCAAGTATACATCCGAGGTAATCGGATAAACACAGATGAATAGATGGGGATTTGGCCATGATGACATCTACTGGTGGTCCAAGGCATCAAACAGGGAATTCAGGAAATTTGAGAAGCTGAGAATGATAGGATGCAAAAAGCAGTGCAGCAGGCCCAACAAGGCCAATGGACTACAGGGGAATGAATGGCATATGCCACCTATCATACTCAGCTTCATTATCAGATCAATGTATGACCTCCTGTCATTGTCCGCAAACCTTGTGAGATGGGGAAGTCTGACAATGTTCAGTGCCCCCTGTGCCACGAGAGGCAGACACTTGAACATGTGCTCTCAGTTTGCAATGTGTCATTAGGACAAGGGTGACACACATGGTGTCACAACAGAGTACTAAATGAGCTGGCTGCTACAATAGATCTGGCAAGGGTGAAGGCGAACAGCAAAGTCAGACTGAGTACTGCAAATATATACTTTATGAAAGTCAGCACATCCCAAACCAAGTAAACCAAGTAGCAGTTTATCATCTATTCTCGACTGTGCAAATGACTGGGAGATGGCAGTAGATCTACCTGGGCTATGGGCATATCCAGAAAGTATCAAAAGATCTTGAAGACGGCCACATTCCTCATCATCGCACCAGATTACAATGATTGAGCTGAACGCGCCATTTGAATCAAGACAGGATGAGCAACACTCGTTCAAAGTTGCCAAGTATAATGATCTGGTCACGGACTTGAGACATGACGGGTTCACTGCAAGGGTCATGGCTGTTGAGGTAGGTGCAAGAGGTCTAGTAGCTGATCTACTGAAACTGTTGGGTTTGAAAGGACAATCAAGAACAAGGGCACTAAAGAGGCTCAGTGAAACTGCGGAAAGGACATCGTACTGGCTGCGGAACAACCGCAACGGGCTATGGAATTCGGGACAATAAATTTATTTTCAACAGATGTGCTAGTTTCACAATTGCCTCCAACTGGCAGAAAACAGGAATGAAGTTGAAAGCTGCAACCAAGGTGGAGTGGGTTCAATTCTCTGCACACGACAACAGGAGGCTGACACTTGGGAGTCATGACCCAAGTGGACCCACCCCCTTAATGTGTAAATGGGATTAAGGGGTCAAAACACTTGATCGATGGGGGACCCCTGCTGATGATCAGACTACCTCCTGTTGTATTGCTCTGTATAGAGTTTCCTATCATAAAACTTGATATGTGATATCTTAACAGAATAAGTAACGCGGCCTGAATTTTGTGAACAATGTTAGTTCGATGAAGTGAATATTGTGCAGAACTTTGCTAGTGAATTGCCACGTGGTGGTGAATGACATTTTTGAGACATAATGTAATAAAGCATGAACGAAATATGAAGCGTTGTAGTCTTGGAGAAAAGGAACATTCCTGGTAGTTAAACCAGTTTCAATAACCAAACAGACAGTTATAATATACAAGAGATGAGTAGGACATTGAAACAGACTAGTGCAGAACTCTCAACATAAACATGATAAAGTAAAAGAACCATGACCAGTCACAAGGTGTCAACTGATGTATGTAAAAACATCAAGGAAACTGTTAACCATTGTAGAGTACAGGATGATGTCCCCTGTATGGTTTGTTATCACGTCTTTGACAAAATAAAACGTGAAAACTCTTTTGAGTTCAAGAGGTTCATTTAAGAAGTGTTCTATTGTCCCTATGAGAGACAGCACTAGAAAAGAAGGTACACAGTAGAAGGACTAAAAGAAACTCTAGGTCCACTAAGATCACGAGACAGCTTGACTGCCTTGTGTGACCACCCAGTTACACGATCATTATTTTCATTGCCAGCAGTATCCATTAAATGTTCTAAATAAAGAGCGATTGCATTCCATGAATAATTTGAGCTTCAGAAAGCCTTACCTGACAATCTGGCAACAAGTAAGCCATCACTATGCCCAAATGCCCCTGAAAAGATAAAATAAAATGTCTAAAAATGTCAAATCAAATTTTGTTTTTAACGATTATAACAGTAAAAAATGCTGTAAATAACTATTTATTATGTTAACACATTAACTACCGCAAGCTGGTGGGACAGGCTTATGAAATACCATCATTTGGACCGCAAGCCGCTCAGTTTAGTAATAAAACTAATGAAAAATGTACCGAAACACTTTCTGATCTGGTTCGAGATTTTAAGCTGCCACAGGAAAACAAATTCCCAAAGAATGGTTGTTGTAGAACACTGGAAAATTGATATTATGTTCATATTTTTCAACATTTCGGGTTAGTGACCAAATCGTGTAAAACTGTTTACCGTGACAACTAGTGATAGGACCACAAAAAATGCTTGTACATCTCGTCTAACAGCTGAACAGGCTAGAAACTTGTTTCAACAATTGACTGATAGATCTAGCGACGAGGACAAGAGTGAAAACAGTGTGCACATTGATTGAAATTGTGATTTTGATAATGGTGGGGCGCAAGCAGTTATGATAGTGAAAAAAATTGATACTTTGTTCGTCTTTCAATCAATTAATATTATTAATAATATTTACTATACCTGTAAACATAAATGTTTTCAGCTTATTGTAATAGTACATTCATTTATCTTTAAAATGACGTGTAATTCATAAAAATCTGTAAACAATTACGAAAACTACAGCTTACTTTGTGCTACACCTACAGGGTAAAAATGGGAACAAAATTTAACTACGCCACAAAGTGTTTTCCAACTCGGTAGTTAATGTGTTAAATGAACTACAATTGTTTTAAGAATTTTGTTTTAAATAGTAATCATCAATACGCTTTTTTTTTGGTCTTGTCGGAGATCTCGATGAACTACACGTGGCATATTTCTGTTATGCTGGTTGTTTAAAAACATTTAAAAACAACCAAGAAAATTTACTATCATAAAACCTCCATAAGGAGAAACTGGCTACATTAAAGTTAATATATTCCTGCTATTATTATTTGTAAATATACAAGCAGCCGTGAAACTCAGGTCAGGAGGAAAATAGGGTGGAAATGAGAGAAATTTTAAACACAATAAACAATAATGACATCTCAAGATTTCCTGGCAAAGTATATATTTTATAAAAAATAATGAGATATTTCTTCTGCTTCTGACTTTCAGACGTCAACTTGAATAAGTTTGAAGAAAGCGGTGGTCAGTCTGAGGTAGTCGGTATCTCCATAGAGTTTGTCCAGGTATAGTACTGGTGATAGCATATGTGCTTTCTCTGTTTTTGGGCACTTCTGCAGCAGATGTTCTTTTGTTAAAAGTAAAAAAATTACTATATGCTCCACTGCTGAAATCCACAAGAATATTGCTTGCTTTGGTTAAAGTAAAAAAGGTAAACTTATGATTAACTCCTCCACTGCAGGCAGAAATCCACAAGAATATTGCTTTGGTTAAAGTAAAAAGGGTAAACTTCTGATTAACTCCTCCACAGTAGACAGAAATCCACAAGAATATTGCCTGCTTTGGTTAAAGTAAAAAGGGTAAACTTCTGATTAACTCCTCCACTGCAGGCAGAAATCCACAAGAATATTGCCTGCTTTGGTTAAAGTAAAAAGGGTAAACTTCTGATTAACTCCTCCACTGCAGGCAGAAATCCACAAGAATGCCTGCTTTGGTTAAAGTAAAAAGGGTAAACTTCTGATTAACTCCTCCACTGCAGACAGAAATCTACAAGAATATTGCCTGCTTTGATTAAAGTAAAAAAGGTAAACTTAAACTAACTCCTCCACTGCCGAAACCAACAAGAATATTTATAAGTATATAAACCAATAAAATGGTATTGAATCAGTTCTACAAATTAACGGTTCACATGAAACAAGGGACATTTCAGGTTTTACCCTTCGTCAGCCACAGTTACAAACAGGTGACAAGGACATGAATTACATATAGGTACTACAAAAACATACGATGATGAGAAACATACACCAAATGAGCGATACAAGCAGATGGAAAAAGTAAACAACCACAGTGATGAGCGAAAAAAGAACAATAATGATGCAAGAAAATTGTAAAACCTGAAAGAAATACCTCACTCATCAGATGGCACTCATACTAAACCTTCTGTCCAATCTGACAGACTCAAACTGGTTCTAACTTTCCATCCTCACTGTCTGGCGGTGAAGAGAATTCTGTTTCGACATCTGCCTATTCTCCACTCTGATCCTGATACCAGAGAGTTGTTTCGTGATACCCCTTTGGTGGCATATCGTAGGGATAGGAATTTTTGGGATATTCTTGTACACAGTGGCTTGAGACATACTAGCCCTTCATACTTTGGTATTAAACCGTGCCAATGCTGTATATGTAAGAGCTGTCCGTTTGCACTCCAAACTCAGACAGTCACTTTTCCAAAAGCAAAATTTGTCATTAGAGAGTCTTTCACGTGCGAATCCAGAAACCTGATTTATGCTATCATCTGCAAGAAGTGTGGCATTACCTATATTGGTGAAACTGGCAGATGTTTGGCAGACAGGTTTCGTGAGCACTTAAGTGACATCTATCATGGCAAACATTTACCGGTAGCCCTTCATTTCAATAGGCCTGACCATTCAGGTAATTCTGATATTCATGTCACTGCCCTCCTTTCATGTGTCGGTGATGACCGAACTCGCTTTTCGTTGGAAAATCGTCTTATTTTTCAAATGGGCTGTTTATCTCCAACAGGCCTTAATGTCCAACATCATTTTGCATAAATTCTGGTGGCTTTTCTCTCTTTTTCATTCTTCTTTATTCATTGTTTTTTTCAATCTATCTTCTTATGTTTTTGTTTGTTTCGTATCCTTTGTATCTTTTTAAATTGTCGCTATCTTATACGTCACTTCCTTAGACGATTTCTTGGACAAGCTACCTCAGTGTTCTATTCCAAGCATCTACGGATACCAGAGACTAAGTGACCTTTTACTTGTTCCAAAGTTTTGTTCATTCTCTTTTTTTTCGTTTCGTTGATTATTTACTTTCTTGTTTCAGTAATTCTTTCAGGTTTTACGATTTTTTTGCATCATTATTGTTCTTTTTTCGCTCATCACTGTGGTTGTTTACTTTTTCCATCTGCTTGTATTGCTCATTTGGTGTATGTTTCTCATCATATGTTTTTGTAGTACCTATATGTAATTCTTGTCCTTGTCACCTGTTTGTAACTGGCTGACGAAGGGTAAAACCCGAAACGTCCCTTGTTTCATGTGAACCATTAATTTGTAGAACTGATTCAATACCGTTTTATTGGTTTATATACTTATATATATTCCTTACCAGTTTTACAGCAGCCCCTTAATTTATTTACTTACAACAAGAATATTGCCTGCTTTAGTTAAAGTAAAAAGTTAACAAATAACTAACCTCTCCACTGCAGAAATCCACAACAATATTGCCTGCTTTGGTTAAAGTAAAAAAGGTAAATGTATGATTAACTCCTCCTCTGCAGACAGAAATTCACAAGAATATTGCCTGCTTTGGTTAAAGTAAACGTATGATTAACTCCTCCACTGCAGAAACCAACAAGAATATTTCTGCTTTAGTTTAAGTAGAAAGTGAACAAATAACTAACCCCTCCGCTGCAGAAATCCACAAGAATATTGCCTGCCCTGGCTAACTTCTGCACTGCAGTCACTAAATTTTCAAGCTGCTGACATTTTCTCTGCGTTCTGGTCTCGGGTACATCACCTGAAATATTTGAGAAGCCCAATGACGGTCAAATAAATATGAAAAGTTGATTAATTCTGATTGCTGTTGCGGGATAAAAGCCCCAATAAATATGGTAATTATGTGCTGGAGCAACCCATGTAGTTCCTTGGATCTCTGAGGAGACTATCAACGAACAGGACTACTGCGTCTGCAGGCATGTATTAAAAGACCAGTAATATGAGGTTGTACATGAGGATGGCAACTTCATATTGTACAATAAAGTGCTTCAGAAAACACCACTACAACAGCATGAGGGTTTCATGTGGGATTCCTAAATGGGGACTTGGTTTTCCTCTACCTCTCTACCCTGGAGAATTCAGAACAAAGACTGTCTAGTAATGCTAACAACAGGTTTCCTTATGTGTGTCTAATCCATCTCCGGCATCTTCTTTTCATATCTTGTTCCACTGGCGCTTGTCTGGTTCTTGTCATCAGTTCCACATTAACTCTTAAAGGCCGGAACGACGCTGGTAGCGTACATCCACAAAACCCCTAGAAGCCGAAACGACGTTGGGAACGTCACTTTTGTGTTCTGTGAAATTTGTTACGTATTTTCATTATGACTCATAATTGAATACTATATGTAGAATATCACTAAAAATCCTTCATATTCTAATTCTACATTCATTTATCTTTACTGTGATGTATTATATGTGTGTCTTTGTTGTGTAATAACTCAGAAACTTTAGAATTTATAAAGGTACTGCTTTAAGGTACAAAAATAATTCTGGCAAAACTGATGAAAAAATTCCGGCCTGCAAGAGTTAATGATCATGTCATACCACTTCAATCCTTCTATTCTAGGCAAGCATCCGTTCATCAAAGTCTGTAGCATTTTGGTTGTTGTTTTTGTTGTGCTCCATGTTTCAGAGCCATACAATAGGACTGACTTGACATTTGAACTGAAGATTCTGATTTTTGTGTTGGACCTGATTTCTTTTGATCTCGATATATTTCCCAAAACAATGAAAGCTCCTCTTGCTTTTTGTATTGTTATTCTGATATCACTGTCTGTCACTCAAACTCTGTCTATATTGTTGCCAAGATATGTGAATGATTCTACATTTTGTAGTGGTGTTTCTTCCAGTTCAATCTTGTTAGTTTCCTGCATTTATTCTCACTATTTTCGTCTTCTCCCTGTACCTTGTCAGACACACTTGCTGGGACCTCTCATCAAGTATTTTAATTTTGTCTTGAATCTGATTACAGTTATGGGACATGAGCGCCAGATCATCACTACCCCACGTTACCGGGGCCTGAAAGGGGAGCAAAGAATAGTAACACTGTAACCTACCTATGCATGTCGTAACAGGTGACTAAGGAGGGTTGGACATGGGGCTAGTTACCTCTTCCTGTAGAAAATGTTATACCACAAAAACATCAACAAACAACATGGACAGGTCAACTTAAGTAAATAAATCTTGTTATTAGCTCCTTCATGATGTTACTGGTACTACAACAGTATCAATACAGGCCAGTATTCTTTTATTCAAACACCCAAAATATTCTCAAAACCAAGTTTCTTTGGGCGATTTTTAAACACATTTTGAGCAACTTTGGGCGATTTTGAACATATTTAGGGTGATGTTTTAAAAATTGTGGGTGACTTGAGCTATTTAGAAACCGTGGTAGCGCAGTGGTTAGTGCACTGGCTTCCTAGCTCTGTGGTCCATGGTTCGATCCCCAGTTGAAGTGGGATTTTTTAGACCACAAATGGCTCTGGGGTCGACCCACCCCTAGTGTGCCTATGGTCAAGAAAATATGGGCCTAACACTATATTCCCAATATGCCTCAAAGGGGCGTGTAACAGGATCCTTTACCTTCCTTCTGAGCTAATTGGGTGACTTTTGGCTATTTCTGCGCGCCTTTGGGCTACTATTCTAGCGTGATTTGGGCGACATCTGGAAACCGAAAAAATCTGGTTTCCAAAACAGAGCTGTCCCCGGCGATTTAATATAACAGGATACAGACCTTTACAAAGTTAGTAATTTTTTTATCATTTTACCTTCCCTCGGATGAACGTCTGCTGGCAGACAGCCCCAGTCTATGTCAACATGGTCTCCACAAGGATGGTTTCCTGTCACTGGCTTTATATTAGCTTCCTGTGAACATAAAACATTGTCTTCACTAATGATAATGTCCATAAGAATATTACAATTTAATGATTCTTAAAAACCTACAACTGAAGCTAAATGTTTTATTCTCTTTTGAGCTTGTCTGCAACTTCCCTGGAGATAGGCTTTTGACAATACCCCCCCCCCCCCCCCCCCCCCCCCCCCGTATAATTCCTTTCATGTGAGGAGACAAAGAAAAAATATAACTACTGCTCCCTCAGGCATCTTATATGAGGTGACTAAAATGAGGTTGTGCATGAGTCTGGCAACCTGATCATGTAATGTCCTACAAGGTGACTAAAATGAGGTTGTGCATGAGTCTGGCAACCTGATCATGTAATGTCCTACAAGGTGACTAAAATGAGGTTTGTGCGTGAGTCTGGTTCCCTCATCATGTAATGTCCTACAAAGTGACTAAAATGAGGTTGTGCATGAGTCTGGCAACCTGATCATGTAATGTCCTACAAGGTGACTAAAATGAGGTTGTGCATGAGTCTGGCAACCTGATCATGTAATGTCCTACAAGGTGACTAAAATGAGGTTTGTGCACGAGTCTGGCAACCTGATCATGTAATGTCCTACAAGGTGACTAAAATGAGGTTTGTGCACGAGTCTGGCAACCTGATCATGTAATGTCCTACAAGGTGACTAAAATGAGGTTTGTGCATGAGTCTGCCAACCTCATCATGTAATGTCCTACAAAGTGACTAAAATGAGGTTGTGCATGAGTCTGGCAACTTCATCATGTAAAACAAACTATTACAGAAACAACTGATGAAAGACACCCGTGTCTTACCGGGGCCCGAAAGGGGAGCAAAGAATAGTAACACTGTACCCTACCATGCATGTCGTAAAAAGCGACTAAGAAGGGTTGGGAATGGGGTTGGTTACCCCATCCCGTAAAAAACTTTTTACCAAAAAAAACCATCAACAAATATGGACAAGTCAAATACAGAATGAACTTGAGCGGATGGCACAGGACAGAAAGACTTGGCATGTGTTTGTTGAAGGCCTATGCTTCTCGGGGAGCTAAAGGGTATTGATTTTTATTGATTGATTGATGAAAGAGCATATGAATGTTTGGTGCAGGCTTCCTAAAAAGGGATCAGCTACAATGGAGGCTCCATGCTCCATAAGGAGTGAAAATGAAAGTGAAATAATGAATATTCTATTACTCTGTTGCCAGAGTTCCTTACATGGTAGACAACAAACAAATGTTGTTTTATATGATGGGTTTGCCAGCCTCATATTAGTCACCTGAGAGACTGAGCACCTTTGGGTTTGCCCAGAATGCAATGATGTTGATTCTGATCAACAATAACACCAGTAGTCAGCAAGCATATGCACATTCCAACTTCCCTGATATCTCCTCTTCATTTCCCTGACATGATGGTAGAATCTCTCACCTTACTCTTCACTCACCAGATTGTCAGGAACGAATCCAGACGAGAGTGCAGAAAATGTAGTTTCTGACTCATGGAACAACCAAGGTCTCAAAATGTGAGTACCTTTTTACTCACAATATTTTCATAATGTGGGTACTTCTCATTTTCCCTAAATTTCATGATCAAGTTTGTAAAAGCTGTCCATGCTTGTTTTCCAAATCATTCATCATCATCATCATTTCTTCTATTTGCTCCTTGTGGAGCATGAAGTCAATACTGCAGCTTGTCCCCTTGTAGGAAGCTTGCACCAAAGTTCTTGTAGCAAAGGTTTCAGTAGCCATTTTGTTTACATGATGAGGTTGTCAGTCCCATACACAGCCTCATATTAGTCACCTTTAATGACATACCAGAGCCACAAGTAGTTCGATTTTTTCTTTGTCTTTTCAGAGACCCCCTGGGGGACCGAAGACGCAGCAACAGTGATAAATGCAGTCAGCGACCCATAGCTTGACTGCTTGCGTCAGGGTCAGCGAACCAGAGCTGACCAAGACCTTACTCCACCTCCAAGTGGTGGTCCTGGAAATAGGCTGCCTCACTGCAGTCTGGCTGAGAGAGTAGGGATCGAAGAGGGAAGGCTAACAAGGTCCCAAAAATGCCATGCTGAAACTGGATGTGTCGGGCTGAAAGGCGTAAATATCGCAGCTTTGCTGTAAACAGAGACACAACGTAACAAACGTCCTTTTCAGGACGAACGCAGAAGAAGAAAGAAGAAGAGACCCCCGGGAACTATATGGGGTGTATCATTCATAGTACTTTTAAATTCAGCATCTATAATAAAGTGCACCAATGTTGGGACCTGTAAAGATGCCTTCTTTCCGTTCTGCTGCGGTAAGCCCTGGGAAGTTACAACTGATACACCTAAAACATTCATCTTTCTTGGTCAAAGCTTTGATGAACTGTTTCTTCAACCACAGTTTTATGTGGAAAGGGGGTAAAATAACTGACGAGTTAACAAGACTGCAATATTTTTTTATTCTATGTTTACATCATCTCTATGAGGCTGGCAGCACCTAAAAAGGTGGTCACAGAAACCACTGCTGCAGGAGCATGTGAATGCATAGTACAGGCTTCCTGAGGGGAGACAGATACAGTGGTGACTGCATGCTCCGTATGGAGTGCAAAGGTAAATGATGGCGATGAAGTTATATCTGCCAGGTCACTTCTTCTTGATCCAGTGCTGAGATCATGCTTTGCTGTCTCATTCACAATGAAAACGTGGAAACTTTATACATGCAGACTGTTGATGCAGCAACATTGATAAAATGTTCAAGTCTTACCAGTTCTGCTCCTTGTGTCTGACATCAGTTAGAAGTATTTGGAGATTTTTAACAATTTCTTTCAGCTACAATGAAAGAGCAACTGGAGCTGAAGCATAACTGTTTCCAGTGTGAAGGACATCCCTGAAAACATCTCCTGTCACTTTCTGCACCAAAGCCCCCATGCTCTGGTACTGGAGGTTTCTGTTGAAATTTGTTTTACATGATGAGGTAGCCAGCCCAATATACAATCTCAAATTAGACATTCTCATGACATAACTGAGACAGTGGTAGTCTTACTGTGTCTTTGTTTCCTCAGAGACACCCTCCCCCAAACCCAAAACTAGACACGGCAATGAGAGTTGTGACAAACCTCAAATTTATGTAGGGCTTGGGTGACCTCTGGCTTAAGAGCTTTGTGTTTCATCCTGGCACAGCGACTGAAATTATAACAAGAATGTTTATGTTGTACAGAAACAACTGTTTACAAACCCACACTATTCAATATTTGGCCCAGTATAGTTTCCCTGGAAGAGCTGAAGGCAAACGTGCAAGAGGAAGCCAGCATCATACATTGGAAGATAACATCAAGAGATGGACAAGAAAGAGTCTACCAAAGTGCACCATCAAGACAAGAGATGGACAAGAAGAGTCTATCAGAGTGCACCATCAAGACGAGACAGAAAACATTGGAGATCAATTGCAGCTGACCTTTGATGTGGAGATGGCACCTCATCATGAGTTCCCGGGGTGAGGATGTCTCAGTGGAGTCAAAGAAAGACTACTGCTCACTCAGGCATATCGTAAAAGACGACTAATATGTGGCTGTGTGTGGGGCTGATAATCTCATCATATAAAACAAATTGCTATTGAAAAAAAACCACAGTTGCACGACATCATAAATGCTTTGAAACAGACTTCCTGCACTGAGACCAGCCCTGTTTCTGATTCCATAAGTAGCGAAAATTTGAGAAATTGCAGGTGTTCAATCTGATTCCACTGAATGTGATCCATCATCATTTATGGCTTAGAAATGAGAATATATTAAAGTTTAGACCTTTACAAACAGGTGCTTCCATGGCTTCCTTCATATCAGATCAAGTATCAAGATGCCACAGTATATGGGAAGGCAAAAGATAACACTCAATACAGCTGGTAGTTAAAGAGATTAAGTGGAGAAGGAAAGGACAAAACTCAGAAACAACCTAACCAATAAGATACATAATGAGACATCTTTTTCTTTGATCCTTCGCCGCCGACCGTCAAAGCAGTCAGTGGCCATCACGCCTGGTGGCGTCTTGTAGGGCAGCAACAAATTGATTCCACTTTGCTCAGTCGGTGGCCATCCTTCGTACAGTGCCCCAACTCTGGTTCATTCTTTGCATCTCAGCCTCCACAAAGTTGTTTTGGTCAGCCTATCTTTCGTTTTCCTTCAGGGGTCCATAGCATAGCTGTTCTTATGATGGCATCGGGGTCTCTTCTGAGGACATGGCCAACCAAACTCCAGCGTCTGCCAGCTATGATGGTGTGCATGTCCTCTTGCTTGCTCCGAGTAAGCAGATCTTGGTTGGTGATGGTATTCGGCCAAAAGATTCAGAGAATTTTTCTTAAGCAGGTTGTGTGAAAAGAGGACAATTTTGACATTTCCTTCTGTTACTCTCCAGCATTCCACACCATAGAGAAGCACAGAAAGTACACAGCTCTCACACAGTCTTAATTTGGTGTTTGTGCTGTACTGGGAAGACTTCCAAATGTTTTTGTGACTAGCAATGGCTGTTCTCACTGTATTCATTCTGTTGTTAATGTCCTTGCTTGTTCCGCCATCAGGTGTTACTATGCATCCTAGGTATGTGAAGGTGTCGGTCTGTTCCAGTTGTTGATTCCTTACTGTTCTGGGCTCGGGGTTGCTCACATTGAGTGTCATGACCTCTGTCTTCTTTAGATTGATGTTCAGGCCCACCTGCTGGCTATACTTATTAAGTCTATCCATTTTTTCCTGGATGTGTTGATTTGAATGTGCTAGTAGTGCATTGTCATCTGCATATTCCAGATCTTCCAATATAGAAAACGTAGTCTTGGCCCAAAGGTGATGAGAAATATCATGGCCCAAGTTCCACTAGAATGCTTGTGAATAACAGTCTATATTTCTCAGGGAAAGTCCTTATGTTACTGTGATGAGCAAGGAATGAGCTTGAGTCTAGAAGATATAATATTATCATAAAAAGCAGACACGCTGTGTGTATGAGACATAGAAACATTACTACGTAAACATTATTTCAAGCCCTTGAAAAAAGAGGAACATTTGTGTGATACCTTCACTGACAAGGACAAAATAACATCACATAACACATACACTTTTATATATAAAAACCATCACTGCAAGAGCACATCAAGTGCCTGTGGCACAAACTTCCTGCAAGGACACCAACAGCAATGGCATCCCTTCACTCCTAAACAGTATACCGAGTCCCTATTCACACAATCAGACTTTTCTAACACACTGCACACTGTGAGTGCTGATTACATGCCCCCCAATTTATTTATGTTACCAATTCCTTACAGACTATCGTATGTAGAATCTGGTGAAGTGTTTTGTCTTATCAATATATTTTATTTCTTGGTTATAACTAGACCCTGTAAATATGTATATGTTGTTATTTTACTTTTACAAAGCTGAATTATTTAAAATTAATATTTAAAATTCACATGAGAATAAATGGATTCAGTATAAATGATGTGAGAAAGGGAAGGCAGAATGTCAGATGGTCCTGAGTACCAAATTCTCAACACTTTGAAAATAAAGTTTGTTCATTCCTTAAGGAGAAATATTGGAAAAAAGAAGAAAAAATATACTGAAAATTACCATCACTTTAGCAGACACTACAACATGCAATCAAAGGTCATTTTTCTAATAGCAAACATTATATTAGGCAGTCAAAGGTCATTTTTCTAATAGTAGACATTATAATAGGCAGTCAAAGGTCATTTTTCTAATAGCAGATGTTATAATAAGCAGTCAAATGTCATTTTTCTAATAGCAGACATTGCGGCATGCAGTCAAAAGTCATTTCGGCTATGATATTAATATGTTCATCTGAGAGATGATGTTATTATTCTTGTGCGAGTTATGCCAAGAATCTTTTATCACCAATATGTAGCCAGAATCGGCTTGTTGAAGTATCTAGCTTCAGATACATATCTTCCAGTACCGTTACTGCAGAGCTTCAGCCTGACCAGCTATGTCGGCTGTTAGTGCGTCAGTTAACGCTAGGAGATATTATGGATTGTGATTGAATATTTATATGCTCAAAGCTTTTAACATGGTCATTTTTGTAAACCCATGCATACTACCAATTCGTTGCCGTAGAGCGTCCACTAACCTTGATGCGATAGTGGCTAGTGCGGTCGGTCAACATCCATAGTGACTGTTATTTGCTATGTACATTTTTGCCATGACCATGCTGATGAAAAATGTCTGAACTACTGATGTCCAAGTATCGTCTTCAATAAAATATGTTTTGTCACTAACTTTTTGCAATGAGTCCAGCATCTATTCGTTGCCAGTTGGTCATACTGTCCTGACTCATTCAACATCGTTACCGAGCTTCATTGTCATTAGCCAGATCATCATCATATGACAGAAGTAACATCCCACAATAGATTCGCGTCATCCAGAAGTACGTCGGCCACATTAACAGGCTGACAGACCAGTCAATACTGATGACACTTAAAAGACGCAGAAGTAGCCGGTAACACAGACATTATAATACGCAGTCAAAGGTCATTTTTCTAACAGCGGACATTAAAAAAGCAGTCTAAGGTCATTTTTCTAACAGCATACATTACAACAAGCAGTCAAAGGTCATTTTTCTAATAGCAGACACAACAATAGGCAGTCAAAGGTCATTTTTCTAATAGCAGACATTATAATAGGCAGTCAAAGGTTATTTTTCTAATAGCAAACACTACAATATGCAGTCAAAGGTTATTTTTCTAAAAGCAGACATTATAATAGGCAGTCAAAGGTCATTTTTCTAATAGCAGACACTACAACATGCAGTTAAAGGTCATTTTCTAATAGCAGACACTACAACATGCAGTCAAAGGTCATTTTTCTAACAGCAGACATTGCAACAAGCAGTGAAAGGTCATTTTCTAATAGCAGACACTACAACATGCAGTCAAAGGTCATTTTTCTAACAGCAGACATTGCAACAAGCAGTGAAAGGTCATTTTTCTAGCAACACTAACCTAAGCTCCATTTCATCATCATCCTCCACCACCTCAACTTCCTTAACAAACATAACATCTTTGCTGCAAGGTAGAGCATCTGAGCATTCTCTTGCACTCACAAC
Source organism: Oreohelix idahoensis (assembly GCA_024509875.1). Taxonomy (NCBI): domain Eukaryota; kingdom Metazoa; phylum Mollusca; class Gastropoda; order Stylommatophora; family Oreohelicidae; genus Oreohelix; species Oreohelix idahoensis. Next base: position 250,996 of record JAMPIV010010372.1, on the reverse strand, counting down.
TTTACAGCTTGTTTTCAAGCAGATGGCAAGGGTCTCCATGTTCCACCCTGACCTTTGACCAGCACTGACCACAGTCGATAATGAAGTCATGTGACCTGCCCACTGCAGAACACTGGGTATACAGTAAGTTAAGGAAACACAACTGAAATCAATGGCCTCCTGGAAGAAGATAAATAATGAAAGAAAATGATATATATGGATGGCAAAAGCAACCTTTTATGCTGTCCTATACTGAAGATAAGCAGTGCTTAACTAAACTCAGTTGCTTAACAACGTAGATCACTTAAAACATACAAGATGTAAAATCAAGGGTTTAGATCAATAATAAAAGCTGTAAAAGACAAATCTCTCCCCTGTAAAACTCAAAATATTGAAATGCAATGCTAAATTTTATTGCAATTGTTGAGCAGAATCGACATTATGCACTCCAGGCAAACCCATAGGTGCTTAAGTCTCCCTCAGTATATGTTGAAGAGTGTGAATGCTAACTGTTCCTGTAGCTCGCTGGTTGTATACACAATAGATGCATCCTCTCAAACGTCCATCTCTGCTAGCCTTACGTTTGATGCCAAATTCCAACAGTCTTAACCTTGATGATTCATCTATTGCAGTGTCATTCTCTAACAGGCGATCATTAACTGTTCTCAGTATCTCTCCCTTATCCATATCCAGTGTCCCAACTTGGGGTGCTCTTGATGCTAGTCTGTCAGCTCTCTCATAACCATGTACCCCTGCATGACCAGGACAGTAGATCCACACCAGTTCCTGCAGATTCGAAGTTTCTATGCATGTTTTCCATTGATGCTGTAGCCAACCATTTTGAACCTTTCAAATCGTGGACTGAGAGTCTGATACAATAACTGCCTTTGTTAATGAAGGCTGCAGTAGCTGCCTCTACTTCCATTCTCATGCTTAATTTTCATGAAAACACAGCTCAACCCATCACTTAGGTTAAATATTGGTACGGTAAAGGTTGTCGGAGGACTGTGGAGGCTGAGATGCAAAGAATGAACAAGAGTTGGGGCACTGTACGAAGGATGGCCGCCGACCAAGCAAAGTGGAATCAATTTGTTGTTGCCCTACAAGACGTCACCAGGCGTAATGGCCACTGACTGCTTTGGCGGTCGGTGGCTAAGGATCAAAGAAGAAGAAAGGTTGTCCTATAGCTGATACTGCTTTAGGGGAGTGAAGTGTTAGAGGCTTCACTATACTAGGTCTCAGCTTCATAAGTTGGGTTGAAGAGTTTCCTTTTTAGCTGCCTTTGCTTTTCCTAACTCACAAGCAGACATCATTTACAACTAGGTAGACTGGAGCTTGATACTGCCTTGTTTCAAACCTGGTAACTCTGCCTCGAGAAGCAAGTGCTCTAGCTACACTGGCCACTGGATGTTCACAATGTAGTTACTGATGTTCTTTGGAAAAATATATTTCACTATTTTTTTTAAAAAGCTACGCCTTTACAAAAAACACCAGACACACAGTCACTAGACTCATAAAATCTCTTACTTTCCTGATTGTCCCTACGTTACCTTCTCAATATATTAAAAGAATAACCCTACTAAATAACAATTAATGTCATAATGCACCAGTGGCTGCATTAAAAGTGAAAATGAGCTACTTCTTTGGCAAATCGGGCATTTTAATATTAAACCACATTATATATTATGATGATCCTAACATAAATCTAGGAATAAAATTGTTATTGCCATCATAAATCATAACAGAAAGGAAGGCTAACAAATCTTGCTTTCAGCAAATCACCTTCCTTCTCCTTTTATTCTTCTTTAAGAACATGGGGCAACCATTGAAGTTAGTTCTTACTTGAACGAAGCCTGCGCCAAAGTTCTTCATGCGTTTTTGCAGTTTTGCCAGAACCAAATACAATCTCACATTAGACCAGGGTTTCTTAACCTTGTTTTTTTGTGCTATAGACCCCTTTGATTTTATGATGAAGGCAGGAGCCGTGCTGGTGTAATGGTTACCACACTGCACTGGTGATCCAGGTTCGAGCCCTGGCGAGTACATTTGAAGAAGTATCATCGACCGGGATTTCTTCTTCTCTTCTTCTTTGGTACATAGCCGCCAACCATCAAAGCAGTCAGTGGCCATCACACCTGGTGGAATCTTGTAGGGCAGCAACAAATTGATTCCACTGCGGCGGCCATCCTTCATATAGTGCCCCAACTCTGGTTCATTCTCTGCATCTCGGCCTCCACAGTTCTACGCCAAGTTTTTTTTTGGTTAGCCTCTCTTTCGCTGTTCCTCGGGGGTCCATAGCAAAGCTGTTCTTGTGATGGTATCAGGGTCCGTTCTGAGGATGTGGCCAACCCAACTACAGCGAACCGGCCAGGACTTGGACTGGAATAATTCATTCCCTGGCGAAGACATTTGAAGAAGTGTCTTCGACCAGGAACTGGAATAACCTGAACAGCTCCTGAGCTCTAAAGGGTACCTCCGAAATCGGCGAGTATCTGCCTGAATGGCAAGAGGACACCTGTCATTGTACAGGGAAAAACGGATACTCACGTAAAATAAGTCTCAGGTTAGACATATTAACTGGAGATTTCACCTCGAGTAATAGTGGGCATACGGAAAAAAAAAAAAACCAATGAAGGCTATGGACCCCTTTGATGGTCCAATCAAAGCTATGGATCCCTATGATTGTCTGATGAAGTCTATGGACCCCTTCTTGTAAAAAAAAAGCATAACAAAAAACTTTACATTTTAAATCTTATGTTATGTACATGGACCTCCTAGAATACATTCATGGGCCCACAAGGGGTCTGTGGCACCACAGGTTAAGAAACCCTGCATTAGACATCTCTTATGCTATGTCAGAGGCAGCAATGGTGCTATTTTTTCTTTAACTCCTCAGGGATCTTCAAAACCACTTACTTACTTACTTAGTCATTCCCCTTCTACCGTGAGGTGTAGAGGTTTGGAAGAGAGAGCGCCAGACTATCCTATCGGCTGTCTTCCTCCTGGCCTGGTTCCATTCTAGTCCTCGGTCCTTCAAAGATTGTCTAATGTTGTCCTCCCAGCGAACTCTGGGTCATCCTGGGGGTCTGGATCCTTGGCTCTTAGTTTCCCATGCTTGTCGTGGTAGCCGATCTTCTCCCATTCTGCAGACATGGCCAAACCATCTTAGTTGGGACTGTTCTACTTGGGTCTGCAGGGGGTGGGATTTAAAACCACACGAGATGTTAAATAACCACGAAAGCTTTTGGAAGCAGCACAAGAGAGAGACAATGAAACAGAAAGTACAGGTTCTATAACCCTTTAACTGAAATCCTCAAGGACAGCTTTGTTTCAGAAACCAGATTTTTTTTTGGTTTTCAAATGTCATCCAAATCGTTCAAAAAGCAGCCCAAATTCACCCGAAATAGATGAGGTCGCCCAATCTGCATTTTAAAAAAAGCACAAAGTTGTCCAAATTGTGACAGAAAAGTAGCCCAAAGAAACGTTAAATTTTAAGAACATTTCGGTTTTCTGCTGTTCGAATAAAAGATTATAGACCTGTATCTAAGATCCCAATTTATGTGTTCTGAGACATAAAACCCAGTGTAGTTCATGGGAGCCACTCCAAACCTCAGAAATTAGGTATCTGAGGAAAGTGGTTGAAGTAACAAGAAGGAACATGGTCACCAACCAGACGATGCAGCAAGGCCTCAAAATCCAGCCCCTGTAGACTCAAGTAGAACAGTTCCAACTACCATGGTTTGGCCAAGTATGCAGAATGGAAGAAGGTCGGCTCCCACGACATAGAAGTGAAACCAACAGCCGGGGATCCAGACCTCCAGGACGACTCAGAGTTCACTGGGAGGACAACATTAGACATTCCCCGAAGGACCGATGACTAGATTGAACGAGGCCAGGAGGAAGAAAGACCGCTGATAGGACAGTGTGGCATTCTCTCTGGCAAACCTCTACACCCCAGGGACGAAGAGGAATGACTATTAAGTAGTTCATGGCGTCTTTGAGGTGATAAAGACTGAACAGTACTACTGCTACTTCAGGCATGTCGTAGGATGTGACTAAATATGAAGGTGTGTATGGGGGCTGGCAAACTCATCATCCTATATATAAAATCCTAGCTTTGTCTGTCAGTGCGTAACGCTAAGGAATGCAACTTTGTTTAAAAGTTAGACATTAATTGTATTGTTTCCCTTATATGCACTCTCCTGAAAATAGTAACACTTACCAAAGAACAATGCGCAAACGACGGTATGCACAAAAATATATTTATAGAATGTGTGATCCCGTATACACACATTGGGATCCTCGCTGCTGCTACGTAGTTCGTGTACTGTGGTGATGCACAGTGGTTTGTAAAAATACTTTTGAATAAGTAAAATTGCCGTTAGGTATTGGTGCTTTTGAATTTAATTCCCGTCTTATGACAGGCTTTGACACTAGTGTAAAACAATTAGCTACAGAAAGCACCACAGCAAGAGCACATAAATACTTTGATGCAGGCTTCCTGCAAGTGGACCAGCTGTAGTGGTAGCTTCATGCTCCATGAGGAGCAAAAAGGGAAATGGTGGGTGGTGGTGGTGGTGGTGGGGACATAAACAACCACAGAACTTACCAGTAAATGATAGGCATACACATACAGAATAAGATCTGCCAGCGTCATCTCAATTCCCTCTGAGTATGTATGTTCATACTTGACATCAAGGTAAGTCAGTTTGTCAACCAGTTCTGCAATATCTGCTAGCACTGCTGTAGTCAAGTCTGGATTGAAATCTGTAATATTCTGGCAGTCAGACAACTTCATCTTTGTGGAAGTGGATGCATTCACCTTTACCAGTTTGTTCATCAGCTTTTGATCACAATTAATGTTACGTCCATTTCTCATTTCCAAAGAAAAGTCAAAATTTTTGTCCACTGTCAGTCTACGAATGCCGTGATGTAGCTGAGCCACATGATCTATCTGAAGCCTAGAATCTTTGTAGGACGGTTTTTCTACTTCTATTCTGAATGATTCGTTCCCTGAGCAGATGTGTGCAGAATGTTTCAATGGTGTAAAATTATCATCAGAAAGTGACTGGTTATTCTTTAAACTCATGTGGTCTCCACAGTTTTGAACTAAAACAGTTTCTTCTAAAGCTATGTTTTCTACTTTTGATGTTATATCTTTGCCAGTTTTATCCTTATTTAAAGAAGTCTGGTTTTTAAAAGATTCAGAAAAATATTTTTTCATTCTAGCAAGCTCCTCTCTCCGCCTTTTGTTGTCATTATGGACTCTGCACTTTTTCAGGAAGTGGCAATCAAGTTTGATTAAGGCACTGGGCACAATAACCTTTCTTGCTCCTGTGCTTTTGTCTTTATCTTCTTTCTGAAGGCAGAGGTCTCTGTGGAAGATTTAGAGTGAGAGTTAAACCATTTTCAGATGAATGTGCAGAGATCATTGGGAAAGATTTAGAATATGATAGGAAATGCAGACTTTTATAAATGGATTCTTGCGTAGAATAGAAGGATTGAAGTGGTACGACAAGATCACTAATATACAGGGTGTTCCACGAAAAAGCGGCCCGTGACGTCATGGAATGCTGACATATTGTGTCGGAAGTAGTGTGAATGGCCAAGTAGTCCTAGCGATCCCGTACGGATATAATTCTCAACAATAGCTATCCTTTCTTGCAGTGAAAACGGCATTGTGATAGACAGTTTATTTAAACACACACGATGGTTTTCAAATACTCACGGTCCAACCACGGAAAATAATTTAGGTCAATCTAGTACTACTTAGAACCTTTTATAAACAACATATTTGTAAACATTGAAAAATGCTGAAAAATCTGGCTACTTTCACTTTGTGAATGGGGCCGCTTTTTCGTGGAACACCCTGTAGAACTGATGACAAGATCACTAATATAGAATTGATGGCAAGATCACTAATATAGAACTGATGACAAGATCCCTAATATAGAACTGATGACAAGATCACTAATATAGAACTGATGACAAGAACTAGACAAGCACATGTGGAACAAGAAATGAGAAGAAGATGCTAGATATGGGTAGGACACACATTGAGGAAACCTGTTAATACCAGTACCAGGAAGTCCTTGTTCTGTAGTCCCCATGGTAAGAAAGGCAGAGAAAGACCAAAGAACACATGGAGAACAGAAGCCAAGAGAAACATGAAGGGGATGGAGAAGACATGAAAAGACCTTGAGCTGATGGCACGGGACAGGAAGGAATAAATCTGTTGAAGGCATATGCCCTTGGGCAGCTGCAGGGTGATGATGATGATAGGAAATGTAAATACCAGAGATGAGTCATATAACAACAATGGGAAATGGATAAAAGTAATGTGAAACTATCCATTACCTCGTATTATCACCATGTGACAGATTTAACTGTGATGTCTAACTGGTTGTAGACTTTGTTGGTTCTGGAATGTATTGTGATGCCGACAGCTGCATGATTTATTTAGATACAGTGTTATAACACTTCTTCCTCTTCCTTTTCACTCATTACGGAGCATGCAGCCACTATCACAGCTGGCCCATTTGTGGGAAGCCTGCATCAAAGCATTCATATTCTTCTGTAGCAACTAGTTTCACATGATGAGGTTGCCAACTCAGTGCGCAGCTTCATATTAGTCACTTCTTATGGCATGCCTGATTGAGAAGTATACCTAATATTTCTTTGTCTCCATAGAGACCCCTGAGAACTAAACGGGGCTGAAAAATGATGAGGCATTAAGGGACCCCTTTAAGTTCATTAAACAAATAAAGAAAATGTAAGAAGACATGAAATGTAGAATTCTTCAAGAAGGATAGCTTACAGAGCACTCTGAGATAACAGTTGGAATGTGGCAGGGATGCTCGTCAAAATTTCCCTCCTTACTGGCTACATACTGCATACCTGTCAACCTGTACAAATTTTTTGTACAATGTACGTATTTTTGATACTTTTAGCAGTGTACGGCCATACAGGCTCGTTGTACGGATCCCCCCCAATATTTTCTAGCCCAGGTTTTTTTAAAACCAATTGTTTTTATTTTTAATTCCGGTAATCTCTGCGTCTGTTTTTAAACTGAGGTCTCTCCCAGCAACCAATCAAATCCTTTTATACCCAACAATTTGGCAAATACTTTGAATTCGGCCTCAAACACTTTCGGTTTTCAGCGTGACATACTTACTTACTTACTTAGTCGTTCCCCTTCTACCGTGAGGTGTAGAGGTTTGGAAGAGAGAGCGCCAGACTATTCTATCGGCTGTCTTCCTCCTGGCCTGGTTCCATTCTAGTCCTCGGTCCTTCAAAGATTGTCTAATGTTGTCCTCCCAGCGGACTCTGGGTCGTCCTCGGGGTCTGGATCCTTGGCTCTTTGTTTCCCATGCTTGTCGTGGTAGCCAATCTTCTCCCATTCTGCAGACATGGCCAAACCATCTTAGTTGGGACTGTTCTACTTGGGTCTGTAGGGGGTGGCATTTTAGGCCTTGACGTATCGTCTGGTTGCGTACCATGTCTCTTCTTGTTACTTCAACCACCTTCCTCAGATACCTCATTTCTGAGGTTTGGATCTGGCTTTTATGGGTTGTAGTCATTGCCCATGACTCGCATCCATATGTCAAGACTGGGACATAGGTGGAGCGGTATACAGCCATCTTCGTTTTCTTACCAACCTCTCTCTTGCTGAGGAATCCTCGATTTATGGCCTGAAAAAGTCTCCCAGCTGCTGCTTTTCGAGTGGCCAACTCTTCTTTGATGCCTCCCTTTCGGTCTATAATAGCTCCGAGGTATTTAAAGTGGTCGACCTGCTCCAGGACCTGTTCTCCCAGCTTAATCTGATGTCTTCTTTCTTCTCGTGATATCACCATGGATTTTGTTTTAGAGCTGCTTATGACCATCCCTCTCTTCTCCAGCTCTTCCTTCCAGACAGCGTGACATGACGTATTTTTAAAGTTACATGTTATCAAACACGCTTGCCATGACACTTCGACGCCATTTTGTTTAAAAAAAGCTAAGTACTTATAACTTGGTTAAATATTGCTGTTGTTTTGCTTTGTTGCAATTTAATCGCTGTCTTAATCTTTCCAGTTATATCTTGCCCTTCAGTATATTTCCAATAAATTAATGTCATAATGTTCTGTATCGGCCCTACATAACCAGAAAAAAAAAAAAGTTTGTTTGCGTTGAGTAGGCCTACTATATTCCAGCGGTTGAGATTCACTGCTTTATTTTTTAATAAAATGGCAATCTATTATCACTAGTCTAGGCTACCAACTTTTAAATAATAATTTTGTAAATATTTGGTAGTACGTTTTTTCTAGCTTTGATATTCTGTTCATAATTTGGTTAATTTTTTTATTTTTTGCCATTAGCTGTTTGCTTTGCTTTGTTGTAGTTTATTTTTGTCGTTCTCTTAATCTTTCCAGTTATATTTTGACCATTTAAATATTTCCAATAAATTAATATCATAAAATTATGTGTAGGCCCTACAAAAGTAGAAAAAAAAAAGTTTATTTGCGTTGAGTGGGCCTACCTACTTTATTCCAGCGGTCGAGATTCGCAGTGTGCAATCTATTATCACTGGTCTAGGCTACCAACTCTTAATAATAATTTTGTAAATTTTTGATGGTACGTTTTTCTTCCTAGATTTGATATTCTGTTCATAATTTGGTTAATTTTTTTTTTTGCTGTTAGCCGTTTGCTGTGCTTCGTTGTATTTTTTTGTTGTTCTCTTAATCTTTCCAGTTACATTTTGATCATTTAAATATTTCCAATAAATTAATGTCATAATGTTCTGTCTTCCCTACATAACTAGAAAAAAAGTTTGTTTGCGTAAACTTCGCTGCTTTATTTTTCAATAAAAAAAATCCACACAGACTGCAGGAGGTCCATGAATGCGGACACACTCACTTCTTTTTTTACCGTGTAAGATTAACATTGATACATGCCGTGCAGACTTTAAGCCCACAAATGCAATTCTGCAAAGTGCTAAAAGTGCACGTGTTGATTATAATACGAGGTGTGTTCAAATGAAACCCGTCCCAGTGGCTTTATAACAAATATATGTAAGGTACATCAGCAGGAGTAGTAGAATTAAATACAGCAATTGTTATGAAGCAATTACTCACTGGGGTCCTTTAGAAATAGTCACCATAGGCATTCAGACACGCATCCCACTGCTTGGGTAGACGGCGGATGCCGTCCGAGAAAAATGACTTTGGTTGCATATTGAACCATTTGGTCACCGAGGCCCTGACGTCTGCATCGGAGTCGAATCGTTGTCCCTTTAGAGATTTTTTTAAGGGTCCGAACAAATGAAAGTCACATGGTGACAGATCGGGGCTGTAGGCTGAGTGTGGCAGAACTTCCCACCTTTTCCTTGCTAACGCTTCCTGCACAATGTTCGCAACATGTGGACGAGCATTGTCGTGCAACAGAATCACACCACGCGAAAGCATGCCGGGTCGTTTATTCTTGATGGCTGTATGCAGGTTGTCTAGTGTGTCTTTGTAGCGAATGGCATTGATGTTCACGCCAGGCTCTTTAAAGTCTACCAATAGAAGCCCTTCGTGGTCAAAAATGCGGTCAGCGTAACTTTACCGGCGGAAATCTGTGACTTGAATTTTTTGGACGGATTCCTTATCACACCGGCCATTATTTTAACGGTCTGCAGCACAACCAATGAATACTAGGAGAATGAACACTTACACACTTGTACATTCGTATGTGCTTATTACGTCAGATGTGACGTCATCATGCTCCTCCTACGAATGTCCTCTTGGCGCAGCACGGTCGGGTTTCATTTGAACACGCCTTGTACAAAACACTGTGCATCGAAAGAATTGTACCTCACGATCACTAAGTTTTTTTTATATATAAGAACAGCATGAGACTATTAGCATGTTTTATATCACACTAATTCAAATGCTAATAGATTTGAATGTGTCATTTCTCGTTTTAAAACTGTATTGTGGATAATTTATAAATATATTTTTTGCGTAAGGATTTTTTTGGTCCGGCGTACAGGTTTTTGTCTCAGGAGGTTGACAGGTATGATACTGGATTATGAAAACAACCAAATCAACCAACAGAAATGGCATTCAGTGGACTCTGGCAAAGCAGCTTGACAGATTTTGCTGATGACCTGGCTCTTCTGTCCCAAAACTGAAGCCACATGCAAAACACAATGAGAATAATGAAATGTCACAGCAACTGGGTTTGAAAACGCATGACTTCTCTGTATGTAGGTTAGTTTCAGGTATCATGTGTACAATGTGGCATACTTATTTCAAAACCTGAGTTCAATGAATTTTCTTAGTGTCAGCAAGAGTGACAGAGAGGTAGCCTCAACCACCATCTATGAGTAACTAAACATATTTAGGCTCACAGCATTATCAGCATCACTAACAACAGCAAATAAAAAAAAACAATCTTTAACCACCACCATCACTACCATCATAGTACACTACCGCTCATCACAGTAATAATAAAAATGAACAACTATCATACATGATTAAGGTAAGAAAACAAACTTACTTGAGAGTACACATCAGATCAGAAACTGCCTGCGGAAGCTCCACTTCACAAAGCTTGGTAAAACCTGAAACCTGGATGGAGAAGACAATGTAATAAATCAATCTGAAGACAACAATCAATTTTATAAATATTCAGCTTATGAGCTTCTTATTTCAAAGCAAGAAGAGCAAATAAAGCACAAAAAGAGAGAGAGATTGCAAGACTAGGTGACTTTAGTGTGGGAGATCATGGATACAGTAAAGAATCTCTAATTGAGTAAAACTGTTACAGAGTATGATCATCATCATCATCAAGTATCGTGCCTAGTGGCATAGGAATCATGTCTCTCCACAACTTCCTGTCTCCAGCACAATTTATCAATGCTGCTGTTGACTGCCACGATGTCAAACTATCCAGTATTTGCTCTCTTTGTCTTCTCCTATCACTTTTTTCTTCAATCTTACCTGTTGTTACGATATATTCCAGCTTTCCTCTTCTCCTAACATGCCCAAAAAAAATTGGATTGCTTCTTTCTAACTTGTGAAATAAGTTTTCTTTGTGTATTGGCCTCTTTCAGGACATCCTCATTACTCTTTTTGGCTGTCCATGGTATTTTTAACATTCGTCTGTAAAACCACATCTCTGTGACCTCTAGTGTCTTCCCTATTTGTTTACTAATTGTCCATGACTCACTTCCATAAGTCAGGATTGGTTCTATATAACAATGAAAAACTCTCTTTCTTACTTCCAATGACAAAGACTTGTTGCATAAAATACTCTTCATTTTATAGAATGCTGCTTTTGCCTGAGCTATTCTGCTCTTCACTGCTGAGATGTATCTTCCATCCGTTGTTATTAATGTGCCCAGGTATTTGAATTTATCGACTTGTTTTAAAACGGTTCCATTTACTTTGATAGTGCATTCTGGGGAAGCCCTTTTCTTTGAGACGACCATTACTTCTGCCTTTTTGCTATTGAGGCTAAGGCCTTTATTTTCATTTTTTATCACTATTGTATCAACCATTTCCTGCAGCTCCTTTCACTTTTTGCTTTTAAGACTGTATCTCAAGTTGTTTATATTATGTCCACCGAATGACATTCCTGGCATGTTCTCTAGAGATCACATTATATTTTCACTGTACAGATCCGGTGACAGCACACATCCCTGCCTGACACCCTATTTTACTTGCTGAAATGTTCCTATTTGGCTGCTAATTCTTACAGCTGCTGTTTGTTGCCAGTAAATGTTCTTTATTATCCTCAAGTCTTTACCATCAATGTTGATGCTTTCTAACATTTTGATAATTTCCTCATGTTTAACTTTGTCATATGCCTTAGCGTAATCTATAAAGCACAAGTACAGATCTGTCTTCACCTCTCTGGGGCGAGCTTTACTAGCTAATGGAGTGCTAGAGAGTGATCATTGAGGGAGGTGATTCTGTGGGCGATCTATGTTGCGAGTAGTAGTGGAGGTGAGCGAGGGGAGTAACGGCTATGCGAGAGCGCGGTACTCTTGGAAGGTCGCGGAGCGACTTGTCAGAGGGGCGCGGCGTGGCGATGGTTCTGTTGGATCTAGCGGGTGGGGGGTGGGCTCTTTCTACTAATGTTCTTATAATATATATAGCACTGCTTGTGAATTTACCTTCTACAAATCCACACTGTTCATCACTGATTTCTGGTTTAATTTTATTTCTCACTCTTTTCATGATAATTCGTAATAATATTTTGGTCACATGACTCATAAGACTAATGGTACGATGTTCTTCACATTCCATGGCTCCAGGTTTCTATGGCAAAGCTATGAATATGGGTTTTAGCAGATCATCAGGTATTTGACCACTGTTGCAGATGTCATTTAATAGTTTTGTTATCACCTCTACTCCAAAAGCTTCCATTTCCTCTACTGTTACATTATCTGGTCCAGGCGCTTTGTCTTTCTTCATGTGGTGCATGGCATCCTCTACCTCTGCCACAAGTATTGGAGGTTCTTCACAACTGTCCTGGTTGTTCAAATCTGGTCTTTCATCATCATACAGCTCCTTGATGTATTCTGTCCACCTTTCTATCATGTTCTCATGACCCATTAACAGTGTTCCTTCTTTTGATTTCAAACAGCCAGTGACTGTTTGTGTCCTTCTGCTTGTTAACTCATTTATTTGCTTGTACATAGATTTTGTGTCTTTTCGGCTCTGCACTTCAAGCTCTCTGCACTTCTGGTTTAGCCATGCTTCTTTTGCTGTTTTACATTTGTTTACTATTTCCTTATTTCTTGTCATATTCTTCATTGTCTTGCTCCTTCTTCCTTCTTGTATCCATCAGTTTTAAAATTTCATCTGTCAACCACTTTGAAGTCTTCTTTACTTCTGGTACAATTTCTTTTGATGTATTGGTTCTTTTAGCATTTCCCACTGTTCATCTATACTCTGTATTTTTTTCTATTGCATTGTACCTTTCACTCATTTCCTTATCTGATTTATGTAAGGTTAAGTTTAACTTGATGTTTGAAGCTCGCTTTACTTTCTTCAATTTTATTCTAAGTTTTCCTATTACAGGTACATGATCGCTTTTGCAGTCTGCTCCTGGCCTTGTTTTCACACATTTCAAACTGTTTCTAAATCTCCCGCATATTAGTATGTAGTCAATCTGATTTTGAACATTGTTCCCTGAACTTTTCCACGTCCATTGGCGTCTAGGATGCTGCTTAAACCAGGTGTTTCCTACTATAATATCATGCATTCTTGCCCAGTATATCAGTCTGGCACTTCTCTCATTTCTTTCTACCAGGCCATAACCACCAGTCACATCATCAACTTTTTCATTTCCAACCTTTGCATTGAAGTCTCCAAGTATAACAGTTGTCTCATGAAATTTACACTGAGTCATTGCCATATCAAGTTCATTGTAAAATGTGTCTATTTCTTCTTCTGTACTAACTGCTGTTGGGGCATACATCTGTATAAAATTGATATCAATTGGTCTGCCACTCAGTTTAACTAACAGGACTCGATCTGATATTGCCCATAATCCCTTTTCTGTTTTTGCCCTATCTGCATCTAATATTATGCCTACTCCTCTTTCATGTTCATTTCCTCCGGAATAAATTATTTTGTAGTTGTCAGAATACATTCCACCTGTTCCGGTATTTCGCATAGCCCTAATACATTTACATTCATTCTTTCCATTTCCGTCTAATTTTCCAGTCTGCATTAGCATCCTGACATTTCAGGTTCCTATGTTTAAGTTATCTTTAATTCTAATTTTGCTAACAGTAGCTTAATGACAATTGGGTATCACCTGTAGCACATGATGCTCCCTCCCGGGCGAGGTGACTCCTCTGGAATCCCCCTTAACGTCATTGTCTTTTACTAGGAAGTTGTTTTGATTCATGATCATACAAAGGAAAATATGATGGTAGTATCCCATTGCTTTACGTCGGTTTGTGTACGGTTGTCTCTACTAGCCTTTGACTAAATAGTCAAACCCACAAGGCAGTGGGGAGGGAAGAGGTTAAAGCGCCTCCATCTCGCTGGTTGTCACATCATAAAGCTTCAGAGGTGATTTGATACAGACAGCTGTATTCAAATATCATGCCAACAGGAATGGACAGCCATGCTTCTGTATCTCCTTTAGTCAGTCTTCTTCTTCTACCTTTCAGCTCCCCATGGAGCATAGTCCTTCAACAAAAGGGAGAGGAGGATCCGGTTACACGCCCTTTGAGGCATATTGGGAATATGGTGTTAGACCCATATTTTCTTGACCATCGGCACACTAGCGGTGATGTGGTCAGCATCACGCCGGCCGCCTTAACCTTCCCAGAGTTACTCTGGTATCCAAAACATGAGGATGGGTCGACCCTGGAGCCGTTTGCGGTCTAAAAAATCCAACCTCAACTGGGGATCGAACCATGGACCACCGAGCTAGGAAGCCAGTGCACTAACCACTGTGCTACCGCGACTCTTGTCCTTCAAAAAACTTATGACAAATCTTCCTGTCCCGTGCCATCATCTCAAGATCTTTCCATGTCTTCTTCATCCCCTTCATTTCTATCTCTATTTTCCTATAGTCGGTAGTGTCTTGTCGTTCATTACTCATCAGCTCCCCATGGAGCACAGTGTTGTAGGAATATAATTCTTTTATCTGATGGATGGTGCAGATACTTGTTCCCTACCCGAGTTCATTGAGAGTATTAGTAGTAGCTGGACCCTGGTGTCCAGATGGTCTAGGGTTGATTTTATTATACAGTCCAAACTTGCAAAGTTCACACAAATGTAAGGCTAGTCTTCTAAAGTAGGAAAACTTCATAAGCCTGATTGACGTTTAACAATATAGATACTTTTAATGCACGAAACGAAGCTCCTCAATAATGCATCCTTTAACATGACAATGGCAATCTCTAGCCAGTCCATACAGTAAGTCTAACGTCTTGTAGACTACAGGAACAATGTCATAGTCATCTTGCTGAAGTATTTAATATCATAATATTCACTCATTCCTCTCCTTTCAGCGCTGACAAGTCCGTACAAATATAATCGAGCTTAGGCTCCAAACGTAGGACGACCTAGCTGATCTGAAACACATAAATCTCTATATCCAGAGTACACTTTTGGAGCTCGTGCAAACACGACTTTCTCACATGGAGACACACAGCCAAAGAGACCGAACAACCGCTCACATGTTTGATCTGAGACCGGCAAGGATCGTCTGCTTAAAATTAGCAGACTATGTGACGTACTTCCGGGGTAGTCCTAGTAACGCTTGTCAACAAGGAAGTCAGTACACAAACCAAGTTGAGAGCGACCGAAACTGTTATGAATTTAGTCATAACACACAGGCCCATATCAAATTCATGCCAAGTCCTCCTGTCCTGTGCCATCACTTAAGTCGTTCCTTGACTCCTTTATTGCTTTCATCTCCAGTTCTCTTCTCCGTGTGTTCTTTGGTCTCCCTCTACTTCTCTTACCCTGGAAATTCCAGAACAAAGAACTGCCTTGTAATGCTAAAGGCACAGGACCAGTTACATCACCCTGCAGAAACTTCAAGCCAATAAAAATATTCAATAAATATGAACTAGTCTACTAATTAGGTCGGTCTGTTGTTTTTTTTAATCTTTTCTTATGCCACAAGGCTAAATTATCACAATATTTCTCTATCTGGTTTCCTCTTTTTCTTTTTGTGATGAATTTTTCTTCTGTACCTAGATTTCCGATTGCCCAATTCTCATATATATATATATATATATATATATATATATATATATATATATATATATATATATATATATATATATATATATATATATATATATATATATATATATATATATATATATAATAGCCCCTTCAGTCTAAACAATATCTGGAAGTCCTCTCAGTACAGCACAAGCACAAAACTAGGATTATATCAGAGCTGTGTGCTTTCTGTGCTTCTCTATGGCGCGGAGAGCTGGAGAGTTACAGAGAAGGAAATGTCGAAATTGTCCTCTTTTTACACAACATGCCTAAGAAAAATTCTCCAAATCTTTTGGCCGAATACCATCACCAACCAAGATCTGCTTACTCGGAGCAAGCAAGAGGACATGCACACCATCATAGCTGGCAGACGCTGGAGCTGGGTTGGGCATGTCCTCAGAAGAGACCCCGATGCCATCACAAGAACAGCTATGCTATGGACCCCTGAAGGAAAACGAAAGAGAGGCCGACCAAAAACAACTTGGCGGAGGACTGTGGAGGCTGAGATGCAAAGAAAGAACCAGAGTTGGGGCACCGTATGAAGGATGGCCACCGACCGAGCAAAGTGGAATCAATTTGTTGTTGCCCTACAAGATGCCACCAGGCGTAATGGCCACTGAATGCTTTGACAGTCGGCGGCTAAGGATCAAAGAAGAAGAAGTCATAACTGACTATAGCAATGCATCCCTGAGGTGACAGCCCTCAGCTGCTTATTTTCCTGTTGTTCCTTTCGATGTTTTCTCCTCTTCTGCTGACCATGAGAGCGTCCTTTCACCCAATCTGAGGTGGCACCACAGACAGCATCGCCACATGGTGTGATCGGCAGCATCATCTTCCCAGATCGCTGGATTTGTGTCCAGTGCCCTCATGTCTCTCTTGCACACATCTATAAACCTCAGCTGCGGTCGCCCAAATGTTATTTTGCCATCTGCCAGTTGTCCGTAGTAGATCTTTCAGGATGTGACTATCTGCCATGCAGCAGACATGGCCAAGCCAGCGTGGTCTGTGCTACCAAAGCAGTCTATATATGCTCTGAAGGCCAGCATGTGACAACACCTCGACATTTGCCACTTTGTCTTTCCATAAAATACTGAGGATGTGGCATAGACACCGTAGATGGAAGGTATTAAGCCTTCTTTCTTGCTTAACATAGGTTGTCCCTGTCTTGCTGCCATATAGAAGTGTGCTGGTGACGCAGGAGTTATATACCACAGTTATGGTGTTCGTTGTGAGTTTGAAGCGTCACCAAACAAGCATTGTGAGGTGGGCCAAGGTGGCTGCAGCTCTGTCAATGTGGCTGTCAATTTCTGTGTCCAGAGAGAGTTTGTCATTGATGGTAGACCCCAGGTATGTGAAGTGGTGCACCACTGCCAATTCATAGATATTGATAGTGATAACTGGTGCAACATCCACACCCTGACCCAGCATGATTGTTTTCTTTTGACTTATTGTGAGGCCAAAGTCCTTGCATGCTTGAGTGAAGCGATTCATCAAGTTCTGAAGCTCCTGTTGACTATGAGTGACAATTGCAGCATCATCAGCGAATGAGAAGTCTCTTATAGTGACCCTTCTGATCGTTGTTTTTTCCCTTCAGCCTTGCAAGGTTAAACAGTCGGCCATCTGACCTACAGTGCATCTCTGAATGCATGTTTCAAGAGTAAGGCAAAGAAGACCCCGGACAGGGTTGGAGCCAGGACGCAGCCTTGTTTAACGCCACTGCATTTGTCAAAGGGCTGTGATGTGCTTCAAGCAAATTGGACTGTTCTCTTCATGTCTTCATAGAATGACTATTACGTCCAGCAATTTAGTGGGGCAGCCTATTTTCAGGAGAATTTTGAAGAGTCCATCCCTGCTAACCAAGGTCAAATGCCTTTGTGAGGCGATTTATAAAGGACTTTTCTGCTTGTTTGATTTTTCCTGAAACTGGCAGAGAGAAAAGATCATGTCTTTTTTTATCTACCAGCTCGGAATCCACACTGCGACTGGATATATGCGCTCAGTTAACTTGTGTAGTCGAATTAAGATGACTATGGTGAAAACCTTACCAACAATACTAAGAAGAGAGATGCCTTTGTCGTTATTCCAATCACTTCTGTCGCCTTTATTTTTATATAGTGTTACAATCTTGGCATCTCGCATGTCTTGAGGGATAGTTATCTCTTCCTAGCACTGGCACAGCACAATATGCAGGGGATGTATTAGTGTGCTCTCACAGCATCTAATTAAATCGGGAGGAATTCCATTGATGCCTGGTGCTCTGCTAGAGGCCAAGCTCTCAATGGCCTTGCTGAGTTCTTTCAATGTTGGTTCAGCATCCAGCTCCTCCATAGTTGGCAGGCCTTTGACAGCGTCAAGGGCTGCAGGCGTGACGGCATTTTCTCTAGCATAAAGCTCACAGTAGTGTTCAACCCACCTCTCCATCTGATTACCCTTATCGGTTAGTTTCTCCCCGCTGATGGGTTTTAGCGGTGCCGTCTTACTTTTCTGGGGACCAAGGGCTTCCTTTATACTGTTGTACATTTGTCTAGTGTTGTCTGTTTGCGCTGTGGTCTGGATGCTCTCGCTGAGCTGGAGCCAATACTCATTCACTCAACGTGTATATATATATACAAACACACCCAGATAAGCATATATGCACATATATAAGTCTCTACTATCAAATAGTAAAGGTTACATTTGACATTTGTCAAAAGTGGTCTTAAATCCAATTAATGGGCATTTGAAAGCACTGATCCTTTCAGAAAAATCAGTACGAGGTTGAGGTAAAACCTGACTTTCTCTTAATTTGATGTCTTGAGCAAACCGTTTTCAAGTGCACATAATTTTTTTTATTAATGTCATTATTTTTAACATATTTTTCACTATTACAATGGCCTTTAAAAGATATTTACTGTGATAGCAATCTCTGAATATCTAAAAATACCTTCGTGTTACTGATTTTGAGAAATTTCACCAAAAACAAGAAAGTAGTACTTTTACAATTACCTCAGCACACATTTTCATGCTGCCTTGTCGAAAGCCCTGAAGAAGTTAAAAAAAAAAAACAGTATTACATACATATTTTTCCAGAAACATAACAGCGGACAAATTTTAGTTGTAGTCTTACTCTCAAACTTTAAATCAATGATGCTACGTTGCTTCAAATTTTACTTATACAAAAACTCTCTGGTAGGCAATAACTAATACTGCTCCATATAAACGTCCGAGTTATCAGACGGAAACAATCAAGCCTTCTTCTTCTTCAAGTACCATGCCTAGTGGCCTAGGTGACCATGTTCCTCCACAACTTCCTGTCTACAGTACTACTGATCAATTCTGTTGTTGACTTGTTTCCATGCCATGAAGTCAAACCATCCAGAACCTTCTCTCTTTGTCAACCTCTATCTCTTTTTCCTTCCATCTTTCTTGTTGTCCCGATATACCCCAGCTTCCATCTTCTCATAACCATGTCCAAAGAAAGTGGACTGCTTCCTTCTAACCTGAGGAATAAGCTTCCTTTGCACTTTGGCCAGTTTCAAGATATCCTCATTAGGCTACATATTTTAGCTGTCCATGGTATTTTTAACATTCTTCTGTAAAACAGCAACTCTGTGGCCTCTAGCCTAGGGATAAATAAAATTAAATCTGAAAATTAGACTTCTGGGAAAGGATTAGAGTTAGGTTTGCCAAGAAGGCAAGAAGAAAAACATAAAAATATGCTCAGGAAAATTCTGGAACTTAGCCAGGTGTAGAATATTAGAGTATATGGAGATGCAAAGAATGAAATGGCTTGTCCAGTTGGTTAGAATATTATTATTTCTTTCTAGAACAGTATCATTGGTTCATTGAAACTGGTAGGTTGCACAAACTTTTTAGTCACCCTTTAGCTCTGGGTTTCTCAACCGGGGTTTCACGGAACCCTAGGGATCGTGATTGGAAAAAAATAATAAATTTCGTTTTTTTTAAATCTGCACACAGGGCGGTGTTAGCGCTCACAGTGGTAGGCAGCGCCGAGCAGCCTTGTAAGGCAGTGGCAATATGACAGTACTCGAAAAAAATCAAGTGGGAAATTTAAAAAAAAAAAAAGAGGAAAAACTGAAGTTTCTTCTACACTACTTGCATTAGAGTTGATATCCTTTGTGGGGAGGGGAAACCACACAAAAAGACCACGCTAATAAGTCAGCCAATATAAACAGATCCTCAGAACAAAAATATCACTCTCTTCTCGAAAGAGCACCGACAATTTTTATTGGATTATTATATTTACAATGTACTGGTTACACTGTTGTACTGAAAGCTGTAGATAGTAATTATTATGCAGGGATTTCCCCGAGACCTGAAAACTTTTTAAGGGTTCCTCCAGGGTAAAAAAGTTGAGAAAGGCTGCTTTAGCTACTATGATGGTAAATTTAAATGTAATCCTGAAATTAGAGGTTAGTTCATTGCAACATTACCAGCAAATCAATCAAATACAGATGTGGACTTGAGGCGTGAGATTCTTTGATAATGTGACGCAGCAGGACACACAGCCCTGACCGAATAATTGACAACTCTGGCTGGAATAGTGCAGGCAGTGACACATTTCTGACAGACTGGGGTACTTCAGTCCACGATGTGAATGTCACACTGAGATCTGAGAAAACCTGCAGGTGGAGAAAAAACTAATAATACATGCACATGCACACACAGATATGTATACATACACCCCCCTGTAGTTTTCAAGGGTCTCTGATGAGACAAAAAGAACAGGACTACTACTCCTTCAGGCATATCATAAAAAAACCACTATTATGACGTTGTGTATGGAGCTGGCAACTTTATCATGTATGTGATGAGTTACTGTTAATTTTATTTTCAACTCGCCCCATTTTTCTTTTCCATGTAATTATTTGGGTTCTTTAATTATTATTAGGCAGTCGCAGTCATTAGTTATTAATTCTGGGTTATTTTTTCTTGGACGTTAGGATTAATCAGACCACCTTCACCTACCCTTTCTATTTGTAGGGATGGGGGAAAGCACGATCCAGGTTAACGCAGAACCAACGTTAGAGTAAGCTTTCTTCTGGGATTAAATTTAATTTTATTAGTCAGGAGTTGCCATCAATTGCTGACTTATACAAAACTAGAGCCAGTGTAGTGTAAGTTTTGTCTATAATTATACTATGTATAAGCTAGCAGTATCTATGATTTGTGTAGCGGCTTTTGAGATAATTAACTGTATGAGGTTGGGTGCTAAGCTCGGTGTAATGTAAATATGAGGTCCGTGTAACCGCATTTGATTATGATAATTTGGAGTGTATATACGCGGGTGTGGTTTGTGTATTAAGTTGTGTTATTTGGTCTTGTAGTCAGAAGACAAGAGGTGAAGGGGATTTAATATTACATAGATGGTGTATGTATAAGTGAGTAATTTTGTTAAATTGATAACCTTCCCAGGCAGTCTTTAAGAAGAATAAGGCTGGGAAATTATTCAGTACAGGGGATTTTAGCTTCAGTGAAGGGAATGTTGTGACGCCTACCGGCGAGACAAGCAAACAAAAGATTCAAGTCAGCCCACGTCTGGGGTTTACATAACAGACAGCGAGTAAATTGTGAGGGAGAGATAGGGGAGCTGTAATTTAGTCTGACCCTTGGGCAGAAATATCTGTTTATTTCTTGTGCATAGCTTGTGTGTAGGGGAGATTTATTAATTTAGGGGACACCAGAGTGTAGATGAATTTTGGGTGTTAATGTGTTAGGTATTAGGTAATTTTGAATTGTTGTATAGATGTTGTTATTTTTTGTTTTACAGCAATTTACGGCGTGGAGGTTGTAGATAGCCCTCAGTCTACCATGGACTTTGCCTTCTCAGGAGAAGGAGGCACGAGATATCGCCATAATTGAAGAAAACTGGGTACGCGCCTGTCCCAGCGCCCAGTTACGTCAGCAACACTGAAAGGAAAGGAGAAGTTCTCTGGCAGTGAGGACACATACCTCAGCAGGAACTGGTCTCTAAATAAGGAGCTCTTAGCTCGTAAAGGCCCTCACCATAACAGGCTACGTTGCCTGGTATTGTTTACACACTGCCATAATAATGCAGTGGGCCTAAACCCGAAGCAGGTTAACTCGGCAGTTTGAAGAATTGAGTGTCATCAGCAGTGATAACATCTACAGCCTTAGGCAACAACATATAGCTGTATTTACCAAGGCCCTCTTCATCAGTATTCGGAAAAGGAGAGAGAGAAAACATACCTTTCTAAATGCTAACGGGAGGAGGTGTGTGATGAAGAAGCAACTCATCAGAGCCTCTGACGAAGACGGTAGCGTCAGAGGGGCACTGAACCGAGACAGAGGAGAGAGAGAGAGAAGTTATCGAGGAACAGTAAGGTTAGATAGAATTACTTAGAGGACAGCCTCTGAGTTAGCGCTGAAAAGTCTATTCGTGTAGCATTTCTGGTGGTGTATTTGTTAGTTGTGCAGGGCCACCTAGAGTGCCTGTGAGACAGTGTAGTCATTTAGTTATACATCTTCAGCGGGACAGTGTGTTAGTTAGTAACAATAGTGTAGTCAGGAGTGGTGGCTCTTACTTAGAGACCTCCACCAAGTATATTTCTTTATCCTTAGTTGTTTTCATGCAGGTGTGAAAGAGAGTGTGGAAATTTTTATATATTGTATCTTTCACTTGATTTGTTATTTTTTCCAGGTTATGCGAACTCGCACTTTATTTTGTTTGCTGTGGTATTGATTGTTGTTTAATAAACTATAAAATGTACACTGGATCAGTTTATCTTAACTATACTGTATTTATATGCTTTGACTGTATAGTGGTGTCTGTGGATACTTTAGTGAAACCTTATCTCCTTTCTGGTAGTCAGAGGTGGTGAGACAGTAGCTAGTAAATAAGTCACAAGTGGCGAGGGAGAGTCAATCTAGGTTCTCACCCTTGAAGCTATAAGTCTCATCTTTCCACATTCACTGTAATTCTCATCTAAATCTATCTTCTCGGATTTTCCTCAAACTAGTGTCTTGTCCACACACTAGTCAAGTAAGTGAAGAAAAAAAAAGAAATAGGTACATTCTTTTATTGTATGCTTAAAAACTTGCAGAGATTATCTTACTTTTGTGATAGAAAGCATCCTCGTACCACATCATGGGGCCGAGAACACATTTTTTGAAAAGGGTACAATCTTTTATGGACACCCTGTATATATAACATAACTTTAAAACACTGCTACGTTTTCTATTTAATTAATAATATATTCTATTATATGGGTGTGTCATACTTTTTATACATCCCAATACGCTACACCAGAATGAAAATAGTTATTTCTTTCGTATGTTTTTAAAGTGGATTTTAAATAATAAAACAGAAATTTCAATCAATCAATCAATACCCTTTAGCTCCCCGAGGAGCATAGGCCTTCAACAAACACATGCCAAGTCTTCCTGCCCCATGCCATCCGCTCAAGTTCTTTCCATGTTTTCCTCATCATTTTCACCTCTGTATCCAGCTCTCTCCTCCATGTGTTTTTTGGTCTACCTCTGCCTCTCTTTCCCTGTGGATTACAGAACAAGGACTGCCTTGTAATGCTATCAACAGGTTTCCTCAATGTGTATCCTATCCATCGCCAGCGTCTTCTTCTCAGCTCTTGTTCCGCTGGCACTTGTCTGGTTCTTGTCATCAAGTCCACATTTGTGACTTTGTCATACCATTTCAGTCCTTCTATTCTATGCAAGCACCCATTAATAAAAGTCTGTAGCTTTTTAGTTGTTGTTTTTGTTGCTCTCCATGTTTCAGAGCCATACAATAGGACGGACTTGACATTTGAGTTGAAGATTCTTATTTTCGTGTTGGACTTGATTTCTCTTGTTCTCCATATGTTTCCCAATGCAATGAAAGCTCCTCTTGTTTTCTGTATTCTTTTTTGATATCATTGTCCGTCCCTCCAACTTTGTCTATATTATTACCAAGATATGTGTACGATTAAAACAGAAATATACATGGCTTAAATCATCATCATCCTTCAGCTCCCCAAGGAGCATATGCCTCAAACAAACTTATGCCAAGTCCTCCTGTCTCGTGCCATCAGTTCCAGATCTTTCCATGTCTTCCTCATCCCAGTAACTCCTGTCAGCTGTCTCTAGGTTGTGCCATGCCCAGTGTAGTTCCAGGTGGTGATGAGACATAGAAGGAATAGTACTACAGATCTACACCCAAATCACGGAACAAGAGACAAATACTACACATATGGATAACAGATGAAAAATTGAAATGCTACAATTCTGTGTCTTTTATTGTAGTCATTTGTCTTAATTAAAAATATACATACACGTCTGTTCAAAGTGCAGCACATGCTGATGCTGTCGTTGCTGTCTGGAACAAACACAAGCTTGAACATTTTTGTCTGACAGTACCGGATAATAAACAAAATAACACTGGATGAGAGAGGGCATTGTATGTGCTCCCCATCCACTAATGGTGAACCTTGTAGATAAAGAATCATTTTCCACCGTAGCAGTTGTCTTCATGGAGTCTGGGGATGTAAGGAGAAACACATGTAACTTTAAATTAAAATAGTACTTTCCTTTCCCCGATTGGTGATCTGAATCGACATCACTGCACTCCGGGCAAACCCATTGGTGCTCAGTCACCCTCAGCAAATGTTGAAGGGTGTGAATACCAATTGTTACTATAGCGCTGGTTGTAAACACATCTTTTTACATGTCCATCCCTGCTAGTCTTAAGTTTGATGCCTAAATTCAAGTCTTAGTCTTGTTGATTCATAGGGCAATCTTAATAGGGCTATAGGTTGTGCCTATTGTTGATCAATGTTGATTCATAGGGCAATAGGTTGTGCCTATTGTTGATCAATGTTGATTCATAGGGTAATAGGTTGTGCCTATTGTTGATCAATGTTGATTCATAGGGCAATAGGTTGTGCCTATTGTTGATCACTGTTGATTCATAGGGCAATAGGTTGTGCCTATTGTTGATCAATGTTGATTCGTAGGGCAATAGGTTGTGCCTATTGTTGATCAATGTTGATTCATATGGCAATAGGATGTGCCTATTGTTGATCAATGTTGATTCATAGGGCAATAGGTTGTGCCTATTGTTGATTCATAGGGCAATAGGTTGTGCCTATTGTTGATCAATGTTGATTCATAGGGTAATAGGTTGTGCCTATTGTTGATCAATGTTGATTCATAGGGTAATAGGTTGTGCCTATTGTTGATCAATGTTGATTCATAGGGCAATAGGTTGTGCCTATTGTTGATCAATGTTGATTCATAGGGTAATAGGTTGTGCCTATTGTTGATCAATGTTGATTCATAGGGCAATAGGTTGTGCCTATTGTTGATCACTGTTGATTCATAGGGCAATAGGTTGTGCCTATTGTTGATCAATGTTGATTCGTAGGGCAATAGGTTGTGCCTATTGTTGATCAATGTTGATTCATATGGCAATAGGATGTGCCTATTGTTGATCAATGTTGATTCATAGGGCAATAGGTTGTGCCTATTGTTGATTCATAGGGCAATAGGTTGTGCCAATTGTTGATCAATGTTGATTCGTAGGGTAATAGGTTGTGCCTATTGTTGATCAATGTTGATTCATAGGGTAATAGGTTGTGCCTATTGTTGATCAATGTTGATTCATAGGGCAATAGGTTGTGCCTATTGTTGATCAATGTTGATTCATAGGGCAATAGGTTGTGCCTATTGTTGATCAATGTTGATTCATAGGGCAATAGGTTGTGCCTATTGTTGATTCATAGGGTAATAGGTATTGTTTAAATGGGTTTAGACCTCGTGTAGCTCCCAGGGATCAGAAGAGACAAAGAAAGAATAAGGCCACTGCTCCCTCAGCTGTGCATGCAGCTGGCAACCTCATCATGTAAAAGAACATGCTACAGAATTCCCTCTTACAAAACAACATAAACGCTTTAATTGAGGCTTCCTGCAAAGGGACCAGCTATGTCATGGTTCCATGCTACAGAAGGAGCAAACAAGGACATGATAATAAAATGGGGTCAGGTCTATCTACACCAGTGATTCATAAACTACAAGGTAAGGAAATTTTTTATTCTTTTTTTTAACTTCCTTTAAATTTAACACCATCAACAAAGCATTATTTATAGATTCAGATACTTATCTGTGGCAGTGAAGGTTCTGTTTATTTAATCTTCATAAGAAGATGTTGTTATCCATGTCTGTGCTGTGTTCATATGCACATTTTGGGTGAATCATAGAATAATGGAACAACAATTAATTTTTTGTTGTACCAATAAACGCCACTAGGCGTAACGGAATAACAGTTAATTTCTTGTTGCCCTAAGGCGCCACTAGGCGTATTGGCCACGGACTGCTTTGTCGGTCAGCGGCTAAGGACGGAAGAAGAAAGATAGAATAATGGACACATGCCACCCAATTTGTAATCAATAAGTAGCCCAACTCTCGATTCACAACTTTTGGCAATGTTTTTTTTAACGTAGTTCTTTTTCTTCTTTGATCCTTAACCACAGACTGTCAAATCAGTCAGTGGCCATCACACCTGGTGGAGTTTTGTAGGGCAGCAACAAACTGCTTCCACTTTGCTCGGTCAGCGGCCATCCTTCATGCAGTGCCACAGCTCTGGTTCATTTTTTGCATCTCGGCCTTCACAGTTCTTTGCCAAGTTGTATTTGATCTGCCTCTCTTTCGCTTTCCTTTAGCGGTCCATAGCATAGCTGGTCTTGTGATTATTTAATGTACAGTTGCTATTATTTTTGTTGTTAATGTATGACCTGAATGTTTTTTGCAAGTTGTTTTTGAAAAAGCTACAAACAGGGCTAGAGTTAATGTTAGGGACTATTTTTTCTGTCTCCGCATACTAAGCCTAACCCTAAATCATAACGCTAAACCCCTAACTGTAATCCTGCTTCCAGCATTTTGCCTTTTTTTTTTTGGTAAATAATAAGCGACCATAAATCTCATAAAAATAACTGCTAATATTAACCATACAAAATAGTGACCTGGGATAGGAATCGCAAGTTGGCCTGCTTATCAATCACGGGCTTAGCAATACGGCAGCATATGTCCAGTAGCTGTGATTCAACTTATGTTTATTTAGGTTTAACTGAACAGCAGTGGGATGTTCGTCAATGCCATCCACTAAGTGCCCACATTGTTAGGGTGAGGATTAAGGTTAGGGTTTAGTTTAGGATAGGGTTACCATATCGTTCAGTGCAAAAAGGAGGACAATGTTCAATTTTTTCATGAAAAGGAGGACAAAGGAGGTCACTTTAATGAAAAAGAAGGACATTTATTTCAATGTGACAGTGAAACTTTTTTTTTTTTTTTTAACATATCAAACAATAAGTTCATCAAATGACATCGATTTTTTGTTCATTGATAAATTTATGGTGATAAAAATCTTTAACAAAGCTAGAATACTTTTTAAATACACATAGAAACACATTGATACCCTTGGTAGTACGGCCAGTTCCATATAACATTTTGTTACAAATATCCCAAGTAAAAGGAACACATTTCTCTAAAGGAAGTCATATTTTATACAAGTGTTTCGGTTATAGATTTTGAAATTGTTTCTGTATTCTGCACCTTAATTAATCTGTACGGTAAACCACCAACTTTCAAGTGAAAATACTGAATAACTATTTAAAATATTTTGCCAGAGATGTGTTAGTTTATATCAGTGGGAACTCAATAATAAGCAACACAGTTTTCTTCCAATCTTTCATAAAGTGTATCAATCAAGTGCTTTGTTGCTGGCGCATGCAAATTTGTTGGCAATTTCTGAATCGCGGGAAGCATTTTGTAGTCCACTGATTTAAAACTACTATGATGTTTCACAGTACGAAAAGGAAAAGGGCCTTCTGCTGCAGCAACTTTGACCTGTTGTGTCGCTTCACACATGACACTGTTTCTAAATCTTGCTGATCACTGGCAAATCATGAACATTTCTTTTTCAATTAATTTTGGCATTTAGCGAAGGTTGTGTAATAAATAATGTTATTAACTTATGTTTAATTATAAATATTAAAATTATTTATAATTTGCAATAGATGACGAGATTGTCACCGCTAACTAAAGACTGAATAAAAGAACAGAGTTGAATGAAGATATGGTCAAAGGGACATGACCGCAGGAAATAGGAGCGATGACTAAATATTAGAATTACTTAGAAGTCACATGGGTAGGTGACGTAGAATTCTGTATAAGGCTGAATGAAATGACATAAGATCTCTTCATGTACAGCTCTTCTGGTATGTCAGCAGACGTTGTATTCCTCCAACCGTCAGGACACGTTGCTGTAACCCATGCCACCATTTGTGGTATTCGATGTGATTGTTAAGGAGACATCAGTAACGACCTTTGTTGATCATCTAGCCTACATCAAGTGATTGTGAGACAATCCGTTGGTATGTAGTGATGCTAATAACTACCAGAACACAACCAGTGATATAGGCAAAGTTTTGTGTAGTAGAAAAGTGATAGACATCAGATATTTCTTCGCAAATTAGAGATCGTGTAGACGTTGACATGTAAGAAGTAGAGAGACATCTTTTTGAAGAAAACTAGCTTACAAACTGATAAATACTGTTAGCTACAGCTAGAGACAGTTCGATGCAGCTAGACGAAGCTAGATGAATTTTTGATGTATCATTACCAGTGAAATGGACAGAGAGAAAGGAATGTGTGTTCTATTCAATAGCAGTTTATCTGTAAATTCGTTCGTCTAAGGAACTTAAATAAAGTTTCAAAAACACCAGTGGTCTTTCTTAGAGTACGTGAACCATGTGAATGTTCATTTTCGTCTGAGAGAGAAGTTAAAGGGTACCCCTGGTGAGTGTCTGTGAAAGAAAGATTAGAGCTTGGTTGCTTGATTCACTGTAACATCACAGGATGGCACAGACAATCTATGTTTGACCACCCAGTCACAAGTTTTAACTGACTAAATCTAGAACAAGTGTTATGGGTCGGCCTGAGGAATTTCTGGGCCCGATTTGGGCCATTCTGGTGAGGCCCCCTGGACTTAATATTAATTTTTGTGTCAATATATGGCAAATAAATATAGATTTTTTTTTAAAGACAATGTTATTGCATGTATTTTTTATGCCTAATGTGAAATAATCTTCGTTCCTTAAAGTTTTTTTTTCTTCCAAAGCTGGGGGTGGGAACCCGAGTATGGAGCCTCCTGTGAGCGCGGAGTCTGATGGATCAAATAGGTTAAAATGGCCTAAGGCCGGCCATGACCTTGTTATTATTCAACGTGTTTTTTTTTTTTTTAAATAGGTGGAAAGAAACATACAGATCGATAATTATAAAACCTGTGCTAAAATACGATGATAATCTATTATAAACGATCCAAAAACATGAAATCTTCCTGGATTTTAAATAATAATTTGCTCGATTCTGCGGGGATGACGAATTTAATTCTGTCGCTGGAACTGAAATTCAGAAGGAGCATTTTTTAAATGGAGTCTTTCACGTAATTTAATCTATCACATAAATGCCGGATTTTTTGCCATTAAGAACAATCCGGCCGGATGCGCAGTTTGAGTACGAAAAGCAGAACAAAACCAGACATCTAGTTTTAAAAGTGAAAAAAAAAAAAAAAGTTAAAGGTAGTCCCATAGCATATACTAACATAGGGGAGTGAAGTGTTAGAGACTTCACCGTACTATGTCCAGCATCGAGAGGTGGGGGTGTCCAGCTCCCTTCCTCGCTGTCTTTTTCTTCCCCAACTCAAAAAGCTGAGTCAGGTACCCATTTACAGCTAGGTAGACTGGAGCGTGTTGGTACCATGATTCAAACCCGGCACCTTTGCTGCGAGAGACCAGCACTCTAACCACTCTGACGCATTTTAGGATTCATAAATTATTTCTCATTAGGCTACTGCATATCTGAATTCTTTTATTTAAGGCCATACTGAACACATGGTCCACTATTCTTCATTTCATTTTATTTATCGAATATATGTGGGACAACTGTAGCCTGAATCGTGGTATCCATATTTTACTTAGGCCTAGGCCCTAGTCGTTCTATTACTTCACTTTTTGTTGATTCAGTACTTGTGGCTTTCCTATTAATTTTGCTTGTTTGCATTCTTCTTTTTCTTTAACTCATTGAACAGCATGATGCCACTGCTGCAAATGACCCCTAGGTAAAGAAGGCTACTTCATAATTTCTTGCAGCGACGGACTCTGTAGCAATGCTTTGCATGATGAGATGGCCAGCCCATTGCACAACCTCACTATTAACACTCGTCAATATTAAAATGCGGCTTTCATC
Organism: Oreohelix idahoensis; assembly: GCA_024509875.1. NCBI lineage: Eukaryota > Metazoa > Mollusca > Gastropoda > Stylommatophora > Oreohelicidae > Oreohelix > Oreohelix idahoensis. The sequence continues at coordinate 221,033 of JAMPIV010010372.1, read as the reverse complement.
TTGTTTCAGTATCTAAGTTCCTAGCCTCAAATGTCACCTATAGTAAGAATTTATCTGCATTTATACTCACATGAAAAGTTTCATACTGTCAATAATAAGAACATATTCACGCTGACTCCGGTGATTGAGTACACAGCAGACGAGAGAAGCCGCCAGTGCAACAGATTGGGTGTGTATGTTCATGCTGCGTCAAAAGGTAATTTCTCAACTGGAGAGTTACAGATTTGCAATTTCTTTACCAAATCGTCCAAATAGCATTCTACACCTTACCAGTAAGAGACCCTGGTGATATTTTTCTTCATTAATTTAAAAAAAAAAAAGACAAGAGAACAGGCCATCTTAGACCAAATGTCATATATTCAATAAATTAAAATTAGGACACACGGATATTTGCCGATGCGGGGTAGACCAGCTGTTAACATTTTTTGTTAGTTTAAGACAAAGTATCTCGTTCAACCCTTGATGGGTTATAATTAGGATATATAATATAGTGTAGTACATTCAATATAATAAAATCTTATTTCCGATATCTAAATATACCCTTCTCCCCCCCCCCCCCCCCCCCCCCCCGGTCTAAATATAGTAAATCAAAACTGTAAAATTGTGAGAATATATGTGGTGTGTGTGCCATCCCCTTCCAGAAAAAAAAAAAATAAATAAAACACAACAAACATTTTTTTTTAAACAAAGTAACCCTCGATGGGTTATAATAAGGACATATAGTGCAATACATTTAAGACAATATAGTAATTTCTTTCCGCCTCCCCTCAATAGAGTAAATCAAAACCAAAAGTGAATATGTGTGTGTGACCTCTTTCCAAGAAATAAACAAACAATAAAAAAATGAATGGGAAAAAAAAAACATCCAAATAAACAAAGTAAAGTCTCTCATAACTTTCCTGTTGTTAACAAGGTGAAAATGAGTGAGAAAGCCCAGGGGTGTTTGAGATTACACCAAAATCCGCCAATTATCTGCCATCATCCACACCATCAGACTACCCCTTATCCTCACACCATCTTTGATCCTTATATATTAATTTTAATTCTTGTAATATGCTGTTTTATTATATTATGCAGTTCTCTAGGTCTATCTATTCTCAACACCTGTTCCACATTTATGGATGAATTACATGCCTGTATATAATCTAATTTTGGTTTTATCTATTGTTCATATTTCCTACATTTTAGAATGAAATGCTCTAGAATATTTTGTTCTAGACACACTGCACAGTAAGGTTCTTCTATTCTAAAATAGCCCATTCTTAGTTGCAGTCTAAGAAGTTACTTATTGCTGGAATTTTTAGTTCTCTAGATACCTGATACGTTCTTGTTGGAGCCTTGAACAATTTATATGCATGTCTGCCCTTCAGACTTCCAGCCCACTCTGTTCATTCCTGTTATTATTCTTTTAATTAAGCTTTTGATCTCTGTTTTACTCATCCCCATATTTATTTGGTTTATATTATTTCTACTTTTCTTAGCTTCTTTAGCCACCTTTTCATTTCCATCTATGCCAACATGTGAAGGTATCCAAGCTATTAGAACAGAACATCCTCTGGAGCATAGGTATTTGCCAGTAAAATCTCTTCTATATCAGGTCTTCTGCATTCTCTTAAGTTTCTTATAGCTTGAATAGCAGAAAGTGAGTCTGTTAATTCTGTAACAACGTGCCGTTTATGTCCCAAATTCCAACATGATCGACAGCTCTGAAGGTTGGTCACTTCTTCCTCGTATTTCTATGGTCACATTTTCGACATGTTTATACCTATCAATCATCACCCATTTCCCAATGGTCTTGTAATCTGCAGTAGGTTTTAAAGTATGGGTATGAAAGCGAATCATAATTTAGCTTTTATCTGTTTGCCCATGAGCTGCTCTGCTGGTGTGAAGTGGCTATCCTGACATCTTGTTCAACTGGTATTTCTGGTTCTTTCCACAAGTTCTTCTTCGTACATTCTCAGACATCTACTTGAATATTTTCAAAGAAAGTAGTGGTCAGTTTGGGGCTATTTGCATCTCCTTAGAGTTTTTCCAGGAATGGTACTTGTCACGGGATGTTTCCCCTGCTTTGCAGTAGTGGTCCAACAATGGCCAAAACTCAGTATCTAATGTGGGTCTTCGAAGGTATCTACTTTCACTCAAGATTACTCTTGGCAGATTGGTAAATAGAAGGATGATGATGCTTCTTCTTGAGGGAGTATCCACAAGATATTCAGAAGTCAAGAACAATGCTGAATGTGTCTTAGCAAAGTTAACTTATGATCAGCCCGCCGCCTTTTGTGAAGAGATATATTGTGTATTTTTATTTAGCTCATTCAAGCCCCCAACTGATTTAACAATAAAATGCTACTTTATTAGCTCGTTTATCTATGGAAAATACTGGTTCATGCGTGTGCACTTCTCTCTGTTATAATTAAATCAACCATGAATTTGTAAATTTAATGATCAATTATCTTTTATCAAAGGTAAAATAAATAAAGGATTGGTGAGTTAATAGTTGTTTCTTCACTGAAACTTTGCTGGAAATGTATTATTAAAGTGATCTTTTGGTTCTGGCCGGATAAGTTTGGACTTAGCTGTCAGACCGATGAAGTATTGTTGCTGCTGACTGCTCCGTCAATTTAAGAATTCTGTGATGATGGCACATCCCAAAACGTGAGTGCAAGGGGTAACAGCTCCTGGTCAGTGCGCATATCTTCACAGGCTGTTGAAGGTAGACGTCTATAGCACGTTTCACTAGCTTTGCCCTCAAACAAATGTAATTATCTGATTAACCGTCTAACGTATTAATGCCATTTTTTGCATACGATGTTATATTGGGTTAGACCCAACAAATATATACTTTATATCTGTGCATCTTGTCCAGTTCCCATAAACGGATGAAATCCTTTGATCTTTGTCGGCATACTAATTATTGTGTATCGAGAAAAGAAATTTTACCACTTCATGCACAGATTCTGTGAATTGATTAGGCATAGGCGTGTCTACTATTACAATAATGTGGCCATCACGTTTGCAATTGAATACGTGTTGAAGATGATTTCTTAAATGATCTGCATGCGAAATACTCGTGACATTGTTTGTCATTGACATTTAATGCGCTACCAAACTGGACCTTCCTTGATCTAATTATTTCAATGGGTATCATCTCTTTGCGGTTCATAAATATCATAATGGAACGTTGCTCCTCTAATGTGCTTGTAAATAACGGTAAGGTCATCTTTAAAGAAATTAAACTTCATCCGAATCATAATCAGATGTCTCTGAGAAATTGAAAATCAATCTCGGCTGAATGAAGGACAAACCATCATTCTTCCAATATTCCTCTTCCTCTTGTAACACATGGTTCTCACTTTTCTTCCAATAATCCCTGGCTATATTGGAGATGGCGGCTTTTATAAGTATTTCAACATCTTTTAATTTGAACGTTCTATTTTCTGTTGCTACCTGTTCTTTAATTTTAGCCCATACTAATTCTATTGGGTTTAAGTGAGAATGGTAAGGAGGTAATCTTAAACATCTGTGACCATGTTCATGGATTGCCTTGTCTATGTGAAATATCTTTGTATGCTGTGTCTTTTTTTACAATTCCAAGTAATTCAGGTTCATGGACATTTCATTGAATGGAATGTTGTTTATGGTCAGCCAAATCTTTATTACATCTTTAATACTTGGTGAATTAGAAACTTTATCTTCTGGTGCCACAACGTTGTGATATGAGGCATTGTCCATTATCAAACACCACGGTCTATCCAAGGAAGGAAGTACATGATTCACAATCCAATCTTGAAATATCTTGCCATTCATCTCTGCATGGTAATCCCTATTATCTGTGGATTTTGAAACAAATATGAGTTCAGTATTATTTAGAAGCCCATGATGGCTGCTTCCTGGATGTGCAATTATTAGGCGCTGTCCTTTGCTGCTTGGTACTAGTCTCTTAGTTGTTCCATCAGATGATTGCCATTCTCGTTCATTACTGTGGTGCGCATTGATCCAAGTTTCATCTAAATACACAAAATCATAACAATCTCTTCTCATTTCTCTGACCTCGCGTAAATATTTGCTTCTCATTGCAACTATATGAGGCTTCTCACAAATAAGGTTTCTACCACCAACATATTTTCTAAAAGTGAATCCCAAACTCCTAATAGTCCTCCATAGCGTAGATTTGGAAATATCAATGTCATTATTCTTTCTTAACCAAATTTTCAATTTCCTTAAAGTCATTATTGTGAAACATATTGCAAATTTCTCTGCGGATCAATTCTCTGTCAAAATTATCCACCACTCTTGGCCTAATTTTCGTGTGTAAAACACTGGAATTAGACATTTCAGATGTCGCTATCCAGCGGTGCAATGATCGTTTGCTTATCCCCAAGGCGTGAATAGTCCTCTTTTGTGGTTTGAAATAGAATGATATAGTTTTCCTCGAGTAGCTTCATTGCAGAAATACTTAAAAATCCTATTTGTGATTTGCTGTAATGTCATAAAATGTACTCGCAGACTCATTTTTTCCTTCTTAACCACACAATAATTTTTGTAGACACACCTCTGATTGACAATGTGTGCGTTGCACCGGATATAAACTGTTTTATGTTCAAGAAGTGCGATTTCACTCAAAAATCATGCCAATTGCTTGATAAACCAAAAATGTGCAAATGAGGTCGTATAATTTACTGTAGACATTTCAATATGTGTGCGTGTGATGTGTGTTGGCAAGTAGGATTTTATATTATATCGCAAAGAAACGAAAATTGAAACCAATGGCCGCATTTTAATGAAAAATTTAATTCATAGGGTCTATACCATTTCAAATTCACACACAAAATTTCACTTATATGCGTTATATATTCGCTGAGATATAGCATTTTGAAGTTGGGCAAAGCTAGTGAAACGTGCTATAGTGTTGACTACAAGCTCTGAACCAGTTTCGTCTTCCAAACTGGTATCGTAGACTGGTCTTGTAGACTCGTCCCACAAACTTTAGAAGAAATCAAAGGCTGCTAGGTTTTATGTTCTCTGATACTAATCAGGCACCTTCCCGCTGTCTCTTCCAATGACTCTTTTTCTCAGCAATTTTATTCCCTCTGAGTATACAGCATAGTTCAGTGGATATGTGTAAAGTGCTGTAAAGTGTGTGGTGTGATCTCTTTCTTTGGTAAAGCTCCACTATCAATCACTGTAGCATGTTGTTTGTGGTGCCACTACTGTATATGTCCATTGTAGTGTATAGAGTTGTTGAGATCAGGCATGCTCCAGTCTACCCAGCTGTAAATGGGTAACTCACCCTAGTCCTGAGTTAGGGAAGGCAAAGGCAACTGTAAGCAGTAGTTTCCCTCTAAGGCTCCAGGGGGAGCAGGCCCTAAACTTGGTCAATTCAACCGACGCAGGATGGTGTATATATGGAGTAGAAGTGTAGAGTGTGATTAACGCGAATGGTGTACTGTTCGTGTTCTGACCAATCTAAGCACTCATTCACTTGTCTACAAGGCACCAATGCAGACCGCTGGAATCTTTGTTTACACAGTTTATTTAGATGCACACACTGGGACATAACGAGTAAATCATGGGTATATGTTGAGACATCAATTTGCAGGCATACATAGTAGATCCCAAGTCATGACACATTCATAAATAATGGGTAGTACATCAATAGCTTCCAATGTTATCATAAATTATGGCCGCATCCCCTATCTGACTAAACGCGTCAGTGAAGGCGGATCAGTAAGTAACTAAAGTTGCTTTATGTTCATAGGTTATATAATATTATGAAACCACGATAAGGGGTTTCTATCAAAATTGAGATCTCCTTGCCACTGTCCGAATAGTAAGATACATGCCCCGTTCTTTGGACAGTGATTCAAAAATATGATGACAGGAATGTAACATGGCCGCCTTCCTGAGTTGTCGCTCACTCACTCATAGGAGGGTATATATATGCCAAAGTTAATTTGAAATGCATATGCATAATTTCCTAAAGTTTCTCCATACAGTTCTACAGTAATCCAGTTACTTCACGTAGACATAACTGCTGTATGGAAGCCCGTCATCTTCGTCGATACAAACATGACCCTAGCGTTGCGAAGCATAACATTCCAGCTAGGTCTAACCAACATGAGATCATCAAAAATAGGGTCTGGAATTACCTGGAGTCCGAATCATACATGATACCGTACATTAGGAGAGTCTCTAACACAAACACTAGTAGAGACACAATCTCCTACAGAAGAAAAACCACTTCATAAATCATTTTTACTTAAGAATGTACCAGCCCTAGAAAATGCGTACCCGCCATTGTAAACGGTACATCGGAACTCATCACGACTTGTCAAGACAACTCATACTTCCGCTAGAGCGGCATAACAAGAATATAGTCCTGCCTACCCATCCAAAATATACAATATAGGACTGATTCTACTTGTACTAATAATATGTAATACATATGAATTCAGGCCATAAACATAATAAGCAAATTAATCTATTTTCTGGCCCTAACAAATAAGTACAGACATGAGTGCCATATCCATGCGCCGAATTAATATCAAGAACGATTACTCCTATAATCAAAAGTGTAAATCAATCATGAATTATCTAGCTTTACCATAGACAGCATTTTCATACACAAATGAATGAATGTCTATATCTTTTCCATATTAAATAGCCATATCGATTTTTGTAATATGTGCGTCAAAATATGCACGCAACAATATGATAACAATTCACCATTACTTTCAGCTAGTCTGAGCGAAATGTATGTCTGGACAGCGGAGAATGCAATGGCTTGTGCCAGGGTGAACTTGTCTAAGTATACATATAACTTACTACAAATGATATATTGCTCCATTCGGATTCTGGGGTTACCTCTGCTTTTGGTTCCCTGTGAGCACTAGCACAAATCAATCACCAGCGCTTTGCTGTGGTGGTTCATGAATATATCACTTTCGCATGCTGAGGATGCCAGCCTCGTATGGACCTGTATAACTACCAGCAAGTGCAAACATGTCAAATTCAAAGTATGAAATATATGTTACAAATCACCCCAATAGTTGGGAAGTCTAGACTTCTTGCTCAGTAGAATAGTCTTGGCAACTTGATGAAGATGCCGAGAACATGCATCTGGGGTATTATTTTTATTTAGAATCCCTCTGTGACTTGTGAGTGGTTCTGTAGAATCCAGTATCTGTATTAATATTGGCAAATTTTCTACTGATGTTTCAGAAGATGCTCTAATAGTAATACGTTTTTGTATCCGGTCCTTTAATTCAGAATCCTAACTCTATTTTTTCCTTGCTTTGTTTGGGCTGTCTACTTTGACGATCTTGGAATGCAGTGCTGTAAGCTCGAACTGTGCTACATTATATCGCAGTTTTTGTGCCTACACGTCCACCTTATTTTCTGAGCGGCTTCCAATCAGAAGGAATGTATATTTATTGCTCTCATGTGATCCAATCCATAAGCAAGAAATGGTGGGCCGGGCTTTAGTTATTACCATCACCCTCGTGTTTTGAAATATCATTTTAAAATTTGAACACATGACCTCCTCCATATATGCAGCTCATATTAGTCATTTTGTTCGACATGCCTGAGGACGAGCAGTGGAACAAATGGTACAGAAAAGACGATGGAGTTGGTAAACACATCAAGGAAATCAGCTAATAGCATAAATGACAATCAATACACTTTAGCTCCCCAAGGAGCATTGGCCTTCAACAAAAACATACAGAGTCCTTCTGTCATGTGCCATCAGCTCAAGTTCTTTCCATGTCTTCCTCATCATTTTCACTTCTGTCTCCAGTTCTCTTCCCTATGTATGTTTTGGTCTACCTCTGCCTCTTTCCCTGGGGATTCCAGAACAAAGACTGCCTTGTAATGCTTTCAGCAGGTTTTTTCAATGTGTATTCTATCTATCTATCGCCAGCGTCTGCTTCTCATCTCTTGTTTCACTGGTACTTGTCTGGTTCTTGTCAATCAGTTCCATATTGGTGATCGTGTCATACCATTTCAATCCTTCTGTTCTACGCAAGCACCCATTTATGAACGTTTTTATTATTTTGGTCGTTGTTTTTGTTTTCTCCATGTTTCAGAGCCATGCAATAGGACTGACAAGACTTTTAAGTTGATGATTCTTATTTTTGTGTTGGACTTAATTTCTCTTGATTTCCATGTGTTTCCCAATGCAATGAAAGGTAAATACAAAAAATAAAATAAAAAATTAGAGGGATACATAAAAACTCGCGGAAAAGAGAACTGGAGACAACTGAAAAATGACAACAACATGAATGGAGGATACTTCTTCCTCGTTCGTTCTGAAAAGGACGTTGGTTGCGTTGTGTCCGTTTACAGCAAAGCTGAGGTATTTGCGCCTTTCGGCCGACACATCCAACTTCCGCACGGCATTTTTTGGGACCGGGTTTGCCTTCCCTCTTTGATCCCTACTCCTCAGCCAGACTGCAGCCTGTTTCCAGGACCACCACGTGGAGGTGGAGTAGGGTCTTGGTCAGCTCTGATTCGCTGACCCTGACGCAGGCAGTCAAGCTTTGGGTCGCTTACTGCATTCCTCACTTTTCATGCGTCTTGGGTCCCGAATGGAGGATACAAGACAGGACAGCTTGGCAAGAGCTGACAGGGCGCCTATGTTCGATAGGGGGCTGAAGGTACTATGGCCGTACAGCGGATGATGTTAGTGTTGATGGTACTTGTCGTATGGTGGGACTCGTCTCACTGTCCCGCAGTGGGCAACTAGGTGTTGATGATGCTTTGTTAAAACAAATCTTAACGATATAACATCGCACAACAGACAGACCTGCCCATGGGCCTTGTGCACTTGGGTCCCCTCTACACCTCATTTCACGGGGTAGAAGAGGTTCCGATTATGAGATGAGACAACAGACAGATGATGGGATGGAGAACATCTGGTGAAAAGTACTGCACTCAAACAGCGGTGAATAACAAAGATGATGTTTATTTATCGCTAGTCATCAAATCCACTGAAAATCATAATTCATGCCCAACCTTTCCTCTGAGGCGGGTCATCTCCCATAATAACAATGTTCATAGGCAACTTTTGTAATAAATCTTCTCTCGCTCCATCATTTCTTTTTTATATAATCTGACGCTGTCTCTAAAACTTCTATCTCATCTACTGTTCTGCTCTTCTGGATTACTAACCCTTGATAAGGCCCATAGGAATGGTGAAACTAATCGATGTATAAGACTGGCCTAACCACCAGGGCTGTTTATTTGTATCAATAGTCACTTGTTCTACGCTGCCCCTAGCTACTGTCTATTATCTGTTCGAACATACCTGTTCGTCTTGTAGTCTTGACAAATTTGTTAACACAATCTTGAACTGGCGACATTGTCTTTCTTGTCTTTATCTATCATCTATTAAAGGTGGCGTTTGAGCGTCTTGTTGGTTCGGCAAAACAATTTGATACAATACTGTGATCACAGCAACCAACCACCTTCAGTGGCTTGTTCGCCAGAATAATGAACCATCAAACATCGCTCGCCACTACACAACTTTTATATGTAGCAAACTTGCTATCCTATGCTAAGCGCGTTCAAAATCTGACTCTATTAATCTTCTCCCCGATTTAGCATTTTCCCTGTTCTCTGCTAAAAATGTGTTCCCCCTCGCAACACTTTCTCGTGCGTGTTTATTTTTTATTGCTCACCAAAACATTTCAAGGGACGTAATTTAAAGTCATCTCCCTTTGCTGATTAAACTCAAAACCCATACAATCTTGTTCCCTTTTCTGTCATATTTATTTTGATTCACCATTGTACACAGGGCAATAAAACTGTGGTTTCCTCTTGCCCTACATCGGAGTGTGTACAAATATTTCCACTAGCCTTTGACTAAAAAGTCAAACCCACAAGGCAATGAGAGAGGGGAGAGATTAAAACACCTCCATCTAGACAGCTGTCACATCATAAAGCTTCAGAGTAGTTTTATACATATAGTTGCCCCTCACCTCACCGGGAACCACTCGTTTTGGTTCACAGCTGCTTGTTCAGCATTCACAATTAACCTCCTCATCTACAGGCCATTCAACTATCTGCCACTCAGTTGATGCGCCTGCTAGATGGACAGGCTTCTCCCTCTAAGAAAGACATGATTACACAACTGCACAAAACAAAATGATCAAAAGCACCACCAAATTTATGCTTTTATTCTTAATGTCTTTCAACAAAAACTTCTCAACCAAACAAACAACTTCTCGATACAAAGATTGCTTTTTTCCCCCCTTAGAATGGTTGAAAGCAGGGGCAAACTGAATTGTCAGGCAATCGAACAGTGCCTGAAGGCCCACATTCTTTCCCCCCCCCCCCCCCATGAACTATTAGGGGGCCAATGGCTTTTACTGCCCCGGGGCCCATCTGACTGTTAGTCTGTCCCCGGTTGAAAGAAAATATTTGACATCAGAATAATTAACAAAAACAGGAACACTTTAACAATGCATCTCATGATCCATTAAATCAAAGACAACATAAAGTAATAAGTGACATTAATTAGCATTTTCACAATTTCCAGGAAGCTATTTTACTTACCTCTACTGAACCTTCTGTCTATACACTAAATTTTCTAACCTTCTTTTACCTGCTCTCTGTAACCTCCCGGGGCTCTCTGAAGAGACAAAGAAAGAATAAGACCACTGCACCCTCAGGCATGTCATACAACTAATATGAGGTTCTGTATGGGGCCGAAATCATCATGTAAAACAAGCTGCCGCAGAAACTACCACTGCAAGAGCATGTGAATGCTTGGTGCACGCTTCCTGCAAGGGGACCAGCTACAGTGGTGGTTCTATGTAAATGCTTGGTACAGGCTTCCTACAAGGGGACCAGCTACAGTGGTGGTTCATGTGAATGTTTGGTGCACACTTCCTACAAGGGGACCAGCTACAGTGGTGGTTTTATGTGAATGCTTGGTGCATGCTTCCTACAAGGGGACCAGCTACAGTGGTGGTTCTATGTGAACATTTGGTACAGGCTTCCTACAAGGAGACCAGCTACAGTGGTGGTTCTATGTGAACGTTTGGTGCATGCTTCCTACAAGGGGACCAGCTACAGTGGTGGTTCTATGTGAATGCTTGGTGCATGCTTCCTACAAGGGGACCAGCTACAGTGGTGGTTCTATGTGAATGTTTGGTGCACGCTTCCTACAAGGGGACCAGCTACAGTGGTGGTTCTATGTGAACGTTTGGTACAGGCTTCCTACAAGGGGACCAGCTACAGTGGTGGTTCATGTGAATGTTTGGTGCACGCTTCCTGCAACGGGACCAGCTACAGTGGTGGTTCCATGTGAATGCTTAGTGCATGCTTCCTACAAGGGGACCAGCTACAGTGGTGGTTCTATGTGAATGCTTGGTGCATGCTTCCTACAAGGAGACCAGCTACAGTGGTGGTTCTATGTGAATGTTTGGTACAGGCTTCCTACAAAGGGACCAGCTACAGTGGTGGTTCATGTGAATGTTTGGTGCACGCTTCCTACAAGGGGACCAGCTACAGTGGTGGTTTTATGTGAATGCTTGGTGCATGCTTCCTACAAGGGGACCAGCTACAGTGGTGGTTCTATGTGAACATTTGGTACACTTCCAGTACAAGGAGGACCAGCTACAGTGGTGGTTCTATGTGAACTTTGGTGCATGCTTCCAGTACAAGGGGACCAGCTACAGTGGTGGTTCTATGTGAATGCTGGTGTAGCTTCCTACAAGGGGACCAGCTACAGTGGTGGTTCTATGTGAATGTTTGGTGCACGCTTCCTACAAGGGGACCAGCTACAGTGGTGGTTCTATGTGAACGTTTGGTACAGGCTTCCTACAAGGGGACCAGCTACAGTGGTGGTTCATGTGAATGTTTGGTGCACGCTTTCTGCAACGGGACCAGCTACAGTGGTGGTTCCATGTGAATGCTTAGTGCATGCTTCCTACAAGGGGACCAGCTACAGTGGTGGTTCTATGTGAATGCTTGGTGCATGCTTCCTACAAGGAGACCAGCTACAGTGGTGGTTCTATGTGAATGTTTGGTACAGGCTTCCTACAAGGAGACCAGCTACAGTGGTGGTTCTATGTGAATGTTTGGTACAGGCTTCCTACAAGGGGACCAGCTACAGTGGTGGTTCTATGTGAACGTTTGGTGCAGGCTTCCTACAAGGGGACCAGCTACAGTGGTGGTTCTATGTGAACTCTGGTAGGCTTCCTAGTAAGGGGACCAGCTACAGTGGTGGTTCTATGTGAACTTTGGTGTATGACTTCCTAGTAAGGAGACCAGCTACAGTGGTGGTTCTATGTGAATGTTTGTACACTTCCAGTAAGGGACCAGCTACAGTGGTGGTTCTATACTGAACTGATGTGCAGACTTCCACAAGGGGACCAGCTACAGTGGTGGTTCTATGTGAACTTTGATGTAGGCTTCCAGTACAGGGGACCAGCTACAGTGGTGGTTCTATGTGACGTCTGATGTATGCTTCCTACAAGGAGACCAGCTACAGTGGTGGTTTCTATGTGAACTCTGATGTAGACTTCCACAAGTGGACCAGCTACAGTGGTGGTTCTATATCTGATGTAACGTTAAGTGGACCAGCTACAGTGCTCTGATGTAGACTTCCTACAAGGAAGTGGACCAGCTACAGTGGTGGTTCTATGTGACTTTGATGCACGCTTCCACAAGGAGACCAGCTACAGTGGTGGTTCTATAACTTTGATGTAGAAGCTTCCTACAAGGGGACCAGCTACAGTGGTGGTTCTATGTGAACGTTTGGTGCACGCTTCCTACAAGGAGACCAGCTACAGTGGTGGTTCTATGTGAATGTTTGGTACAGGCTTCCTACAAGGGGACCAGCTACAGTGGTGGTTCTATGTGAACGTTTGGTGCACGCTTCCTACAAGGGGACCAGCTACAGTGGTGGTTCTATGTGAACGTTTGGTACAGGCTTCCTACAAGGGGACCAGCTACAGTGGTGGTTCTATGTGAACGTTTGGTGCACGCTTCCTACAAGGGGACCAGCTACAGTGGTGGTTCTATGTGAACGTTTGGTGCACGCTTCCTACAAGGGGACCAGCTACAGTGGTGGTTCTATGTGAATGTTTGGTGCACGCTTCCTACAAGGAGACCAGCTACAGTGGTGGTTCTATGTAATACTCTGCTCCCCACAGTCATCTGTTTGTTATAAGGGCCAGAACTGGGAGCAAAGAATAGAAGCACTGTAACCTACAAAGCAGTAGCGAAACTAGTGTAAGGAGCCCCGGGCACAAATTAAGTGGGGCCCTCCAGATATAATGTGTTCAACAATTATGATCAATATACAGAAAATCTGTAAGTGTTTACATCATCATCCTTGAGCTCCCCAAGGAGCATAGGCTTTCAAAAGTGTTGTACCAGGTCCTCCTGTACTGTGTCATCCACTCAAGATCTTTCCATGCTATCTTTACTCCTTCCACTTCTACTCTCCAGAAAATGAGACATGTTATGACAATTCTGGGCAAGTCAACCTGCATCATCCAAAGAGAAGTTCAGACATATATATATATATATATATACAGTACAGTACATACAGCACACACAATCAAGAAATATGCTGCCCAGAATAATAGGAGTCCTTGTATAACCGACTCTTCTATGCATATTGTAAATGGTTGAAAGGCACCCGCTACAAGGAAGTGTAGCAAACCTTGCAGAAACAATATTTAAAAAATTATCCACGTGTTTCTTATTCCCTGAAGATTCCAGAATAAAGACTGGAATGTAATGCTATCAAGTGGTCTCAATGCTGTTAAATGTCATCATGTGTTCCTCTATATTATATCAACAAACTAAATAATATAGCTGCTCACATATTTAAAGCATTTAACCCATACATTTTTCACTGCACCCTGATGCTGTAAAGTACATACACATTAATTAACTGCACATGTGTAACACTAAAGAAATGTAACACAAATATATCTGCACTTCAAATATTCCAAAAATCTTAGAGGAAAATGTCCTTGTCATCAAACATGTCCATGAAGTTACTTGGGGTCTCTTTTGCAGAACTTGACAATAGTCTGTAATTTCAAGATAATATAATGTTAAATGATTAATTGTAAATTAACACAAAATATTCAGCTATGTCAGTTATTACTGAACTAAACAAAATCACTACACAGAAAAAAAACTAAGGCATGAAATTTTCTAATGCTCTCTTGCAGCAGACATGGCTAAGCCAGTGTAGTCTGCACTGTTCTAAGCAGTGTATACATGCTTTGGAGGTCATCATTTGTGACCTTGTTCTTCCGTGAAATATTGAGGATGTGGTGTAGACACCATAGATAGAAGGTGTTGAGCCTTATTTCTTGCTTAGCATAGGTTGTCCATGTCTCGCTGCCATATAGAAGTGTGCTGGTGACGCAGGCGTTGCAGACAAAATGAAAATATCATAATGCTGCAGATTATGAGGCAGAAACAGAGCAAGGACTGCCTGGTAAATCTGTTGATAGTATTACTAGGAGGTCCTTGCTCTGGAATCCCCAGGGTAAGTGAGGTAGAGAAAGACCAACAAACACATGGAGAAGAGAACTGGAGACTGACGTCGTGAAGGGAATGAAGAAGACATATAAATGCCTTGAGCTAATGGCACAGAACAGGAAGATTTGGCATAAGTTTGCTGAAGTCATATGCTCCTTTGGGAGATAAAGGGTGATGAATGAATAGAATGAAATGAAAGGCAGAAACAACAAAATGTGGAATGAAACATTTTATAAAGCATTATTTATAAAGGTTGACACCATCTTCAGCTTTCTATGGAACACAGTTCTCCCTGTCCAAGTTCTTTCAATGTCTTCATTATCCTTTTTAGGTCTGTCTCCAATTCCCTTCTGCATGTGTTTGGGTATCGCTCCATTTTTTATTTTACCTTGGGGGACTAGAGAATAAGAACTGCCTTGTAATGCTACCAGCTGGTTTTTCAATGTATATTGTGACGAAAGTACTGAGATTCTGTCTTTCAAATGGCCCATGTCTTTTTCTCCTTGCATTTAGTTCACTATTTTTGGGAGGGATTACAGAAAAATCCTTCTCCATGTTTCTTCTCCTTCTATTATTTACGTTTTTTTCAAGATGAGATCACGAGGGGAGTTTGATCTCATCTGCATTATGGTTCTTCTTTATGCCAGAGTACATGACGGGTTCCGATTGGCCCTCTATCACACCCACGTTGGACCTCATTCGAAGATTATCGGTAAAGCATGAATTTTATTTTGTCGGTGAAGGACTTTATTTTCATAATTCTTTTCACTAGTCCCCATAGACGAGTCATTTAAGTTTCTTTGGGCAGTTTAGTTTAATTTAAACTTCCAGTGAGCCACATCCAATTCAGTTTATTCTGTGTGATATTGGACATGAGAAATCTAGGTCCCGTTACATTTTCCATTGGTTGAATGAATAAGCGGCATTTGGTTTAAAAGTTGAAAGATGATATCCACCGCTCCTTGTTATGTATTGACCAAAGTCGGTTCTGGTATCGAGAGAAACTTCGCATCTTGCGAATACCTTTTATTTATTTAACAGATTAGCTCCACGCGGCTGAGCGCGTAATGATGGTATTTTTTATTTGTCGATATTTATGGTGAGAGTATCCTGACTGCAGCGCTACTGCTATTATAGTAGCCTTACGCCATCTATCAAACACTGGACGGATGGCTCGGGAAAGTGAAGAGACGGCTTAATTTTGGAAGCGCCGCGTGGGCGCGTTGGTTACGGATAATTGGGTTATTCGGATACGTCGTTTTCAGAGAGGGACGAGGGGGTAGATTATAAGCACGGGGTTGAAACTACGGGTGTTTTCAATTTGGATTCAAATCTGGGGTCTATGTATTCAAACACACAGTCTCATTTTTGACGGCAATGTAGATGACTAACGCGTAAAAACAGGTTTAGTAGGTTATTGACTTGTCGTCTTTTCGTTATTTCCTCGTGTATTACAAGAAGATGGAGCTGACATTTATTTATGTTACGGGAATTATTTTGTATTTCATTTTTGGAATGTGCCTATTACTATATAATTGGACGGGAACCTTCTTCAGGCAATTCTACCAATAGAGAAAGGCGCTAGTTTAAGTTGTGTTTTAATCATTACGGCATTCAGTGTCAGCGTCTAAGAAGTATGGGGCTCACAGTACCGTCTGGCACACAGGAACGGGCCAATTGAAAATATGGTTTGTATGCATCGGAACGTATAGTTCAGGCAGAGATCAAGGCGATCTGGCTGTTAGACCAATGTCTTACACTTGTGTGGCGACTCATAGTAACGCAGAAGGAGAGCTCAAGTGGGGGGGGGGGAATTTGTTTGCATTGAGCATTTGTGATGAAAAAAAACATGATTTTGTATTGGTGGGTGCCATAATACGGGAGAGAGTTAGGGGAGCTGTATTGATGTATAGGATCGGGGGACTAAAATAAGGACCTTATTAGTGTTAAAGACTTTAATAGGGTTTAGTCAGGAAGTTATATTGTGAGTTGGTAATCTGAGTATTCAACGTCTATTGTTTATGCTAGTTGTTTTTGCTTTTGTCCTAAATCAGCAGGATGCCGGCTTTTGTTGTCGTGGACACTGGATGAGCGGAAAATCTTTCGTGAAGACCAACAAAAATTTCTCATCCACCGGCAAAGTTGGAGGTCTCATCTCGCAAGAACCCGACAAGGGGTTTTACGTTAGTTGACAGCCCCACAGAGTAGTGGCACGGGAGAGGAAGAATAATTAACGTTTTACTCCAACCAGGGGAAGAACATTTCTCAGCGTTATAGGATTTCTTCTGTGCGATAAATCACCTGAGCTCTGTCGCCACACGTCTTAACTACAGACGCACCGATTTGGCAGGCTGCCTGCAGACGTACCCCCGTGTGATTCACGATAGTTTGTGTATCGTTTATCTTTCACGGCCATAATTAAAAGCCCGACAAGCCTCAGTCCTATAAGGATTACTCGTCGGCAAGGGTAATTTCCGAGTGAGTGGTAGAAGTCACGCTTACCAGTTCCAGCTCCAGATTCAAGTGGGCGTTTTGTTTAACCTCTCAAGTCATTCAAGGTCCAGAGTTACGCTGCGCAGACGAGATAGGGCTTAATCTATATCTCATCTACTGAACAGTCAGCCACAGCATAGGCAGAGAAAACTGTTAGGTTTTGGTGATAATCATTAGCAGAGGGACAAGCTGCTGACTAGTTTAGAGGTGGCAGTTAGTTGTGTTCAGGAGGATTTCCAGGATTAGGCTGTGTTGAACCGAAGTCTGGCCCCCTGTGCAGAGATTGTGTAGTCTACCTTCACGGCACAGTCAGATTCTCCAGCTTAACGCATCCCGTGGATGACTTAGAAGTTAGAGTTAGAATTTAGAACAGCTAGTTTAGGAGTGTAGGGCGACATTGTCAAGTTGCAGAGTAGTTTACATTTTCAAGTTAACCTTACCTTCGTTATCCCAATACAGGTTGCACATTTGTGGGCAGAAAGGGTTGGGGTTGAGATGCCAATTTTTTTAACTGTCTGCTTATTGCTCTTTTGTTTCAGGCCAACCTTTAGACCGAAATATGATTAGCCTAAAACGTGCATCCTACGCTTACCTTGAATGTAAGGACACATGCATTATGTTTGGTTGGTTTATATAGGCTGTATAATTAAACTTGACTATATAATTGTTAGCTGTTCATCGCGGCATTTCCTTGTAGTTTACACGTACGCCTCATACTGTTGTCCTGTACCTTGGTGTTTGTGATATCTTAACTGTGAAACCATATTTTACCCACACACCTGCCCTGGGTCAGTTCAGACGGTTGGATTCAGACTGGCCATTAGCAATTTAAATAACGTTCCACGAACAGTGGCGAGGAAAGAAAAGAAATCAAACCCTCGGTCTCACACCTCGGATGGCCAAATCGGCACTCAGTCATCTTTCAACAGTTTCGCGCATCTATATTTTCTATCTGAACTCTATCATTTCAAGGCTCTGTTCTTACATTTCACTATTGTACACATTGTCAACCTATTATGTGTAAGACTACATTCATCTAGTACTAAAATCACACATTTCGTGCGACAAAGTGGGGTGGGGGCTATCGTCCCAGGTCGTAATCATTCTATCTGTTACGTTTCAATTCTGTGATCCTGGACAAAAGTGAGGTTGCTATGTCGTCGCGGTGAATTTATCTTTGTTACCGTTCACAATTCCTAGTGATATTGCCCATATTACCAGACCACCCATCCCACCATGCCCCCACCAGGTCCGGCGTACCAGTACCTTGGTGATCATGCATTACTGTGTGGATATCCTTAATTCTAGATTCATATAGATTGTCTCATGTGAGAAAGTTACTGGTGGGAATAGATTATCAAAAAAAAAATCTCAACCTAGCTACGCTTGAGACTCCTTTATGATCGGACTGGATCAACCAGCTAGTATAAGTTTTTTCCATCAGGTTCCAGTTAAGTATTGAGGGAGGGATAGCTCGGTTCGTAAGGTTTGATTTATGCATCTCTGTTAGAAAAGTAATTGTTGGCTAATGGGATAATTCTTTTTCTTAACATGGACAAGTAAATTCCGGGCTTTTGGGTAGGCTGGATTAACTTGAATTTTTTTACTAGGTAAGTTAGATTAGTCAGACCTTGGTGCTAGTACCCTGAAATGCGGGTCTTTTGGCCGCAACCCCCGCTATATCCCTAGTAGGTAATACACGTAATATTCTTTCCTTGTGTACACTTTTTTTGTACAATTCTCACCTCGTTGTGAGTACTGCTGATTTGGTTAAGGTAAGCTGAGAACCTGAATTGGTCAAGCTACTCTTACCTGCACATGGATAGGCACCGCAGCTTCAAAAAGACTATGGGGGATGAATGACAGGGCCCGAGTCCTTAGGGCTATAACATTATAGACTGGAACTAGGCTCACAGGCAGACCCACCACCCCCGGAGAAATAGAAGAGAAGAAGAACCCGACAGGCAGAACGAGAAGAAAAGCACTGAGAGGGAAGCCCCAGAGGAGAACGATAGCAAGAGTGGGAAGCCCAGGAGAAGATAGAACAGAGGTAAGCCAACTAGGTCGATACGATAGCCACAGAACATGAGCAAGCCCAGAGAGAAGATAGACAGAGGGAAGCCAGGAGAAGTTAGCACAGACGGGCAAAAAGGACCAAGTAAGAGGGAGACAGGCAGCAGACGACCGTCACAGCATCCGTCTATACATTGCCCCCTGCGTTACCATCTGGACAACTGTGGTATACGTACCAGATATCTTCGGAAGGCTCAGTTTCGGGCTAACGGAGATTCTTCTACCGGAGAGCAGGTTGGCAACACTGGGACACCTCAGGGAATACGGAGGGCCCACAGGCCCCCTCTCGAGCCACGCCAATTGATCATTTTCCGAATGGACTGCTATTTCTAATGGCGACCAATGAGAGAATATTGAGCAGTATCTCATTTAGAGAAAAAATTTGCTGACACGGATGGGCAAAGGCCCAAATAGGGCTGGATGATCAGCTACGTTTGGTGTCTTCAATATTATCTCAATCTCTAAGACGGTCAGGACACATGGATATGAGTCGTCTATAGCCAACGACTGCACTGGTAAGAGTTTGACCAAGGTCAACTTGCGAGGCTTTCTGCGCGGAACGGCCCTGTCATACATACGCTGATTTCCACAATGGACATCTCCACCGGAAAAGTTGCTCAAAACCACATGTTTTAGGAGAGATACAGTCGACTGGAGAAGAAAGGAAGAAAGTTTTTACCCACTAGTCTCGCCAGAGAGGCTGAGGATCTTACCTCACTCACGCATGGAACGAGATTCAAAGTTGGTCGGGTTTGTGCCTAAATCGTTTGAAGAGACTCGAAGAGCCTCTATCCATGTAAGACCATTGAACAGATTAAAGGGGCCACAACATTGTCTCCGCGACTTAAGGATAAAATGCCCACCCCAAGTACTGGGCGCGAGCCAGGCAGCCTCACAGCACAACCTGGGACCAGATTAATTCTATTTGCACGAAAAGGTTCACACAGGACGGCCCTGGCCGAAGCTAACCTGAGGCCATGAAAAGAAAACTCACCCCACCACCCAGACCTTTTGCAAGACCCCGACGGACCAAAAGGAGCACATCATTCATCCGCATTCTTAGCCTTCCTCTTCAGCAAGCTCACCATACCGCAGATAGGGCACGTCTCGCAAGGAGCCCCCCTCCCAGTCATAACACATGCGCTCACCCAGCCGATATACATCAGATACACAGGGGCCGTCACTTCTCCATGAAAACATACGTCAGGAATAATCGGGGAGATACATATGAGAGATATATTGTAGGTTTCTGTTCGGGACTACTTTCTCATTGGACAAAACACGGTTGCCCCAAACAAACAAAACCCGCTCATCATATGCGTTGTTTAAAGGCCTTTCCACAGTTGTGAAGGGTGAAACATCAGGGAATGAATGTGGAAAAACCTTAATAGTCACTGAGACGTTGTTTATCCAATCAGGCGGCGCCCAAGCAGAACGTGAAATCGGGACTGAGTACAAACATGCCTTATTTGGAACAGAGCGGGCCCTTACAGTTACCCCAGCCATACGATCGCCCAGACATCAATGGTGTAAGCCTTGGCTAGATGACCGAAGGGAATAAAGTGAATATTGGTGGACGTTTTTTAAGGAAAGGGGAACTTCATCAGTGCTTTCCAGAGTAGCCAATATTGAGGTGCAAATGTAGGTTCCGTGTTCAACTCTCATAGGCACCATCAACGGGCACTAGCTTGTTACACCGACATCAAGCCGGCCTATACGCACATTCATTCTTCGAGATAACACCATATTCTGTGTTTTGGGCGAAACCCGACCACCACGATCACTTGCTGATTGCAAGGGGGGGCCTCACTGCAGGGCCAGAGAAACGATGAAAAATAAAGGAGAAACCCTAATTTCACTCGGAGCCCACGGAGCGAGCTCAAAAACATAGCGGTCGTCGCACAAGGAGAGGGGTGCAACACTCTGGAATGAGGGTGCACAAACCGCCTCTTGACTGGACAGTTGGTATGTAATTATGCAGCAGGCTAATTCGCCCAGCCCAGACCCATGTTCAGCGATACCAAACGGCCACCTAACATGTGGTGAGGACGGCGCTCTGATTCCGGATAAGTACAACTCTTTGTTGTCGGGGAATTAGGCCCCCTCAGATCAGGTATTAGCTCCTTCAAGTGAAAGGGGACCATTACTGAACTATGCAGCAAGTATTACATATTTATGTCAACGGACCAGCGCCCAATTCATTTCATTAGGGCAACATAGGATAGCGGTCTGGACGCGAGACATTTAGTTCCACAACCGGCCCTGGTAGCCCCATCCGACCAGCACTTTACTTTACACCCAACGGACAAAGGCAGAGGAGGACAGTGACTCTGAGTATCCGGTTCGGCCTATAGACGGGAGATGCGGCCCCCACAAACTCTCGTATCTCGTTTACAGGAATAAACGACTCTTGTAACGAGCAGCCTGGAAAAATTTGGCTATTCTTTCTTCCAATTCGTTTCACGGAACATTGGAACCAGTTACTGAAGAGACTTCTCAACTCTCAGATTCTCTCGCGCGATCTAACAGGGATGACTTAAAATACAAGTCAAAGTTGTCACCTGGCAGGTCCACATTCACAACCGGACGGCCAGCTAATCTCTCACTGGGTGAGTGGACAAAGGGGTTGAAAGGGTTAGATACCAGGGGTTGTTAGACGGGAGAGATTCCAGGATTTGTTCTACAGATTTACAGCCTCACCAACATTCTTCAGGCACATGAAAATGAGTGAGAATAGCGGACCTTACGCATATTAATTGCAAGGAGACTTATATTGGAGAGCCTCTGTCTCCCGTCTTCAGATTGGCTATGGGGAAAGAGCGAGAGTCCTGACACCTACTGCCAAGGGGAAGCAGATCTTACAAGTATACCTTTCTCCAAAGGTAGAAGCTATTTGAGGTCGATCGTGATCCAATAGAAACAACCACTGACAAGAATAAATCGGACAAGGCCTCTACACCTAAGAAGGAAACCACGAGTCGTTTGCACTCGTTCTACGCACTCATCGAAACCAACCCCTCACACTACGGTTCACAAGCTGTCAACTCACCTGCTGGACGCGCAGCGTGGTAAGTCCGTCACAATCGCCAGGTCGCCCACAGCGCATACGTCCGGTCACATCAGCCCTGACCAGAGACAGCATCTTTTGACGGTCATAGCAAAGGGATATATGTTCAGATAACCGCCATTTGGACGGCAACAGGTTCTGATAGAGAGATCAAAACTCTTCCCTAACGGAGCTTAGGAGCCTCATTCTAGGAGAGAGGAGGAAAGGCAGGAGAAACGCAAAGAAAGGAACGTCGCAAAGAACCACTGAATAGGAGGGGTAGGTAAGGGACCCAGACAAGCAATTGTAGGGACAGGAGTTAAGGGGCCACACCACAGTGTGAAAACAACCCTGAGATTTCCCAGTAAGTAATGAGATCACGATGCTCCCCAATCTTACGATAGTGTGGGAGTGGATGTGACGTAAAGTACTGAGGATTCTGTTCTTTCAACTTATTGGCCCCCATGTCTTTTTTCTCCTCTGCTTTTAGTTCACTATTTTTGGAGGGAATTACAGAAAAATCAGCCTTCTCCATGTTTCTTGCTCCTTCTATTATTTTACGTCTTTGTATTCGATAGATGAAGAATCAACGAGGGGAAGTTTGATCTACAATCTGCATTATGGTTTCTTCTTTCCATGTGCTTTTAGCACATGGGGGTTTCGCTAGGGAATTAGACAGATATTTTTCTAGAATGAAAATGATTATAGATTGCTAGGATCAAGGGATTGGCAACCTAGGATTGTCTTTTTTTCTAAAAGATTATTAGCGTGGCCATATATACGGCATTTTTCGGGTCGTTTAAATTATAATTGAGGCCTTTTTTGCCTTCATTTCACGCATGTATACGGGCTAGGACATTAATCTCGTTTTCTTTGTCTTAAAACCTCATGCACGTTTAACATCAAGAACAGATCTAGGTTCTGATTGGCTGAGACTGATAACCTTGCCAATACGCTTGAAAAATGCAGAAGCTCTCAATTGGCTTTTTAACAAACCACGTCGCGAAATATGACGTCACGGAGTCGTCGAGACACATCGCGGCGCGCGTCTTGATTATTTAAAAAGGCACTATATTTCATTCGTTTCTTTACTCTTTTAAATGAAAAACAAAATTGCCATATAAGCGCGGGTTTGCCAGAGTCAATTGACGCCCCCCCCACATTGCCCTTCAGCTATGGGGACCATTCGAGAGATTTGGTAAGCATGGAAATTTTCTGCCCGTGAGGGACTTTTATTTAATTTTTTCTGAGTCATAGCGTTCATTTTAAGATTTTCTTTTGGCCAAGTTTAGTTTTAATCTTAACTCCAGAGCCTATCAATTCGATCTGGAGTGGATAGACTATGAGGAAACCTAGGGCCATTCTAATGTCCTTGTTGATAAGAATAGACGCTTGGTTTAAAAAAGTTGAGTTATCACCGCTTTGTATTATTGCAAGTCCGGTAGGGAAGAGAAAAACTCGCAATCTGCAGAATTTTTATTTATTTACAGGAATTGTCCGGGACGCGCGTTAATGTGTTATTTTAATTTGTGATTTGTAGTTGAGGTGTCATTGATCGCTTCGCTATTCCTATATTTGTTACGCACTCAATATATCTTGTGCGACGGGAGGTGAAAGAGGCAATAATTTTGGAAGCCGCTGTGGGCGCGTTGGTTACAGGAATTGTTACTTGATACGACGCTGCAGAGGGGGTCCAAGAGGGTGCCAGATATGCAAGTGGTATGACCATTCTACGCGGGTATTATCATAATATTGTATAATCAGGCGCGGTTATAGTAATAACTTTTTGACTGGCATGTAGATGCTCTGCTAGCGTAATATAAAACTGGGTTATAGCGTTATTGATTGTGCTTTGAATTATTGTCTGTGTATTCAGAAGACTGGAGTTTGACTATTTATTCTTACCTTGTTTAAGGGAATCTATTTTCTGTGATTATCATTTTGGAATGTGATTACTATTATTGACACAGGGAACTCTTTAGGAATTCCTAGGAGAAGGCTAGTTTTAGTTGTGGGTAAAACCATTACGGCTTTAGTGGTCCAGCGTAAAAGAAGTAGGAACACAGGTACGTTCTGCCCCAGCACAAGGGCCATTGAAAATATGGTTGTTGCTCGGACGTTACAGTCAGGCAGAACAGGCCGATTGGGTTAGCCATACCCCACCCCCAACAATGTTTACCTTTAGTGGGCTCACGGTAGAGAAAAGGGAGCCTCAGAGTCCAGGGGCGGCAGCGGACTTTGTTTGCATGATTTTGCTCATTGGTGCGTTGCATACCGGGTGAGAGAGTAGGGGGAGCTGTATTGCTTATAGTGGGGGGGGGGGGGGGGGGGAAACGGGGGAGGGGGAGACTTAAGTGTTAAAGGCACACCTTATGGGGCGTATTGTCAGGAAAAGGCTAATCTTGTTATTTGTTAATAGGATCCTGTATCTAACGTTTTGTTTTGCTTGTTGTTTTTTGCTTTTGTTTCTACACTAAACAAGACAGGTTGCGCGGCTTTTTTTTGTGGGCAATGATGAGGGAATTTTGAGGACCCACAAAAATGTTCTCCCACTGCTACAGTCTGGAGGCAATATCGCAGTAAACGCAAAGGGTTTTACGTTTAGTTGCCCTGAGTAGTGGGACGGACAGAGGAAGAAGAAAATACGTTTTCCCAACACCGGCGGGTAAAGGACCAGTCTTCCATGCGAATAGGGATTTTTGTGTGGATAAATCCTCGAGCTCTGAACGGCCCTCGTTATCACTCGACCATGATTTGGCAGGGCTGCCAGCGGTTGTGATATCCCGCTAGTCTCACTTGTGATAAGTTCATGTGTTCTTCACTCTGTCACTGCCTTAATAAAGCACGACACAGCCCAGTTATAGGTAACTCTGGGACAGGTAATTTCCGAGTGGTAGAGTACCCCGCTCACGCTACCGTTTCCAGTCCAGACCATCACAGTTGGGCGTTTTTGTTAACCTCAGTCATCAAGTCCAGAGTTAGTGGACGAGAGATAGGGGTAAACATTCTCCTCTACTGAAGTCAGCACAGATAGGCAGAAACACTGTTAGTTTTGGTGAAATCATAGCAGTCAGAGGACAGCTGCTGAAGTTTAGAGGTGCCAGTTTGTTGTGTTCAGGAAGATTCCAGGATAGGCTGTGTAGAACCGCGAAGTCTGTGCATGTATGAGAGTTGGATTGTGTTGTCACTTCGCCGTCGTTCCAGCTATCAGAGTGGACGACTTAGAGTTAGGAGTTAGAATTTTAGAACAGCTAAGTTTGGAGTGTAGGCGACATCAAGTGCAGTGTTATAGTTGTCATGTTCAGTTAACCTTACCTTCTTTCTCTCCATTACAGAGTTGCAATTGTGGGAGAAAGGGTTGGGGTTGATGCATTTTTAACTGTGCTTTTGCTTTTGTTTCAGGAGTGCATCTCCTCCGCACTTTGATGTAAAGGGACATGCATATGTTTGTTGTTTTATAGGTGTATAATTAAAACTTGTATAAATTGTAGCTGGCTCAGTCAGTTCCTTTCGTACAGTAGCAATATGTTGTCTGTCCCTTGGTGTTTGTGAATCTTCATTTAACCTTATCCCCATCCGGTAGTTAGAGGTGGTTTCGAGGCCGGACCATAGCAATTTAACGGTCCGACCGAAACACACCCAAACCGCCGAAGTCTCTGGAACCCCTAGGAGGATTAAGAATCAACCTCGGTTCTCAACCTCGGAGCCAATGGTCTCAACTTTCACAGTTTGCACTATATTTCTATCTGAATCTATCATTTCAGTCTTTCTTCTTACTATTGTCTTGTCACTATATGTAGACAGTCTCTAGTCCTAAATCCATTTCGTGACATATATCCTAATAATTGCCAACATATTTTCAGCAACACTCATTCCACTGATATTTGTCTGCTTCTTGTCATCAGTTCCACTGATGATCTTGACATACCATTTTAATCTTTCTATTGTGTGCAAGCCCTTATTTATGAACGTCTGTGAAGGGTCAAGAGTGAAAACTCAAATCCCTGGGGACTGAAAGAAGAAGAATGAAAGCTTGTGACTTCTTGGCAGTCAGTTTTGTTGTTGTCCATTCTTCACAGCCATACAACAGAACTGACTTGACACTGAAATGAAAACCCTTATTTTTATGTTGAATTTGATTTCCATATATTTCCCATTATAATGAAAACTCTCCTTTTGTAATAAATAAATAAACAAACAAAAAATTAAGTGTTCCTGTACCTCTGCTTATGATAATGACAAGATATTAGTCCATATGCTGTTGGGTTACATCTACAAGTGCAATCTGGTCATCATTTGCTGCATTTATTCCTAGTCTTTGTAATTTTTTTTTTCTTTGGATTTTTCAGACCCAGTTGCTGGGTCTTTTTGGGAAAGATAGTAAGTAATACCCTGGTTAGCACTATCTCTGTTAGAACTGTTTCATTATCACGCTTTTATAAATTGGAATGTTTTTTGTACTTCTTCTTCTTCCGTCCTTAGCCAACGACCGGCAAAGCAGTCAGTGGCCATTACGCCTAGTGGCGTCTTAAGGGCAACAGCGAATAGATTTTCTTTGCCGTTGTTCCCATCACGCCTAATGGCGTCTTTAGGGCAACGACAAATCAATCCGTTTGTTGTTGTTTCCGTAATCAAAGTGACTGGCAAACAGGTGATCAGCCCGTTGGGGTTTTTTGTACTTGGGATTTTTAAAATTATAATAATTCACAAGTCTAAGCTCAAGCCATAGCACTCAAAACTTTCTGACACCATTAATAAACATTTTTTCTAGGAACATACGCAGAGCAGTAATCAGGATATTAGCATTGGCCTTAAACAAACTTATGCCAAGTCTGCCTGGTCCATGCCACAAGTTTTGTATTTATAAAGTAATAAACTGACTTTAGCTTATATCAAAGTACTAAACGTAGGCCACAATTATTGTTCATTACAGAACGATGTTTGTTGAAGTTTTTGTCAAGACAGTCCTATTGTATTGCTCTGAAACATGTAGAACAACAAAACCAATAATCAAAATGCAACAGACTTTCACAAATGGGTGCTTGCGTAGAAAAGATGGATTGAAATGACTAGATCACTAATGTGGAACTGATGACAAGAACCAAACAAGTGTCACTGAACAAGAGTTGAGAAGAAGACGCTGGTGATAGATAGGACACACAATGAGGAAACTTGTTGATAGCATTACTAGGGAGTCCTTATTCTGGAATCCACAGGGTAAGAGAAGTAGAGGAAGACAAATGAAGAAGAAAACTGATGACAGACATGAAGGTGATGAAGAAGAAATAGAAAGACTTTGGGCTGATGGCACAGGACAAGATCTGGTATAAGTTTGTTGATGGTCTATGCTCCTTAGTGAGCAAAAGGGTGATGATGGCGATGACAGAAAGATATGATTTTACAATCTTTCTGTTGGAGCTTAAAATTTTCTAACATTTTAACTTCTTCTTCTTCTTTGATCCATAACCGCCAACCGTCAAAGCAGTCAGTGGCCATCACGCCTGGTGGCGTCCTGTAGGGCAGCAACAAATTGATTCCACCTTGCTCGGTCGGCGGCCATCCTTCGTACAGTGCCCCAACTCTGGTTCATTCTTTGCATCTCGGCTTCCACAGTTCTCCGCCAAGTTGTTTTTGGTCGGCCTCTCTTTCGCTTTCCCTCGGGGGTCCATAGCATAGCTGTTCTTGTGATGGTATCAGGGTCCCTTCTGAGGACGTGGCCAACCCAACTCCAGCATCTGCCAGCTATGATGGTGTGCATGTCCTCCTGGTTACTCCGCAATTAAGTAGTTCTGGGTTTCTGATGGTGTTTGGCCAAAAGATTCGGAGAATTTTCCTTAGGCAGATTGTGTGGAAGGAGGACAGTTTCGACATTTCCTTCTCTGTTACTCTCCAACATTCCGCACCATAGAGAAGCACAGAAAGTACGCAGCTCTCATACAGTCTTAATTTGGTGTTTGTGCTGTACTGGGAAGACTTCCAAATGTTGTTGAGAATAGCAAAGGCTGTTCTCGCTTTATTCATTCTGTTGTTAATGTCCTTGCTTGATCCGCCTTCAGGTGTTACTATGCATCCTAGGTAAGTAAATGTGTCTGTCTGTTTTAACTTCTGGTTCCTTACTGTTATTGGCAACATTTTAACAAAGAAGCTATAAATAATTAGAAGTAAGATTAAGAATTTACCTTTGTTTGGCTGGAGTAAAAAATGCTCTGTTTGTATTTTGTGTGATGTCTTGAAACATGTGAGAAAGGTATTCCTTTCCTGCAGAGGCACTTCCAAAATTCTGGACAAACAACAGTCAAGTGAATTAATATAAATACAACAGCAAAGCTATGTACTGACGGAACATAGTAATACGTCGATGAAGGTAAAGGTTATGGTAGTCACATAGCAGATACTACCATAGGGGAGTTAAGTGCTACAGACTTCGCTATGCTAGGTTCAGCTTTAATAAGGTGGGGTGATCAGCTACCTTCCTTGCTGCCTACGCATTCCCTAACTCTAGAGCAAGAGTCAGGTATCCATTTACAGCTGGGTAGACTGGGGTGTGATATTAACAGGTTTTGAACCTGGAACCCGGTAACTTTACTGTGATATGGAAGCGCTCTAATCACTGCCTATATGTTCATACATCGTTATTTTCCTTCTTGCTCCTTGTGGGGCATGGGGGCTACCACTGCAGCTGGCCCCACGCAGGAAGTCTAAGCAACGTATTCACCTGGTGGTTTCTATAGCAATTTACTGATTGTAGCGCCACTACAATGCAATAATTCATTCATTACCCTTCAGCACGAGCATAGGTCTTCAACAAATTCATGCCAAGTCCTTCTGTTCTGTGCCATCCACTAAAAGTTATTTCATGCCTTCATTTTCCCTTTCATTTCTGTATTGATTTTTGTTTTCAGCATGCATCCATTAACTCTTTAAGTCCCAAAAGCCGATATAACATACTTCCTTCTAGACCCATTTGGCCCAATCAACATTAAATCGGCTTTTGTATCTTTTGCTCCTGTCTAGAGAGCTGTTTCTAATTTTAACAACCCAAAACATCATTTCTGACAGGAAGTACTTTCTTTTAAATACCTCGTGTATTTATGCATAAGAACATAAAAAGAATTTTTTTTCAAACAACAATAAAAAAAGCACTGGGGTGGCCATTTTTGTTTGGGCCAAAACCAATTTTTTGCTTGGGACTGAATGAGTTAAGGATTAAAGAAGGACAAATAGACAGTACCAACGGGCTGATCACCCGTTTGCCAGTCACTTCGATTACGGAAACAACAGCAAATGGATTGATTTGCCGTTGCCCTAAAGACGCCAATAGGTGTGATGGGAAACAATGGCAAAGAAAACCTATCTGCTGTTGCCCTAAGATGCCACTAGGCGTAATGGCCACTGACTGCTTTGACAGTCGGTGGCTAAGGACGGAAGAAGAAGAGAAATAGACAGTAGAACATGTCCTCTAAGACTGTTAGCTCCATGATAGGAGCATAGTGGCAATGTGGCCTTCTCCAACCCAGTTGAGGGAGAAACTGTATGGTGACGAGAGAAGCTTGAGACAGACTGTTCTCATAAGAGAGATAGATGCAGTTATTTGAGAGTGAATGATGAAGAAGATTTTATTATCCACTTCTCTTCTTCGCACGCTTTTTGGTCTTCTTCAACCTCTCTTAGCCTGATGATTCCACAACAATGGCTGCCTTGTAAGGCTATTAACAGGTGCAATACTTAGAGCCCTATAATTATTTCTACATATAAATATTTCTTTTATGTGAGAATCAGGGTGGCGTAGTAGTTGGAGGACTTGCCTATCAAGGCAAAGGGATCAGGTTCTGAACCAGGTGCATCAGGTAGGTCTGTTATTATATTTGGTCTTTGCACAGCCAGCTTGAAAACCATTCTGTAATTCATTCAATCTTTCACTACCTTCAGCTTCCCATTGATAAAAGGCATTCAAACGTTTGCCCAGTTCTCCTGTCACATGACATCAGCTCAAGGTCCTTCCATGTCTTCCTCATCATTTTCTTCTCTGTTTCCAGTTCTCTTCTCTGTTTCCAGTTCTCTTCTCTGTTTCCAGTTCTCTTCTCTGTTTCCAGTTCTCTTCTCTGTTTCCAGTTCTCTTCTCCATGTGTTTTGTGGTTTACTTTTGCATCTTTTGCCCTCTTTGATTCCAGAAGAAGGAATACCTGGTAATGCTATTAACAAGTTTGTTTCCCTGTGTGTTCTATCCTTCTTCTTCTTTCGTTCACTTGAAATATATTCTCTTTATCTGCAATGTTGTTTCTTGTATAAACTTCACTCTCTTTTGTAGTTCATACAGAGGTCCGTATAGTTTTGCTTCCAGTGTTGTTTCTCTGGGCCAGTGGGTTTGCCTCAATATATCATATTCGGGGCAGTCTTGAAGTATGTGCTCTGCAGTCTGGGGTGCCTGTCCACATGGCTGAATTGCCAATCTTAAATTTTGTATACATGTGGCTGTGGAGTCGGTTGTGTCCTGTTCTGAGGCGCAGAATGACAATTTGTTCTGATCTGTTCATAGCTTGGTAGTCGTCCTGTGTTGGCGTTGGTGGCTTTCTGATTGATTTGATCATCTTTTTCTTCTGATGGTACGTAACTGGTACATCCGGTTACTCTTACTTACTTACTTACTTAGTCATTCCCCTTCTACCGTGAGGTGTAGAGGTTTGGAAGAGAGAGCGCCAGACTATCCTATCGGCTGTCTTCCTCCTGGCCTGGTTCCATTCTAGTCCTCGATCCTTCAAAGATTGTCTAATGTTGTCCTCCCAGCGGACTCTGGGTCGTCCTCGGGGTCTGGATCCTTGGCTCTTTGTTTCCCATGCTTGTCGTGGTATCCGATCTTCTCCCATTCTGCAGACATGGCCAAACCATCTTAATTGGGACTGTTCTACTTGGGTCTGCAGGGGGTAGGATTTTAGGCCTTGACGTATCGTCTGGTTGCGTACCATGTCTCTTCTTGTTACTTCAACCACCTTCCTCAGATACCTCATTTCTGAGGTTTGGATCTGGCTTTTATGGGTTGTAGTCAATGCCCATGACTCGCATCCGTATGTCAAGACTGGGACATAGGTGGAGCGGTATACAGCCATCTTCGTTTTCTTACCAACCTCTCTCTCTTGCTGAGGAATCCTCGATTTATGGCCTGAAAAAGTCTCCCAGCTGCTGCTTTTCGAGTGGCCAACTCTTCTTTGATGCCTCCCTTTCGGTCTATAATAGCTCCGAGGTATTTAAAGTGGTCGACCTGCTCCAGGACCTGTTCTCCCAGCTTAATCTGATGTTTTCTTTCTTCTCGTGATATCACCATGGATTTTGTTTTAGAGCTGCTTATGACCATCCCTCTCTTCTCCAGCTCTTCCTTCCAGACTTGCAGGTTGGATTGGAGATGCGCCTCTGATTTAGCAATCAGGGCAACATCATCAGCAAATGCCAGCTCCGAAATATAGACCTGTCTCATCTTCCAGTACCCCACTGAATACTTTCTTGTTCTCTCCTTACATGCCTTGATGACATCGTCCATAAGGAGTATGAAGAGGTAAGGTGATAGGATATCACCTTGTCTTACACCAGTGGTGGTCCTGAACTCTTCCGACTTATGGTTTGCTGTCCTCACATAATTTCTGCAAGACTTGTAGAAGCTCTGTATAGCATGAATCAGAGGTGCTGGAATATTCTTCCTTGCCAAACAGTCCCAAAGTTTACTCCAGGGGACCCTGTCAAACGCCTTTTCCAGATCTATGAAACAAAGATGCATCTCACTCTTATACTCAAGGGCCTTTTCACTCAGCTGTCTGAGTGTGAAGATTAGGTCTTGAGTACTTCGGTTTGCTCGAAATCCGCACTGGACCTCATCCAATTGTGGCTCAGCTAGGCGTCGGAGTCTCTGCTCTAGGATTCTAGAGTAGATTTTACCAGGGACACTGAGAAGGGATATGCCTCTATGGTTTCCACACTGTCGATTGTCACCCTTTTTGAAAATTGGTGATATGATGGCAATCTCCCAATCCTTTGGTATGGTCTTGTTGTACCACGCTGCCTGTAAAACCCTTAAGAGTAATAGGTCGCCTGATGCTCCCATGAACTTAACCATTTCTGGTCATCCGGTTACTCGCCAATGGAAATATGTGTTCTATCCATTGCCAGGTCTTCTTTTCATCTCTTGTTCCACAGGGGCTTGTCTGGTTCTCGTTATGAGTTCCACATTGTTGACCTTAATGATTATTATTAAAATGTTTATCCTTCCTGTATTAATGAAAATTATTCAAATATAGTAAAGTAATGAATAGAAGTTTTTTTTTACAATAAACATGTTTACTTACATCATTTGCATTTTCAGACAAGTTTGAAAAAGGTACATCATCAGACAAACATTCTTCAGTCAGATTCATCTGTGGGGATGACAAACTCCTCAATCTGCCTATTGCTTTCAGCAATGCTGAAGTTGTCTGGTCAGCTATGTCAGACAAAAAGCCACCTTGGTTCTCTTGTGCAATCTGGTCATTTTCAGAACAAGCATCTTCACTATGGTTACTAGTCCAGTTTTCCAAGTAAGAGTAAGCTGCATCTTCAGCTTTCTTGGAGATCTGAGATTCCTTTCTACAATCTCTTTCAGCAAACAATCTTCTCTGTGGAAATCTCAGCACACTGATATTTGGTTGTGGCAAAACTGTGGTAGGTTTTTGATGCTCAGTAAAGTCTTGTAAATGCTCAAACTGCTTCATGCATGAATTATGCTGATGATTTCCATGTTCAAAGAGCCCTTTGCCCGTTGAAAATTCAGAAACATATTTCTCGGGTAATTTAATTTTTTCAGATGTATCTGCATGTGAATTATCTATACCCCTCTTAGAGCTAACATATTTCCCAGCGTTTACATCACTGTCACATCTGGTTTTGCTATGTCTAACAACCCTCTTCTGACATTTCAGTACCTCAGATTTGCAATCTCCTTTTTCCACGAGCTGACAGTTCCACCTTACACAATTACCTTTACTTGCCACAGATTTTTTATCTGTGAATTTCATTGTGTCTTCAACTGACATATTTGTTTCCTGCTCAAGATTAAAATCATTTGCAAACGTTGTGTTGCTGATACAATTCATCTTGTTCTTTGTAGCAACCAATTGCTGACTTATAGGCATTTCAGATTTGTCAGGTATTTTTGGCGTGTCACCTTGAGTATTCCTCTGGAAAGTAACATTTTTACCTGAAACCAAAGGAAGATCTGCGGTTTTGTTGATTTCATGTAATTTATTCTCACTCCTAGAATACACACCAGCATCTTTTCTGTGAATGACAACGCTTGTTTGACATGTTTTATTCTTGTCAATTGCCTCTTTGTGATCACTGTCTATAACATCACCAATTTCACTGATACTGCTGTCATGTCCATTCAGACTGGCTGCTTCATCAAATTCAATCTCACTTTCATTATCTCCATCATTTATTTCAGAGCAGTAAGCATCTTTCCTGAACATGATGCTCCGTCTTCTGTATTTGGAAGCTGTTTTTTCTGATGATTTCTTGGCTATGCTTCTCCTTTGGCCCGACTGAACAGCAAAGTGTTCTTGCTGATTTGCTGATTTTGAGCATGTGTCTGATGATCGAGGAAAATGTAACATTTTAATCTGACGAGAAGGAGTCATTCTTAAGTTTTTTGTACACATGGTGGCATATTCATCAATTTCCCTCTGTATTAGTTGTGTGGCAGTTTCCTGAGACAAAGTGGACTTTGTTACTTCAGCTTTGTATTTAAGCTTGCTAGTTAGCTCTTTAGCTTTGTTTTTAAGCTTGCCAGTTTGCTCATTAGCCTTGTGTTTAAGCTTGCTAGTTAGTTTGTGTTCCTGAGTTAAGCTTTTATTTGTATCACTTTTGTAACGTTGTGATAACACTTTGTCTTGAACATTTGTCATTATTTTTTCATTAAATGGCTGTCCTTTAAGTCTGCTACTTAACCCTGAAGAAGCTTCAAGTGAAGTAGAAAAATTAGATACCACTGGAGAAAGTACCTGGCGCCTCCTTGCTACTGGCTTTGTGGTGTCTGCACTGACGTCAGTAGCCAGTTTAAGCTTCTTGCATAAAGAAGGAGACTTCCTGGACTGCATGCAAATTCTGTTGCATGATGCTGGCCTGGGACTGATATCAGGTGATAGTTTCTTAAGTCTCTTCCTAAATCTAGAGGGAGTTCTTTCAGAAGATGTTACTGAAACACTTTCCTCTATCTTTTTCACATACATTTTTCTTTTCTTCCATTCTGGCTCCTGCAACTCTCTAAGTGAAAGATTTTTCTCATAGGTTGCTTTGTGCTCATGGCCATCAACTGAGTGATGGTCTTTCATCACTTGTGACTTGACTTTATACAACACCATCTCTTCAACCACCTTGTTTGAACTTGTGCTCCCATTTCTGTAACCTTCTTTGGTCAGTTTGTTATCTTCGATGTAAAGAACCTCATCATCAATATCCTGGTCACTGAACTCACAATAAGTGTTAGCATTTAATGTTTCTTTGACCCCAGAAAAGCTGACATGGCCTTCAACACTTCGTCTGTCTTTGCTGGTAGATAGTAAGAAAGAATGAAGACATAAGCAGGAGTAATATCTCTATTTTAATAAATAATTTTTTTATTGATGCATAAAGATACCCTGTTCAACCCTGATGCGTTATAATTAAGGTATACAGTATCTACAGTTCTATATAGTATACTTAATTTCTTAAATATATAGTTTCTGGGGCCTCTAAGGAGACAAAGAAAGAACAGGGCTACTGAAACTAAGCGTCACGTAAGAATGACTAATATAAGGTTGTGCATGGGGCTACAATGTAAAATTTCAACGTATTTCGTGGAAGGTCAAAGTGACAAATGTCATGGTGTTGTCACGTGCTAGCCTCCAAAGCATGTATACATTGCTTAGACAGTGCAGACTATGCTGGCTTGGCCATGTCCACTGCATAGAAGATGGTTACATCCCGAAAGATATCTTCTACGGACAACTGGCAGATGGCAAAAGAACAGTTGGGCTGCCGCAGCTGAGGTTCAAAGATGTGTGCAAGAGAGACGTGAGAGCACTGCAAGTAAATACAGCAACTTTGGAAGATGAAGCTGCCAATTGCACCAACTGGTGATGCTCTCTGCGGCGTCACTTCAGATTGGGCGAAAAGAAGCTGTGACAGTAAGCAGAAAAGAAAACGTTGAAAGGAACACCAGGAAAAAAAGCAGCCGAGGGCTGTCATTACTGAAGTCAGTTATTACTGATGGGGCTATTATTATAATTATATGTCACAGAGCAGTTTCATGGGTGGATGATGGAGTGAGTGGAAGTAAGGGTCACTGAGGTTGTCAATATTTAAGTTTAACTCAGGGATTGAGTTTATGTCTGGCTTCATGTCAGTATGTGGTGACTTGGGGCGTGCGCATGGAGAAAGCGTGTTTGGTGAACAAGTCCGGGTGGCTGAGAGAGTACCCGGATGTGACTAGGGAGAGTCTGTGCTGGATAGCCAAGCTGTGTGCTTGAGGCTGTGATTTGTGATCGAGCTGGGTGCTCGTATTATGTGACAGTTGAGATAATGATATAGTGATTGTGAATATTGTGATTATGTCTGACATATTGTTGTATAGGCGACGTCTTCCCTCCTAGGAGGAGTGTTCTGGAGGAAACTTTAGGAGTGTTCGTGGAGAACATATTAAGGCGACGAGTTGGTCCCGCCTTTGGAGCTACAGTGGAATAAGGCGTTGAGTATTGTCCGCCTTGTAGCTATATTGGAGTAGAGTTTATATGGCGATGTTGCATGCCGCCAGTCACTTGGGATAAGTGATTTACACCTGTATGGTGAATGGATTCGTGCGAGGGTTGAATGCCGCACATAGAAACGGGTTGTGTGTACTGTTAGTGTGTGGACGGTCAGCCAGTCCGTGGAAGTATTGTTAGGAGTTATTTCCCACAGGCAGTGTCAGCCTGAGTGTGATGTTATGCATGCGTGACGATATTATTGATGTTCAGGACTTATGTGAATGTTCTATTAAATGTCATGGAGCTGTACAAGTGGCGTCGTGTTATTCATACCCCTAATGTTGTTTACTATCTACACACGACACACTCATAATACAGAGCACGTGACAACTTGGGGGCTCGTCCGGGATTTGAACCCGGGACCTCTCGCAGAGATTAGTAAAGGAATACAGAGATGGTATTCAAAGATTAGACGATAAGTTCAAGGTGGATGAGAACAGGATATTAACTGAGTGTAAGGGTGATACTCAAGTTAAAGAGCAACATTGCAGGGTCCTGATAGATCGTTGGAAGGAGAAATGTAATGCTGTGGAAAAGAGTTACTTTGTTAAAGTTCAAGCACTAAAAGAGCAATTTAAGGCTGCTAAACAAAGATTAGAGCAGGAAGCCGAAGCATTGAAGGATCAAGTTAAATCTATGCAGGAGCAACACGCGACTACGTCTGATACAGATCTGTCTGATTTGGAGAAGGTACCAGAAGATGCAGAACTTCATTACAAAAAGGCTAAGATAGAGCATACTGCATCTGTAGCCAAAGTAGCAGTAAAGGAAGCTACTGAAACTGCTAAGAAAGAGGTTTGGAAGACAGTAATAGATGGTCTCAAGGGAGAAGGTGCTGGAATTACAGCCCAATTAGAATTATTACTGGCTTATAATTTCAAAGGCAAAAGTGCAGAAAGAAGTAAAGAGCCACTGAAGTTGTTGATGTTTAATGCCATCAAAACATTACCACCAGATAAGTGGAGCATAGATGATCTCTTCACATTATTGAAGATCTTGTGTTATCTGGAGATTTTGTTGTGATCTTGGTAGTGATAATTAATGAAGTTGCTTGTGTGCTGGTAAGAGATGTGTTAGATAGTGTGTCACACGTTATGTGTAAGATAGTTGAGAGCTGATGGGAAGACAGTGCAATTGGTGACTGATTATGAGAATTGGAAATTTACTACTCTGGTAGTCAAGACACAATAAGTGGGTTTAAGATCATGCTATGTTAAATTTATCTCTGAGCTTATGTCCCTGTCCATTATTTATATATGTTTACCACAGAAGAGAATGTTTGAGTGGTATGGACAGTGGAGTATAATGTTGCATGAAAGGAAATAATGCATTTTGGAAATTGGTCAAATTTGCTTTCCTAATCTGGATCATTATTTTATTTCCAGAATTTAGGTATCCGATGGGATAGATAAGCCTTGGTTTGGCACTACTTATTGTACTTTAGACTGTCACTGACAGTGTCTTGACATGGTGATCGGGCATCAAGTTGCTGAGAGGGTCTACAGAATAAATTGTTTTAAGAAGTTATCTCATACCTTGATGATCTTTGCAGAGTAACCAGATGCCAGAGAGCAATATTTTTTTGGGCTGATGTACTTAGTTATATAGTTCAAATGATATTGCATTTTGAAATGTTGACAGTTTGATTTGTTGTGATCATGATATTTGACTACATGCATTGCACATTGTTGTGGTTTTTGAGGGTAAAGCATCGGCAGTGTGCTTAAATGACAAACTGTCTCATGGTAATTAGTTGTGGGTATCAACACTTATGCAGTCATGGCTTAATGCATGACATTTTTGATTAAATCATTGCCCTTAGTAATAACAATTGGTATAGCATGTGTTGAAATTGTAATGTATGAGACTATTGGGATATGCCTATGTCTGAAAGGATTACAATGAGTTATAAGAATGTGGGTATCAACTTTGTTTTCCAAATAGAATCAAGAAGCGGGAATAAACATGCTAGAGATGAGCATAATGGTAGAAATTTAGGAAGCAGTGGAGCAAGAGTTATCAGTATCTGCTAGAACTTCACAGATACAATTTTGACCAAGCAAAGTTTTGGATTGAAGAACTTAAGGAATATGAGAAGAATTATTTGATTTATCTTGGTGAATTAAACTGATCGTAGTGAAGGAAATTAGATCTTTTAAGAATGGATTAGGAAGAAGTAAAAGCTTTGGTGCTGAATAGTAAGTAAATTACACCATTCACTAAATTTCTTGTTAAAAATTGTGGATTATTCTTTGAATAATGGAATGCGTTAAATTTTATAGGACTTACGTTATAAATATGACATCTTGGGTTGTTATACATTGTTTGGTTGTTGTTACACGACATAATGATGCAGTGTGATAAAGCATCATGGTTTGTTGTTTAAATCTTAATTCTTGTAGGGTACCTAGGGTACTGCGGTGTATGAAACTTAACATTTTTCACAATGAGATGTAGAACATTTTTGTAACAGATATCGTAAGAAATTGTTGATGATTTTTTTTTTTCTGTGATGTATTTTGATAAGGATAAATAACTGATAGTTGTGCAAGAATTTTTCAAGACTGATGTAATTGCATACAACTATATAATTTGTTTCATTTGGGTGAAAGGGTAGGACATTATTATTATTATAAGCATTTGCTTCATGTGAGTAGGAAGCATTATAGAGAACTGTGGT
The DNA here is from genome assembly GCA_024509875.1 of Oreohelix idahoensis. Classification (NCBI taxonomy): domain Eukaryota; kingdom Metazoa; phylum Mollusca; class Gastropoda; order Stylommatophora; family Oreohelicidae; genus Oreohelix; species Oreohelix idahoensis. The sequence goes on along the minus strand of JAMPIV010010372.1, from coordinate 182,425 downwards.
ATGGGTTAGAGTGAGACTCACCCATTGTAACTTTGTGTAAATAATCCAGTCACAGAAATTTGACAACTTCTTCAGTGAGATATGTTTGTATTCCATCACGAGTTGATACATGAGGCATTCTGTGGTATGTGCCCAATTCGTCGGTGCAAAACTTCGTTTTCCATCTGGAGAGGGGGGTAGATGTCACAGAGCAGTTTCATGGGTGGATGATGGAGTGAGTGGAAGTAAGGGTCACTGAGGTTGTCAATATTTAAGTTTAACTCAGGGATTGAGTTTATGTCTGGCTTCATGTCAGTATGTGGTGACTTGGGGCGTGCGCATGGAGAAAGCGTGTTTGGTGAACAAGTCCGGGTGGCTGAGAGAGTACCTGGATGTGACTAGGGAGAGTCTGTGCTGGATAGCCAAGCTGTGTGCTTGAGGCTGTGATTTGTGATCGAGCTGGGTGCTCGTATTATGTGACAGTTGAGATAATGATATAGTGATTGTGAATATTGTGATTATGTCTGACATATTGTTGTATAGGCGACGTCTTCCCGCCTAGGAGTGTTCTGGAGGAACTTTAGGAGTGTTCGTGGAGAACATATTAAGGCGACGAGTTGGTCCCGCCTTTGGAGCTACAGTGGAATAAGGCGTTGAGTATTGTCCGCCTTGTAGCTATATTGGAGTAGAGTTTATATGGCGATGTTGCATGCCGCCAGTCACTTGGGATAAGTGATTTACACCTGTATGGTGAATGGATTCGTGCGAGGGTTGAATGCCGCACATAGAAACGGGTTGTGTGTACTGTTAGTGTGTGGACGGTCAGCCAGTCCGTGGAAGTATTGTTAGGAGTTATTTCCCACAGGCAGTGTCAGCCTGAGTGTGATGTTATGCATGCGTGACGATATTATTGATGTTCAGGACTTATGTGAATGTTCTATTAAATGTCATGGAGCTGTACAAGTGGCGTCGTGTTATTCATACCCCTAATGTTGTTTACTATCTACACACGACACACTCATAATACAGAGCACGTGACATTATATGTATAAGTATATATACATTTTTTGTCCCATATGTGGTCCTTACTTTTGCTCTATTAAAAATAAACAGATGCCAGAAGACTGGCTGCACCTACGACCACTTCCTAAACCCGGTAAAGACCCCAGGCTTCTCAGCAGCTACAAAATTATTACGTGCAGAATGTCTATGGTAAACTACTAGAAAAGATAGTAGCACGAAACATAATGAACCACCTCGAAAATGCACCAATCCTACCCGATACTCTCAGCAGCTATAGTAACATGGGGTAATGCTGGAACTTTTGCTTATGATGTATATGAGGGGTTCCAGGATAAGCGAGAAACGGTTGCAGTAGCAATTGACCTAGAGGATGCTTATAACAGTGTGAACTTTGCAACATTAATAAACTGTGTAATGGCTTGCAGTGTTAACTCTTTGCTTACAAGGTGGATAGCAGCTGCCTTAACTGGGAGGTTAGTGGCATTTCGGTTGGGAACATGGACGTCAGATCCACTGCTCATTTGCCCGGGACTACCCCAGGGTTCTCCACTATCACCAGTGCTGTTTAATATCTATACAGCAAAAGTAGCCACCATTCAACCAACTGGGATGGGACGAACACTGACATTTGCTGATGATATACTCATTTACAGAACTGGCTCTGACCGACAAGAAATGGTTAATAGCATACATGGGATACTACATGAAGTGTCTAAATGGTGCGAGGAAACTGGCTCCAAAGTCAATCCCAACAAGGCCTGCATGATGTGGTGCTCCTTGAACAACTCCATTGTGAAAGCAGACCTCCCAGATATTACTCTCAATGGACAGAAAATTGAAAGGCAAGAAAAGCTGAAATACTTGTACCTTGGAGTTACATTTGATCGTGGGCTCTTGTATAAGTACCATGTTGAGCACATCACACAGAAATGCAGGAGAGGTCTAGCGGCCCTGAAAATAATGGAGTGTCTGGAGCAGAGATTACTATTTCTTCTTTATCAACAGCTAGTTAAATCGGTCATTGAGTATGGACTGGGAATACTCACGCAGTAACACAATGTGAATGACTAGAACGCATTTAGAATCAAGGGATGCGCATAGTCTTGGGCTGTACGCGAGATACCCCCATTGTGGCAATGAGATACATGCTTGGAGTGCTGTCAAAAAAAAAAGAAGCCTATATGCGAGTATCCACAGACAAACGGCACCCTCTGCATTGTAACATAGCTGACATTAAGGGAGCAAGAATAAAGAGAGGGAATGCATGGATGGCACAGACAACTATCAAGCAGTGGCCACAGTTGACAATATATTCAAGGGGGAAGAATGGTGTATGTCAGATGAGACTGGGATAACTACCAGCGGGTCATCTTCAGCCTTGGGAGAGAGTGTAGAAATTGGGGGAATGGAATAGCAGAACTGGAAATTAATCAACTGATACATGATCATTCCGGGGATGGTGATGCCATCGTGTATACAGATTGGTCGGTGATCCAGGGTGAGAAATCCGGTTGGGGCTTCTCTGCTCGGGTACAGGGCAGAATCGTCGCCGAACATAGCAGGGCTTACAAGATGATAACTTCCAGCATGAGAATGGAGGTTGAGGCTGTTACAGCAGCCTTAAGGTGGATAATTGAAACTTCATTAACAAAGGCTATCATTGTGTCCAACTCTCAGTCCATGCTTCGGAAGGTTCAAAGTGGTTGGTTGCGGCATGAATGGAAAACAGTCATAGAAGCTTCCAGTCTACAAGAACTGGTGTGGATATACTGTCCTGGTCATGCTGGGGTATGTGGTAATGAAAGAGCTGACAGACTAGCATCAAGAGCACCCACAGTGGGGACACTGGATATGGATAAGGGAGATATACTGAGAACAATTAACGATCGCGTTAGAGAATGACACTGCAATAGATGAATCATCAAGGTTAAGACTGTTGGAATTTGGCATCAAACGTAAAGCTAGTAGAGATGGACGTATGAGAGGATGCATCCGTCGTGTTTACAACCAGCGAGCTAGAGGAATAATTAGCATTCACACTCTTCGACATATACTGATGGAGACTGAGCACCTATGGGTTTGCCCGTAGTGCAATGATGTCAATTCTGCATAACAATAACAATAAAAAAAAACCTTTTTTTCTATTTTATTTGCTATCAATTAGGGCTGATGTCAGCTATCAATAAGATAACAAAATGAAAATACATATACTCCTGCTACAATAATCTAACAAGGAGAAATTCTATACAAGGTCTGGAGAAGAGAACTGGAGACTGACATGAAAGGAGTGAAGAAGACATGGAAAGACCTTGAACAGAGGGCACATGACAGGAGCACTTGGCATGTTTTCGTTGAGGACTAGTGCTACATGGGAAGCTGAAAGGTTCTGATGATGATGTACAAAGTTTTTTGTTCATACAGATCAGTGTTTCTCAAACCTTTTTTGGGTCACCGCCCCCTTGCCTACCAGAGCTCATCCCCAGCTTCCCCACCCTTTTTTTCCCCTGCATTAGATAAAAACTGTAAAGAGTAAAGATAAGAGCAACTGTAAATTCTAAACAGTGACAACTAATTGTTCTATTTATTCAATTGTAATATAATGCTACAGATACGCTTACTTATGAAAAACAAATGTAATTACTTAATCCAGTATAACAAACTTTCATTAACAGTATAAGAGAGTACATTAGTAACCCAGCCTACTTCATTGATTTTTAAACTTTCAATGAGATAGATTAGCCTGGGACATAAGCGATCATGTCAGGGCCCTGTATAATTAAACCACTTTTATATGTAAGCGTTATCAATCAATCAATACTGTCAAAACCAACTTATATTGTGGATTTATCACAACACAATACTAATAATTATAGGCTCGCTCCCTAGGAGATGACCACAACATAATGGCTGACATAAGCAATAAACACCTTCTGCAGGTACTTCCCTTTATTAGAATACGCACACACAATTAAGCCTCACACGGCCAACACAACGTATGGAATACAAATATTCCCCGAGGAGCATATGCCTTTAACAAGTGTCATGCTCTCAAGTTCTTTCCATGTTTTCCTTATCATTTTCACCTCTGTATCCAGTTCTCTTCTCCATGTGTTTTTTAGTCTACCTCTACCTCTCTTTCCCTGTGGATTCCAGAACAAGGACTTCCTTGTAATGCTATCAACAGGTCTCCTCAATGTGTGTCCTATCCATCGCCAGTGTCTTCTTCTCAACTGTTGTTCCACTGGCACTTATCTGGTTCTTGTCATCAATTCCACATTTGTGACTTTGTCATACAATTTCAGTCCTTCTATTCTACGCAAGCACCCGTTTATAAAAGTCTGTAGCTTTTTGGTTGTTGTTGTTGCTCTCCATGTCTCAGAGCCATACAATAGGACTGACTTGACATTTCAGTTGAAGATTCTTATTTTCATGTTTGACTTCAACCTTGTTATCATTTCTTGCATTTATTCTCATAATATGTAAGCGTTCCATCAATCCCTGGTCGATGACACTCCTTCAAATGTCCTCGCCAGGTCTCGAGTTAATCCAGTCCAAATCCCGGTCGACAAAAAATCCTCAAATGCCGTCGCCCGGGTTTGATCCTGGATCACCCGGTCGCCAGAGCGGTGTTGTAACCACTACGCTAGCGCGGCTCCCCTCAATATAGTGAAACAGTGTCTAACAAGAACAAAATTAATATATAATAGTAAAAGTATAACATGAATATAATGGTCCAATAATCAAGTAATAATCAAGGAAGTCCTCTCAGTACAGCACAAGCACAAAATTAGGATTATATCAGAGCTGTGTGCTTTCTGTGCTTCTCTATGGCGCAGAGAGCTGGAGAGTTACAGAGAAGGAAATGTCAAAATTGTCCTCTTTTCACACAACATGCCTAAGAAAAATTCTCGAATCTTTTGGCAGAATATCATCACCTACCAAGATCTGCTTACTCGGAGCAAGCAAGAGGACATGCACACCATCATAGCTGGCAGACGCTGGAGCTGGGTTGGCCATGTCCTCAGAAGAGACCCCGATGCCATCACAAGAACAGCTATGCTATGGACCCCTGAAGGAAAACGAAAGAGAGGCCGACCAAAAACAACTTGGCGGAGGACTGTGGAGGCTGAGATGCAAAGAATGAACCAGAGTTGGGGCACTGTACGAAGGATGGCCGCCGACCGAGCAAAGTGGAATCAATTTGTTGTTGCCCTACAAGACGCCACCAGGCGTAATGGCCACTGACTGTTTTGACGGTCGGCGGCTAAGGATCAAAGAAAGAAGAAGAATAATCAAGTAATACTTACTTACTCTGTCGTTCCTCTTCTCCCGTGAGGTGTAGAGGTTTGGAAGAGAGAGCGCCATACTATCCTATCGGCTGTCTTCCTCCTGGCCTGGTTCCATTCTAGTCCTCGGTCCTTCAAAGATTGTCTTATGTTGTCCTCCCAGCGGACTCTTGAGTCGTCCTGGAGGTCTGGATCCCTGGCTCTTAGTTTCCCATGCTTGTCATGGTAGCCAATCTTCTCCGATTCTGCAGACATGGCCAAATCACCTTAGTTGGGACTGTTCTACTTGGGTCTGCAGTGGTTGGGTTTTTAGGCCTTGATGTAAAATCTGGTTGCGGAACATGTCTTGGGACCGGCCAAGGCGGAGTTCAATAATCAAGTAATACATATTAAAAAGTTAGTTGCTTATCCTTTACAGGACGTGGCAATCAACCCCAGCTTTTATTGGCTGTTTGTGATTTTTCTAGGCAATTTTTTTCATTCAGTAGTTTGCCATTGCTTTCTGAACGGTACGGCGCTTATACCATTGTTAAAAATCCACACAAAGCGATCTGCTACCAAACCGCCCACAGCAGGTTTCGAACCTGGTATATCTGGATTATGAAACTGCGTTCATATCCATTAGGCCACAGACGCCGAATACATATTACTAATGTGAAATTATGAGTAAAATATTAACCCACTAACTCAAGCTTTTCACCCCCCTCCTCCAAAAAAAAACAGCAAGAATGGAGAAGCTACAGCTCTAGGACAATGGGGGGAAAACGCAAACAAACAATATGAAAATTTGCATTTACTCTAAATATAATAAATTACCAAGAGGGATCATGCTATAAGCAAATAGCAACAACTGAACATACTATCTCAAATTATAGATGTCATATATCCTAGTTACAGCCTATCAGAGACTAAACAAGATAGTTTTCTTTATTAATTTTATTAAAATGTAGCAATATTAAGTAATAGTTTTGGACATGTCCCCTAATATAACCGACTACGGTAAACGCGCCTCGCCAAAATTTTATATTTTAAAAAAAAAAGTAGGCCTAAGTTTTTCTTTTTAAACCAAAGTATCCGTTAAATCCTTGATGGGTTATAATTAGGATATATAGTGTAAAAAATTCAATACAATATAGTAACTCCCCCCCCCCCTCGCAGTCCAAACAGTAAATCAAAACCAAAATTATGTATGTATGTGTGACCTCCCTTTCCAAAATAACAAAAACAAACAATAAAAACAAATGAACGGAAAAAAAATCAAACAATTAAGTAAAGTCTCTATTAAATAATAGCGTGTATTGAATCATATAAGAATTTTTTCTTTGGTACTTAAAGTTTTTAAAATGCAAATAAAATGCAGTTGAACAGCTCTCATGTTCAATTTTCTTTCTTGTTTTTTTTTGGTTTAAAGGTGTAGCTATGAACCTTTCTTTGCTTATCACATATTAATTTATTACACTACTGTCAAACTTATCATCTTTTTTGGTTGGTTTAAAGTGTAGCTATGAACCTTTCTGTGTTTATCACATATTAATTTATTACACTACTGTCAAACTTCTCATCATATTTTTTTGTTGGTTTAAAGTGTAGCAAAAGAATATAGCATCACTGAAAATACATCCATTTTCACTGCAGAGATGGTGGCAATACTAAAAGCACTAGAAATATTCTCTAATAACCCTCCCAAAAAACTAACAGTTTTAACTGACTCTCTTTCAACAATTAAAGCACTTAGAAACTTACGAGAATGTAGTAGACCTGATATAGCAGAGGAGATATTTCTGGCTACTACATACTTATATTCCAGAGGATGTTCAGTCTTAATTGCTTGGATACCTTCACATGTTGGCATAGAGGGAAATGAAAAGGCAGATAGAGAAGCCAAGAAAGGTAGATCTGATAAAAATCTAATAAATGTAGGGACGAGTAAATCAGAGATTAAGAGCTTAATTAAAGATTTAATAACAGATGAATGGAAAGCAGAGTGGGATAAAAATCTGAAAGGAAGATGTTCAAGGCTCCAACAAGAAAATGTCAGATATCTAGGGAATTGAAAATTCCCAGTAATAAGAAACTTCTAAGACTACAGCTGGGAAATGGCTATTTCAGAATAGAAGAACCTTACTGTGCAAGATGTCTTCAAGACAATAATATAGAACATTTCTGGTTAAAATGTAAGAGGTATGAACAAATGAGAATATCAATATTAGATTATTTGCAAGCATCAAACTTACCTATAAATATAGAAGAGGTGTTAAGAATAGACAGACCTAGGGAACTGCATAATATAGTCAAACAATATTTAACACGAACAAATGTTAATATATAGTGGCTGGGAATGTGAAGGTCTGATGCTGTTCTTACAATGCATATGACTTTTAACAGATGAAAGTCAATTAAATATCTGTTAAAGTCAATTATATAACTGGAACCACTTAAATATCTGTTAAAGTCAATTATATAACTGGAACCACCAGGCCTTTACACCCCTCCACTTTAATATTATTCTTGTTCAGTTTCTTCTTGATTTTGTTTGTTTTTTTATTTAACGTATAAGCATAATTGTGATTGCCCCTATTTACAATGATTTGACAAATGTGATGCCACTTTCTTATATCGGCAGTTGTTCATTTGAAATTGAAATTAATATATATCCTAATTATAACCCATCAGAGGTTGAACGGGATATTTTTCTTCATTAATATTTAAAAAAAAAATACTGTCAAATTTCTCATCATTTGTTTTTGTTGGTTTAAAAGTTTAGCTATGAACCTTTCTTTGTTTATCACATATTAATTTATTACACTACTGTCAAATTTCTCATCATCTTTTTTTGCTCCTTGCGGAGCATGGAGCCCCAACTGCAGCTGCCCCTTTGCAGCAAGCCTGTGTCAAAGTGCATGCGTCTGTAGTGATAGCTTTTGCAGCAATTTGTTTTATATAACGTGACTGCTACCTCCATGCACAGCCTGTGTTAGCCGCCTTTTATGATTTGCCTGAGGAAGCTATTCTTTCTTTGTCTTCTCACAGACCCGTAGGAACTACACAGGGTGTCAGACCTATCCTGTCTTTTTTTTTTTAATTAAACAAAGTATCCCGCTCAACCCTTGATGGGTTATAATTAGAACACATAGTGTAATAAATTCAAGACAATAAAATCAGATTTCTGATCTCCAAATATAGTACCTTCTTCTGCCCTCCACTCAGTCCAAATATAGTAAATCAAAACCAAAACTGTGTGAATCAATTTGTGTGTGACACCCCTTTTTCAAGAAACAAACAAACAACAACAAAAAAAAACAAAGTAAAGTCTCTCCCAACTGATCTGCTGTTAACAAGGTGGAAGGGGGTGAGAAAGTTTGGAAGTGTCCGAGATTACATCAAATCCCCCAACTATATGCAATAAAAAAAAAGTCAATTTTCAATTATTTTTTTAAAAACCAAAAAAGCTTTACCGTGGTGTTCTGAGAATCCCAGAGTTAATGCTGCCGACAATTTCAGGAGAGATATTTGGGGGGTGATGCTTTAATTCAAACACACGTCCTGCATAGGTTTTTCCTAAACTTTGCACTTTTAAATTTGTCGATGGTCTGCTATTGATAGAATGAAGCCCAGCATTGAGGCTATCAACTGCACATTTATTATTCATAAAGGTTGAACTGTCACGAGGGCTATCAAGTTCACAATCATAGAAACCGTCTGTGAAATGTGAATCATCACTAAAGTTGTCAAAATCGTAGCCGGTGTCATCGTTGACGAAGAGGCCGTCATTGCTGACGAAAAGGCCGGCATCATTCTTAGACGTCCTAGACTTTGTACTATTCCTTTTTGGACTTCTGCGTCGTGTAATTTTACTACAAGTTTGTGTTTTAGCCATAACAAGTTTACTATACGACTGACGATCGGGAACATCCAGTTTTTTCCACCGCAGTCTTAATTTTGACATAATTTGACTCTGGCTTAAAAATGGATAATATGCATTCATCTTCGGTTTATTGTCTCTAATGAAAATTTGAAAACTTGCTACTTGATGCATTTTATGATCTTGAATCGTCGTACTCATATAGTCGTACTTTTATACAAGCGTCAAGGTTATGAAGCCGAGATGAACTGCAGTCCGAGAAACTAGTCTATTTCTTCAATGTAGGTAGCCTAAGCCAACAGCTAACTAAAAAATCCGAAGTAATCATAACAGTGTAATCCATTCGACCAAAGTAAACACTACAAAATGCCTTAACGTTAATGCCATATATAAATGAAATATCTTAATTTGCTGCGACGTTCCATTATAGCACCAACCACCTGCAGATCTACAATCTCTCGGTGCAGATGTATAGTAAATTAGCAAACGCCAAAAAAATCACAAAATCCCGCCATTAATCCGGAAATGTAACAGCATTACGTCATCACGTGCGAATGCTATTACGCTAGTCAGGCATACTTCGTGTCGATTTGTCGAATATTAAACTCTTTCAGTCCCAAGCAAAAAAGTGGGTTTGGCCCAAGCAAAAATGGCCACCCCAGTGCGTTTTTATTGTTGTTGTTTGGAAATAATTTTTTAAAATGTTCATATGCATAAATAACTTTGTTGTTGTATATGAAACTGAAGGTAATTGGATGTACTTTACTCTTGTGCTACAAGTATAAAAGCTTTCATTGAAAAATGATTAGTTATTCAAGGTAAAATGGAGGATATGCGCTTAAAAAAATCGCTTTAAAAATCTAAAATAACAGAAACACGTTCACTCTTAAACACGTGCGGTATTTAAAAGAATGTACTTGCAGTAGGAAATGACGTTTTGGGTGGTTTATGGGTAGTTATAATTAGAAACAGTCTCAAACAGAGGCACATATACTAAAGGCTTTTTTAAGTCGATTGGGCCAAGCGCGTCTAACCCCTGAGCCTTTATAAAGTCGATTGGGACTTAAAGTAACATCGACAAACAACGCTTCTGAACTCTGCCTAGGCCGGTCCCAAGCCCGGCTGAGAAAGGAGTAGGGCGGCCTGCATAGAGGCCGTAAGGAGCGAAACATAAGAGAGAAAACCGGACTGATTCAGGCGACGGACTACGACTTACGGAACATGGAACACAAGAAGTATGAATGGGAAGGAAGAGGAGCTGGTGGAAGAGATGAGGAAAGCCAAATTAGAAATCCTGGCTTTAACAGAAACAAAGAAAAAAGGACAAGGAGTTATGGATCTCGATGGCGACACGCTGCTCTACAGTGGTGTCCTCACACCTGAAAGAGCTAAAGGGGGCGTGGGTTGTATTGTGCCAAAAACCAAAGGGATAATATCAAGGGATGGAACTTTGTCTCAGAACGCATTATGGTCCTAAAACTGAAAGAAGGAGAAACCATAGTCAACCTTGTCATTGTGTATGGGCCAAATGAAGATGAGCGAGCAGAGGTCAAGGAGGAATTCTTCGAGCTGCTTCAAAGGACAGTGGACGACTGCCTAGATGAAATTACCATGCTCAGAGATTTCAAGGCCAGAGTTGGAAATGACCATGCTAGATGGGGTGGAGTTATCTGAAGGTATGGAAAAGATACTCTTAATGACAATGGAAAGCATCTCCTTAGATCCTGCACTGAGCAAAATCTGATCATTACAAACACAAAGTTCCCCCATAAGCGCATACATGCATACATTAGATGTGAACCAACAAAGAATGAGAAATCAGTGATTGACTATGCCATAGTTAGGAAGAGCTCATTCAAGTATGTCCGGATGCTAGGGTCTGGAGGAGGGGGGAGACCAGAGATTAGAAGTGATCACTACCTGCTAACAATTAAAAGAACAACTGAAAAAGTTGCTTGACCTAGGAATTGCCTAACATCATGCAAGAAGCTAAGTAAAGGAGAAATGAGCATTAAGACCTACAAGGTGAGAGAGCAAGAAGTTAAGACCAGATATCAAGGGCTTATTGCTACAGCAATGAGAAACACAGAAGAACAACCTGATGACCTGGAAACACTCTGGCTGAAATTCAAGGACATCATAAAGACAGCTGCAGCAGAAGCATGTGTTGGTTCGACTTGGGAACAAGAGAAAGAGGACACCTTGGTGGACAGATGAGGTTAAAAAGGAAATAAGAGAGAAGAAAAAGGCATGGAAACAATACTTAGGAGCTAAAAACACAGCAGGAAAAACAGAGAAATATAGAGAATATATGATACTCAGAACAGAAGCAAAGAACAAGGTGCTAGCAGCAAAACAGAAGTCCTGGGAAGAATTTGGAGAAAAGCTAGAAAACGATTCGCAAGAAAACCAGTAATTGTTCTATAAGACCCTAAAGAATATAAGGAAGGAAAAATAGTTCCCTCTTAAATTTATAAAGGACAAGCAAGGCAAACTGCTTACTGCCCCAAAAGAAGTAATGGAAAGATGGAAAGAATATTTTTTCAGAACTCCTGGATGGTGAGCAAGGTCAAACATCAAACCACTGGCACAGAAGAGGAAACCAATGGTGATGAAGATGACATAAAGATGAAAGAACTGAAGGCAGCACTGGAGAAAATCAAGATGGGCAAAGCTGCAGGACATGATAGCATAACACCAGAGAAAAGGCATTTGACAAGGTCCCCTGGAACAAACTCTGGGACTGTTTGGCAAGGAAGAACATTCCATCACCTCTGATTCATGCTATACAGAGCTTCTACAAGTCTTGCAGAAATTATATGAGGACGGCAAACCATAAGTCAAAAGAATTCAGGACCACCACTGGTGTAAGACAAGGTGATATCCTGTCACCATATATTTTCATACTCCTCATGGACGATGTCATCAAGGATGTGGAGCCGCGGTAGCATAATGGTTAGTGCACTGGCTTCCTAGCGCAGTGGTCTATGGTTCGATCCTCAGATGGGACCAAAAGATGCAGCAATAGAGAATGCAGTCAGTGACCCATAGCTTGACTGCTTGCATCAGAGTCAGCGAACCAGAGCTCCACGTGGTGGTCCTGGAAACAGTCTGCAGCAGTGCAGGCTGGCTGAGCGAGTACGGATCGCAATGGGAAGGCAAACCCGGTCCCTAAAAAATGCCGTGCTGAAGTCTGATGTGTCGACCGAAAGGTGCAGATATCACATCTACGGCGTAAACAGACACAACGCAACCACCGTCCTTTTAAGGGCGAACGAGGAAGAAGAAGAAGAAGATCCCCAGATGACGTGGGATTTTTTAGGCCACAAACGGCTCCTGGGTCGACCCAGCCACAAATTGGTACCACAGCAGGTACCAGAGTAACTCTGGGAAGGTTAAGGCGGCCGGCGTGATGCTGACCACATCACCCCTAGTGTGCCGACGGTCAAGAAAATATGGGCCTAACACCATATTCCCAATATGCCTCAATGGGCGTGTAACGGGATCCTTTTCCTTACTGGAAGATGAGACAGGTATGTATTTCAGAGCTGGGATTTGCTGATGATGTTGCCCTGATTGCTAAATCAGAGGCACATCCCCAATCCAACCTGCAAGTCTGGAAGGAAGAGCTGGAAAGAAGACATCAGATTAAGCTGGGAGAACAGGACCTGGAGCAGGTCGACCACTTTAAATATCTCGGAGCTATTATAGACCGAAAGGGAGGCATCTAAGAAGAGTCGGCCACTCGAAAAGCAGCAGCTGGGAGACTTTTTCAGGCCATAAATCGAGGATTTCTCAGCAAGAGAGAGGTTGGTAAGAAAACGAAGATGGCTGTTTACCGCTCCACCTATGTCCCAGTCTTGACATATGGATGCGAGTCATGGGCAGTTGTGACGTATGTATAGTATGAAAATTGAAGTCCCTGAATTGATGGACGATAAAGGATAGTAGCCTCGAATAACATCGCAGCCCCTGGATTTGTGTGCAACACAAGAGTCAATGTGGATTCCACGCGGGCTCATTAGCATGCACAATAGCAACGGGGAATTCTACCACCTGGGCAAATTAGTATGCATCATTTCCACGTGGATTTTCAACACGTTGGATAATTAATATGTAGATAGTTTCATGCGTGCATCCAGGACATCGCTTTGCCTTAGGGGAGGTTAAACCACGCCTACTGCCAATCTCTAGAGCGACTATAAGCAGTTATTTCCCTACTTTGCCAGTCCTCCTGCCTAGTAGGGCGTTGCCAGAGTCCAACGAGGAAAGCGGTTAACGATCAAAGGCAGTGTTGGTCCCCAAAACGGACGAAGCAGTTTCACGCCGTCGTTTAACATCTCAGTGTGAACCAGAGAATCGCTCGCAGACCGAGACGAATGGGAAAGACGAGCGGTAAGAAGAGTTGGGTAACAGAGCGGGGACTGGCGGCGCAGAATCGCAAAAGTTCCCTAATATCAAATAAGTTGTGAACTTTAGCGTGTCCCCCTGATCCTTCAATTCTTTAATTATATATTGAGACCACTGAAGAATGCGTTTATCATTTGCGCCAGAGAGTTTGAACAAAGTACTAGCTGTATAGAACAAGATTTCCTGTGCATATCTTCTATATTGGAGTCTTAAAGTCATTCTGTTTGGCCAGTGGTAATATATTAGTTCAAGTGATCAGTGGTCTAGTTCTTTCATTTTTATTTCACTGGATTTTGTGTTAATTTAAACCTATTAAATAAACCCATCTCGAAAGTTTCCAGTTGTAAATTAAATGATATATCTATACGTTATTTCCCAAGATAACAGATGCTTAAATTAGTTTAGGAGCCGTTAAGGGATTTATAACCAATTAATACAGTTTAGTTCTGTATATATATATATATATATATATATATATATATATATATATATAATATATATATATATTTATATATATATATATATGTGTGTGTGTGTGTGTGTGTGTTTTAACCATTAGACTCGCAGAGAGTTTTTCTTAAATATATATAATGGAATACGCGAGTGTATTTAATAGTCTTAACGGTAAATTTATCGCGCGTCAAAATATGATACGTATTGGGCTTATTGATTTCATGTTTTCTAATTTTTCCCATAGAATGATCATACACCTTTGCGTCCCAGCAATTCTATAGAATCCTCCAGACTCGGTTCTTCTAACATCCAGAGATTTTATGAACATTTAAATATAATCTTCTTGTGGCGGCCCGTGCGGTCTCGCTCTCTAAATTTACATGGGAGAAAGCAACCCAAGAACATTTAAATCATAAATCAATAAAGTCTGTAAAGATTAACTGGAGAAGAACAATTGCCAGAGTGATATATTTAATTTTTTACTGTTCTGCTGTGGAAAAGAATATATCATTTATGTACACTGACAGTCACGTATTTTTCACTGGATTAAAAACCCCGAAGAAAAAACCATACCTCCCTGATCAGTCTTTGTCATTACGCTATAGAAGTTTTCACCACCAGCGGTGAAACCCAGGAGACCACTACCTTCTCATACCTAATACCTGTGACAGTGCCATCCCATAGAAACGTTAGATAAAATCAAAAGAAACACTAAGGCTTCACCTTTCCAGCGCATTACGGGGTTGTACAATTTTGCTAAACGCTAAAGCCAAACCCGCTAATCTGGGGGCTGGAAAAACGAAGGAAAAGACTCATACGATTCTGTTGAGTATTTAATTGGGCTGTTTGTGTTTATTATCTCTATGGAGCTTAGCCAGATTCAACGATCGGTAAATGTGTATGGGTGATGGCCATCACGAGCGTGCATGAATGAATGAGATATACTAGCACAACTTTTATTCTCTTTACTTGGTAAATATCCTTATACTGTATTCCTTGTAAAGTTCTCTGTAAGTGGGATTGCTTACCTTTGCGTACTTTAACTCTTCTTCTTAATTATGCCTTAGTTCAAGGCGTTTAAACTTGCGAGAAGAATACCAGGGGACTTGGTTCACTACACCCAATACCAATTATTGGTAAAAACACCCTATCAGAATACTTCTAAATCCATCTATTTTTTTGGTGTTAAATTATCTACTTTCTAATCTAACACTTGCAACTTGCTTTTTTTTTATTTTTTTTATTCTCTATGATCTCATGGGCTGGTTCTCTGTGTGTTGGTCTATAACTAGCGGGAAGGGCCATTAATAGGGATACTACCCTTCAAAACCCACCACCCCCTCCCCACCTTGTTCATTCGTATTTTCTCTGGTAAAACTATGATAATTGAATGTTTACCATCGATTAAATGTTGTGTATTTTTTGTTTTAGATGATAAATAAAACACCATTAAACAATTTATTACTGTCGTTTGGGGGCCGACGCATACTTACCTATATCTGTTATATGTAGTTTGGATTCACGTTCTGTGTGTTTGTAGCACCAAATTGTGCTAGTGTGTACCTGAGTGAGTTTGGAAACTGGCAAAAATTGTTTAGCAGGGAGAGATTTAGGAGTTCTACAGAAACATAAAAATAAAATTGTTGCGGTAAGTTAGGGCATAATACGGAGAAGATTACACGAATTTCAGAGACTGCCCTCTAACTTCTTTACAGCAATCTTGTGTAATTCAACTATCTATTTCTTAACCACCACTTTCATATCTTAGGAGCCCTTGCAATTACATTCTCGTCACTCTAAAGGGGACCACATACTTTCTAAGACCTATCTGAACTTAAAATTTACGACATTTATAATGGGTTGCTCGCAGGGCATTTTAGAGTTCACGTCTCTAGAAATTTAGTTACCACTTAAAACGGCGTCTTAGGCCACAGCTAGGATATGTATCTTAAGTCTGGGTCTAAACTTCTAGATTAGAGTTGTGAGTGACGTTGTCTTTGTGTAGGATAGGGTATTAAAAATCAAATTTTAACCCCAGGGACAACGCTTTTTAGTACCTTGGGGTCGACCACACAAAAATTAATGAGAGGATTTTCCGTTTTCTTTCCACAGCAGCTGAGAGGTTTCACGGGAAAATACATAATAATTCGTTATGTTTAAATTATTCTCTGGCAGAGCTATACATTTGTTAAAAAATTTTTTGCTTATAAAGATTCGCTGGGACCTCGCACCCGCTGACTGTGAAAAAAACGTAACAAAGGTTTTGGATGTTTGCAGAGTCGCCTTGAAGCTACAGCCTAAAGGGGGGGGTGGGACGTCTTATTCTGATTTTTTTCTAAAGTTCCTAGATCTATTAAAACGTCCTATATTCCTCTTAAACTGTACATTCGGCTCCGAGCGCGGAAGTTTTCGTTGGTGAGAGAATACTCTAAATTTTAAGGGCGAAAATGGTTTTTCTCCTTACAATTTGTATTATATCTGTCTATTTCTTTCTCTACTGATAGTTAAAAAGTAGCATTTTTTTCTAGCTGTTTGGACCTACCATTTAACGTGGCCGTAGTCGCCCTTGCCATTAAGGAGTCTTACATTGACAGATATATAGCAGTGTTAGGTTAGCACAAAATAATAAAACGGTAAGAGGCTATCTAGGTTAAACTTCTTACTTTGGGTTTTTTCTAGCATGCGGCTTAGCATGTTAATTTTTTCCCTTCCTTATCTCTTATTCGCTATTATTTGTCTCGGTCTTTCGTTGCATCCAGTTCTTTGGGACCATCGGCAGAAAGATCCGTTCAGATGAGGTTCCATGTTAAAGACAGGCGGACGAAGGAGGACCCGGATTACATGGGAGATGCACCGCGCAACGCGTTTATGTACAACAGGGAACTTGACAGACATATAGACGCGGAGCAAGAGATGACCAGATAGCACAAGGATTTAGCAGCAGAGAGAAAAAGAAAGCGGAAGAAGGGTGAAGAGACCCGGTCACTTGGAACACCAAGTGACTATTTGAGGCACGAGATGGAAAGCTCTGAAGGGAAAGAGAGGAAGGAGAGAACCCCGAGACATACCGTGATGAGAGAGAGAGGGAGAGCCAATAAGGGAATTGGCGTTTCAAGGCATTAGAGAGTCGGGGTTGCTTCTACTTTTCAATAATGGGGAGCGGCGTCGGTCTATCCCCCAGTCTCAATTCAACCTGATCTATCCAGTAGCCAATCCTTCACACAACTAGCAGCGATGGTCTTTTTGTAACTTAGAAGGTCTTGTCCAATAGCCCTAACTGAGAGAAAATTGAAACACCTTCCCTAGAGAAATTCGCGAGGTTGGCAAAATCCTGTATGGGTTTGAGAGTTACACAGTTGGTAGCCTTTAACTTTTCACCACACGGCACTTAAAGTGAATAGCGTCCCTACCTCCCTTCTACTTCTGACGTGGTATACACAAAGCGGCGCGAAGCAACCCAAAACCACTGACTACAGACCTGCTAAAGCAAGTCCTTGCTACGTGCGTCTTCTGAGATTGCCCGCCCGAAAATTTCTTGCGAAAATGTCTCCTGACAAGAACAACCAAAAGGAGAAGCACGAGTAGACATTTCCCCAGTTCTTCTTTCACGTTTCACGGGGCTCACTTTTGACAAAGTCGGTGGTGCCTTTGATTTATCAGAAAATTACCTCTTACATATGGAGGGCATTTCTTGAAACTTTGTTCTTGTGGAAACAGATAAAATCAAACTTTCGTCAAACGATTTAACCCGGTAGAGTTTTGGTCTCTGAACACTGGGACGCTGTCACAGGCCCTTGAGGGACATAATCCATATAGGCGGTATGTTTTTTTTACACAAATGCAATGGATGACTTCAGCACAAAACCGAAAACCAATCTGAGTCATATCGAAAAAAAAATATAGAACTAGTCATTACTTTTATGCTAACTCTTGTCGGCATTTGTCCCACCCCTCTCTCCCTCCGCCCCTCCCCGGTCTGTCAATTCTCGCCAGTCTCCGTAGATATATCTATCCCGCCTCCCTAGTAACCGATCTATCCCCACCCCCCCCCCACTTAACACGCCCCTCACCTCCTCCCCCTCCTATTCTATCCCGCGACCACCCCAATAACCCCCCCCCGTGCCCACCGCATCTACAATCTCCCCACCCCTGCCCGCTACCCCATCGCCCCACCACAACCCTGTGTCTTTCTCTCGTCCCCCCCATCCCAATTAGGTCCTCACCCCTTTCTCAATTACACCTCTATCCGCAGATTCCTCCCAGCAATCCATAACAAACGAGAAATACATACATATGCCTCCCAAGCAAAATAGAAATTCTCACAAACCCGATAACCAAAAACAACAACAAATTCTTGACTCAAGCCAAAAGTCCGAACATGGCAGCGCGGGGCCACCAAGGTCAAAGCATAGGGATAGACAATTACATGCAAGGGACGTCCTGATCAGGGGCAAGCACAACCGTGTCCCAACCACATAGGATTCTTGCATCCAGCCTCGCCAGGAAGAGTCGCATATAATCATTGATTATCAACCTGAGGGGGACAGACCCTCAAGCTGAAGAGGATCTATGTTAATTTTGAACGGCTACCTCAACAACCTTGTTACTTTTTGAACATTGGATTATATTTTGGTTCCTTGTATTGCTCTCCAGACACAAGGTCAAAACCCGGTCTAGGCGACAAGAGGGACAACGTCATAACTTAAGTGGACGTTCTCTAGATAATCGAGTGGACGAAACGGACGCTTTCCTATCGCACAGGGTAGGAAAATTACACTCTGATTTTGTTCAGAGGTGTTCTTTAAAGCGGCCATACTGGATCCGATTGATCCTATTCTACCCAGTTCTCCTGGGATGTAGCTACTGTATTTGTTGGGAGGACCAAATTGGAGGCGATTGTGGCAGCGGTAAAAAACCAGAGGGCAAACACCCAAAAGGAGAGGGAGCCTGCGCCAAATTTGCTTGCGAACTGAACTGAATGAAGCGATCCACAATCAGGCACCCTTACTCTGGAGCCCTGCTTTAGAAAACATGCCATGGTGCTAAGTACCCCATACACCACGGCAGACCTTACTATTTCAGAAAGGATGGCGTACTTCTCTTGTCATAGCTCGTCACGGCGCGACCCTGATACAGGGGAATAACCAGCTCCTAGTACCGACGCAGTACGTGCACGCCAGATTCTTAGAAAATGGTTCACTCTCTTCCATAAGCGGACATAACGGGCACACAACACGCCCATATTCAGCGAACTTACACACCAATCTCTGGTGGGTCTTGCAAACAACATCATGAACGCTGAGTTTCCCTCTCAGGTACGTGAAATTCCTGTGCAGCGCAAGTTGCCAACAAAGTGTGGCACCAAAGCACTTGAATACATCCTCAGTAACCTATGGGACAAAATGCTGGATAGTAGGGGGATCTCATTCGAACGGGTGCTGCTGCGAACCATTCATTGGAGATCTCGGTCTGGAAAGGGACCAAAAGGACGTGTGCACAGGTTTCATCCTGACCCTAGTAGGACACACTTGCAAACTTAGGGAGTCCTAAGCTTATTACGATACACACTGCAACCGGATTTCCAAGCACCCTGTCGCAGTAAGAAGCCTCGTGCAAAATGTTTTACACGGTAGGGATTACCTCAAACAAGTTTTGACGGATAATGGAATCCCAATTCCGGTAGCCTGCTAATGGAGGAGATCTTAAGTATCACTTGGAAGGCAATCAACACAATACCACACAAGTCTATCTACCATCCGGCACGGCAATGGGACTCGTGGAGCGTTATAAACGGCTAGCCCTACACAATGACCTGTTACGTAAAGCTGGGTCAAATAGAAATCATTGACGATGGAGGCAATTCACTATACTTTGCCTGCTGCCTTATATAGCTACAGACGCAGCGTTACCCACGCACTCCTACGTGGATATCCCGCCAGCCACACTTTATTACTTTGGCAGACCCTATAAAGGGCAGACCACTAGAAGGCCTTACTTCGGTCCCTGGACCTCAGACACAAAAGCCTGACGAGGACATTCGTTCTCTGAAAGCAACATTTGTATCTGAGCTCAAGGAATTCGGATACTGTTACGGATGTTATTACGTAGCAACAAACACACCATTCCAGAAACAAGAAAGCACTCGAAACCACGCTAAAAGATTCAAATAAAGCTGACACAAAAAGAGTGAGGAACTCAACCAGGGGAGACAATTTTTGTTGCTTCCTTTCAACCGGAAAACAAAACAAACTTACGCCATCCGGTATCGGCTACTGGGCCGTCTTATTCCGTCCTTAGAAAGACCTCACGCATTCAATTACAAGATTCATCCATTAACGGAAAAGGAGAAGGTATTCTCCTCCTAAATCTGCTTAAGAAATACTTTGGAAAGGCACCAGTGCCGTCCTCCGAGCCTCCTCCTCGGCTGTCGCCATTAGCTACTACGGGAAGGACGAGGAAGATGACGATATTTGCACCTGGCCTAGTCACATTACCCCCTCCAGCACCCAAACAGAATCCTTTTACAAGATGTATCCAAATACGGTCGACACTTCTCTCAGATCATACAAACCTACAGAAACCAGGTCGCTACTTGAAAAAAGTACAGTGCAGTCTTAACGGCTTTACCTTGGGTCGAAAGGTATCTATCATCGAATTTGTATTGAATTCTATACTAACGTGACCCCAGGTTCGAACCAGAGTTTTACCCCTAATTACCGTTACGAGTCTAAAGCTGACTGCAACACATTCGCGAGCCGAAGAAATAGGGTACCAAGCTGCCGTACAGCGGCTGAAAAATTATCAGTGAGTTCCTACATCTCCTTACGTTTCGAGTGTGTAGTTCTGTTGCAGAAGCGCCCTATAAGGAAGTTTCGGCTGTGTTACTAGATTTACCGGTTTAACTATAACGTTTTATTGTGGTAACGGCTTACATTCAAGCATACGACCCTCTCCAGAACTGTTTCTGCGTTGTTCACCAACATAGCTTCAGCCAAGGCACAGAATTTTTTCAAGATTGACTGAGTAAAGGATTATTACCAAATACCAGTCAAGGAGGAAGTTAAACCTTTGTTAGCTTTCAGCACTAGTGAAGGACATTACACATTTAATGTGATGCCATTCGGATTGCATAACGCACCAGGAGTATTCACCAGGATGATGAGGAAGCTTTTAGAACCTTTGCACAGTCCCCATATCCATAATTTCATGGACGACATACTAATCGCATCCGAAACCTATGACGAACATATTGCTACGGTTGCTACGCTTCTCATGAGACTACAGAAAACTGGTCTCACAGCCAGACCTAGCAAATGTCTCATCGGGTTTGAAAAGCTAGACTTCCTGGGGCATACTATTTCTCATGGCTGCATGTGGCCTGTTAAGAAGAACGTTCAGAAAATAGTTGCAGCAAAAAGGCCATGAACGAAGAAAGACACCCGTTCTTTCTTATCACTATGTGCGTATTAACAAAAATACATCCAGAATTTCAACGGACTAACGGCACCCCTGACTGACCTTACAAAAAAAGGACGTCCTGATAAGGTCATTTGGGATTCGCAGTGCGAAAAAGCATACAGCACTTTAAAAGAACAGTTGCCTGGATACCCCATTTTGAGGTTACCTGATCTCAAGAAACTTTTTGTATTGCGGGTCGACGCGTCGGGTCAGGTCATCGGGTCAACACTGCTGCAAGCAGATGACACAGACCCGAATATGTTATTCCCAGTTGCGTATGGCAGTCAAAAATTAAATACGGCTGAACGTAACTACAGCACAGTTGAAAGAGAATGTCTGCATGAATTGACGGGATTAGAGAGTCATCATTGAGTTGCTTTATTGGGAATCTTTTACAGTGCAAACAGACCACGCTCCCTTAGCTTTTCTTGGCGGCAATGTAAGTGAATTTAACGCAAGGATCATGCGTTGGGCCTTGCTATTAAGGTTTTCCTGTACTCCTTCAAATTGGAATATATTCCGGGAAGACAGAATGTCGGAGCTGATTTTCATGAGTTAGAAATGGACTACGGAGGAAGAGGAGGGAAATTGAAGATACCAATCATCAAAAGTTACAATCAGGGGCCCACCTTCATTGTCATAATTGAAAACATGAAAAATGGTTTTCATGTCTAAAAGTGGGGACGATTGTGACGTACGTTACTAGTATGAAAATTGAAAGTCCTGAATGTGATGGGACGATAAAGGACTAGTAGCCTCGAATACACATCGCAGACCCCCTGGATTTGTGTTGCAACACAAGAGTCAATGTGGATTCACGCGGGGCTCATTAGCACATGACAATAATTAGCAAAGGGGAATTCTACCACAACTGGGCATATTAGTATGCATCATTTCCACGTGGATTTACAACACGTTGGATAATTAATATTTAGATAGTTTCATGCCGTGCATCCCAGGAATCGCTTTGCCTTAGGGGAGGTTAAATCAACGCCTACTTGCCAATCTCTTAGAGCACGACTATAAGCAGTTATTTCCCTACTTTGCCAGTCACTCCTGGCTAGGTAGGGAGATTGCCAGAGAGCCAACGAGGAAAGCGGTTTTGGTTAATCGATCAAAAGGCAGTGTTGGTCCCCCAAACGGGACGAATAGCAGTTTCACGCCGTCGTTTATACATCTCAGTGTGAACAGAGAATCGCTCGCAGACCGTCTGACTCATTGTGTAATGCCCGAACTCGAGAGGTAAGAAAGAGTTGGGTAACAGAGCGGGGGAACTGGCGGCGCAGAATCGCAAAAGTTTCCCTAAATATCAATAGTTGTGAACTTTAGAGTGTCCCCCTGATCACCTTCAAATTCTTTAATTATATATTGAGACACTGAAAGAATGCGTTTATCATTTGCTGCCAGACGAAGTTTAAACAAAGTACCTAGCTGTATAGACAAGATTTCCTGGTGAATATCTTCTATATTGGAGTCTTAAAGTCATTTGGTTTGGCCAGTGGTAATATATTAGTTCAAGTGATCAGTGGTCTAGTTCTTTCATTTTTATTTCCACTGGATTTTGTGTTAATTTAAACCTATTAAATAAATTCATCTCGAAAAAGTTTCAGTTGTAAATTAAATGATATATCTATACGTTATTTCCCAAGATAACAGATGCTTAAATTCTTGTTTAGGAGACGTTTTAAGGGATTTATAAACCAATTAATACAGTTTAGTTCTGTATATATATATATATATATATCATATATATATATATATATATATATATATATATATATATATATATTATATTTATATGTGTGTGTGTGTGTGTGTGTGTGTTTTAACCATTAGACTCGCGGAGAGTTTTTCTTAAATATGTATAATTGAATACGCGAGTGTATTTAATAGTCTTAACGGTAAATTTATCGCGCGTCAAAATATGATACGTATTGGGCTTATTGATTTCATGTTTTCTATTTTTTCCCATAGAATGATCATACACCTTTGCGTCCCAGCAATTCTATAGAATCCTCCAGACTCGGTTCTTCTAACATCCAGAGATTTTATGAACATTTAAATATAATCTTCTTGTGGCGGCCCATGTGGTCTCGCTCTCTAAATTTACATGGGAGAAAGCAACCCAAGAACATTTAAGGGAGGTTTCACCCATATATTGGCATTTTGTTTAAAAATTATCATTTTTACAATATTGATGCTACAGTTTAGTGTCACCATTTTGCTACCTAACGCTATGTTTTTTATTGCAGTTTTCAGCTTACAAATATTTTAAATTAATTTTTCAAATACGTATGTTCAGCCACAAATCAGCTAATTATATATGCAAAAAAATTATTTTGTTATAACTTTTTTATTTATTAACATATTTTAATAATTTTTTCGGTATTTAGTACAGCCAGGGCATTAGATTAAAATTTTTAAAAGTTATGAACCTTAACATAAAATAACATTTCATTGGCTGAAACTTCTCATGGGGTTAAAAAAATCGCGAGCTTCAACCAATCAGAATCAAGCTTACATTTGGGCTTGGCTGACTGATTTATTTACTTCGTAGTTCGTATACGCTTCCTGTATCACTGCGAAGTCGAATTTGCTGTGAAATTTATAGTGATTTCTTATTGAATAAAATGGATTGTGTTAATAAATCAACAGCATCAGGTAAAAGAAGGAAGGATAGGCCCATTAAGAGGAAATTTAGAGGTAACAGGTATTCTGGTTCTCTTAAACAACCGAAAGCCACATGTCAGACAAATGGAATAGGCCTAGGCCTATCGGCAAACTGTCATTCTTAGCCGAGCTGGAATTATCAGCATTGAAAGTGTTTTGGATTTTGTTGAACAGTTCCCCTGTCCAAAGTGTTTGACATCACCTGTCACTACAAACAGTGAGCAGAACCAATTTACAGAGTCTTTATACACAGTGAATGAGACTCACTATGGCCTGTCAAGTTCATTTACTTTCACTTGTATATTTTGTTGTGAAAGTATTCAACTATCTTCATCTGCTGAAAATATAAATTTAAGATTCCAGATGTCAATGTTTAGCATAGGAATAAACAAAGAAAAAAGTAAACGTTTTCTGACAAATATGAATATGCCTCCACCAGTAGCATCAGCAACACACAGTGAGTTGAAAAGGAAAATGTTGCATGCTACAAAAAGATGTGCAGAAGAAAGTATGGATTCTGCTGTCGAAGAATTAAAATCAGATGTTAAGACAAATAAAGTTACTGTGTCATGTGATGGCACCTGGCAACGGCGAGGCTTCTCAAGTAAAAATGGCATAGCAACAGTTCTGTCTGTGAACCCAGTGAGAGCAGCAAAAGTTGTTGATGTAGAAATTTTGTCCAATTACTGTGATGCTTGCAGTAAGGCTAGAAAGAAATACAAAACAGATGAAGAATTTGCAGTGTGGATGACAGGTCATAAATCATGCCAAAAAAATCATGAGGGTGCCTCTGGTCTGATGGAATCAAGGGGAATGATTAATATTTTTAGAAGATCTGAGGAAAAACATGGTTTGAAGTATGTAAAAATATCTTGGAGATGGGGATTCAAAAAGTTTTAAATCTGTTGCCGAGGCAAAGCCACAAATGTATCCTGGACTTCAAATCGAAAAATTAGAATGCTGCGGCCATGTTCAGAAACGAATGGGACGACGTCTCCTTGATAAAGTTGCAGAATGTAAAGGTAAGCACTATGAAGAAGATGGGAAAAAGTATAAGGGTATTGGAAATTTTGGAAGATTAACAAAGAGTGCTATTATGAGAATACAAGGTCATTACGGTGCCGCAATAAGAGGAAATATTGGTTCAATTTCCAATATGAAAAAAAGCATAATGGTCATTCTCAAGCACCGTGCTGGAGATCATGAAGATTGTGGAGATTGGTGCCCAAAGGATATAAACAAGGCTAACAAAAACAGGCTGCCTAAATTTGTCATTAAAGAAATTCAGCCTGTCTTTGATGAATTGTCTTCAGACTTCTTGTTGTCAAAATGTCTTCATGGAAGAACACAGAACTCTAATGAGTCTTTCCACAATCTGATCTGGAACAGATGTCCCAAAGCAGCATTTGTAGGAAGAGACAGATTAGAACTTTCAGTTTATGATGCTTTGATAGTTTTCAATGATGGAGAACTTGGGAGAAGAGGAATTTTTGAAAATCTTGGTCTATCTTTTGGGAAATACTGCTTCAAAGGATTTTCTGGTTTTGACGCCGCACGAGTCTCTGCTTCCCTAAGATCATGTGATATGAAAAAAGCAGAATACAGGCACAGAAAATCTTTCCTGGAGTATAAGAATACCAGCAAAGAGAATGGATATGCAGGTGGTGGATTCTAATGTGAGTATGACAATTTTAAGGCATGTTTTCCCTCTATTTTGCTTATTTCTACAATATTGTTTTTCAGCAATTTTGATGACATTATGTCAGGATTACTCAAAATATTGTAAAGCTAAAGGCTTTAAACTTTGCACACTGTGATCTCATACTGTAGTGCTTGTCCCCTTCTAATTTTAAAAGTATAAACCTGTAACTTTTTGATCAGTGAATTTTTGAAGTATCTCTACCCTGTATTTTTATCTAGAAAAATGGGTCTAATTTTTGAAAATTCATAAAAATTCACTCGGACAGTTTATGAAGATGAAACTAGAAGGGAGTCTTGAGAATGCTGTGATCTATGTGCAAGCCAAATTCCAATGTCCTATCTTTGCAAATAAAGTGTGCATCTTGACACAAAAAAGTTTCTATTTTTAGTAACAATATGCAAATTAGGACTAAATATAATTATTTTCCAATGATTCAACATTTTTTATTAGATGCTTTGATGTCCTAAACATGCCCAAAAAAATTGGAGCTTGTAAAGTCAGAAATAAAAAAAATATAATTTTAGGTGAACCCTCCCCTTAAATCATAAATCAATAAAGTCTGTAAAGATTAACTGGAGAAGAACAATTGCCAGAGCGATATATTTAATTTTTTACTGTTCTGCTGTGGAAAAGAATATATCATTTATGTACACTGACAGTCACGTATTTTTCACTGGATTAAAACCCCGAAGAAAAAACCATACCTCACTGATCAGTCTTTGTCATCACGCTATAGAAGTTTCCACCACCAGCGGTGAAACCCAGGAGACCACTACCTTCTCATACCTAATACCTGTGACAGTGCCATCCCATAGAAACGTTAGATAAAATCAAAAGAAACACTAAGGCTTCACCTTCCAGCGATTACGGGACAATTTTGCTAAACGCCAAACCCGCTAATCTGGGGCTGGAAAACGAAGGAAAAGACTCATACGTTCTGTTGAGTATTTAATTGCTGTTTGTGTTATTTCTATGGAGTGCCAGATTCAACGATCGGTAAATGTGTATGGGTGATGGCCATCACGAGCGTGCATGAATGAATGAGATATACTAGCACAACTTTTATTCTCTTTACTTGGTAAATATCCTTATACATGCTAAATGTTGTGATTTTTGTTTAGATGATAATAAACACCATAACCATTTATTACTGTGTTGGCCGACCCATTACCTATATCTGTTATATGTAGTTTGTATTCACGTCTGTGTGTTTGTAGCACCAAATTGGTGTGTGTACATGAGTGTTTGGAAACTGGCAACAATTGTTTAGCCAGGAGAGATTTAGGAGTCTACAGATAAATAAAATTGTCGTAAGATAGGCAAATCGGAGAAGATTACCCGATTTCAGAGACTGTCCTTACTCTTTTTAGCACCCTTGTGAATCAACTATCTATTTCTTACCCCTTTCTATCATAGAGCCTTCACCATCATTCTTCACTCTAACGGGACCACTATTTCTAAGACCTATCTCAAATAAAATTTACGACATCAATGACTACAACCCACAAAAGCCAGATTCAAACCTCAGAAATGAGGTATCTGAGGAAGGAGGTTGAAGTAACAAGAAGAGACATGGTCCGCAACCAGACGATACGTCAAGGCCTAAAATCCCACCCCCTGCGGACCCAAGTAGAACAGTCCCAACTAAGATGGTTTGGCCATGTCTGCAGAATGGGAGAAGATCGGCTACCACGACAAGCATGGGAAACAAAGAGCCAGGGATCCAGACCCCTAGGACGACCCAGAGTCCGCTGGGAGGACAACATTAGACAATCTTTGAAGGACCGAGGACTAGAATGGAACCAGGCCAGGAGGAAGACAGCCGATGGGATAGTCTGGCGCTCTCTCTTCCAAACCTCTACACCTCACGGTAGAAGGGGAACGACTAAGTAAGTAAGCCAACAACTCTTCATTTCTAACTTATACTTTCTGAAATTCAAGCATATTTACAATTTCATTTTCTTCACCTCCATCTAAGCCAGCTCTGGGGGCCTTTCTGACACGATCCTTAATAGTTGTGATACTATTGTCATCAACGATAAAGCCTTCAAGTCGTGACAGAATTGAGGACACGGGTTTTCCCACACTCCGTTCAAGCATCGCTGCGGAACTGCATTCCATATAGTCGTGATAAACGAATGTGCATCTTTAATTGTGAATGCTTTCTGTCGCGAGAGGTTCAGATGTTATTAGAATATAGAATATCCCAGACACACAAAAAATGTATCAAAGGATACCAGTATAGCGCCAGATAAGAGGCTGGTCTTAAAAGAAATACCCCCTTCTCTGAAAAGAGTAAGGGTGTATCGACAATCAAGGTAGGGTCAACTTGAACTCAAACTTGAACTTGTGCAGGAGAGAGCTAGGGCTTTAGAGACTATCCAAACTCTCCAACAAGAAATTAGTAACCTTAAATTAGAAACTACATCTCAGAAGAAAAAAATGAGAATGAATCTTAAAGATAGAAAAGTCAGAAAGGGAAATAACGAGAATATCAATTCTTGTAATTTTTTATAAGGGGAAACAATTTCAACAATCTTCTCCATATAATGTTTCTTGAAGTCAATCTCACAGATCACAAGATTTAGATAACAATAATTTTGGAAATAATCAAGGAAACAATTATAAACAAAATTGGCGATCCAATTCGCAGTATTCTCATAATAGACATGCTTCTCTGAACAGATCATTTGGTCAAAGACATAACAGTAATACCAATAATTGGCGTTCTAACCAAGATTTTAACTCCAACAGAAATGATGGCAATTTTAAAGATAATGGTCAAAATCGATCGCGGCGGAGAGATAGATCTTCGAGCGTTAGATCTCGTCATCAGTCTAATGTTGCTGTATTTGATGCACAATTTAACAAAGATCAGGACAAAAATGTTAATCCACAAAATGCTATGTCTTGTATTGATCTTGTGCAGGGAAAGGCTTGTCACGAGTGCTCAACGCTATTCCAGCCCAAGGCGATCACGACGCTGAGATGCGGACACATATTGCCAAGTCTCCCAGCAGTCTGTACGGCTACTTCTGCATCAGTTTACCAGGGAAAAGGATGCGTTAAATTTAATAGAGGATATGTTAATTCTATACCTTGTTCTATTTTATTTGACTCAGGTTGCAGCACCGTTGGAGTGCGGAATTCGTTGGTCCACCCATCCTGTGCTACTGGCAATACTGTTAAATGCGTGACGTTTAGTGGGACTGTAGAAACCTTTCCTACAGCCATTATTGACATTAAAACACCTTTCTTTTCAGGAAAAATCCACGCATGTCTACTTCAGAATCCAATTAGTGATGTCATACTGGGTTGCATACACGGTATAAAAGAGTGTACCCCACAGCAAATTGCTGATTGGGAAGAGCAACATATACCTGATGCCCGTGCATTTACGACTATACCTAGATTTATTTCACATGCACATACTGCTAACATACTATGTAATTCTAAGGTTCTGGAATCTAACATTGAAAATGATTCCATTGTTCATTACGCCACTGCTGCTAATTCGTTACAACCTTTGCGACATGCATCCATTCCTAAGAATGACATTAAGGTTTCAACGCAACCTGTGAAGACTAGTAGGTCATTCCGTGGGACATATACCTTCCCTCGGCATAATAATAAGGCCAATTCTGAAAACAAATCCTGGCGACATGATCAGCAGGCAACTGATCTTAAGAAAAAGGTTAAGTTTGAGAAAAAGGGAAAGTATGTTCCCAATGAAAATAAGAGTTGTAACTCTGACGGGAAAAGTGAAAACAATAAGATTGTCGGTAGGGTTTTAACTTTACCCAGCAAGCAGGTGTCTACGACATGCCGTACACCTACACCTTTGTCTGGCGTAAGTAGTAATAATCAAGTACAAAAGTATGGTACAGTTAAGAACAATAACTCTACATGTAAAAATAATAAATATTATAATTTACCTCAAAGGTTACTCATCAACCTTATGCCCATTCTTGTAACAAAAGCACCACATATATTGGTAAAGGTGCATCTTCTCACACCATCCTTGTGCAAAATCTGCCTCAACGAACTAGTTGGCAAGCACTTAGAAATTTTTTCAACTACACGGCGGACGTTAAGTTCGTACGTCTATTACCACATACCAATAACAGGTATGGTGACGCCGTGGTTACATTCAGATCCAATAGAGATGCTCGCATGGTTATCGAGCTGGACAATGGTGTGTATTTTCACCACCATTCTCTAAGGTTACAATAAGTACCTAATTCTGCGTCACGCAGATATTAACCTACTGATATTGGATTTTGATATCACATTCTTTGATGACTCAGCCTATGCAGTCATCGTCTCTTTTCTTTACTAGTCATCTTTTCTTTGTCTATTCCTCATGTATTATTCCTATGGAATTTTATGCATTTGGGTTAGTGAACGCTCCTGCCACTTTCGTGCGTATGATGCGTCGCATACTGTCTCATCGTTCCGATGTCATTACATACATCGATGACATTTGTCTTTTTAGCAAATCATGGGATGAACATGTTCAAGGATTGAACACATTACTGTCCACGTTACGATCATTTAACCTAACAGCTAAGCCATCGAAGGCATTCGTGGGTTTTCACGACATATAGTTTTTAGGCCACCGTATTGGTCATGGCAAATTATATACTGAGGACAGTAACGTCACAAAAATCCTGAACATTACAGCTCCTAAAACAAAGAAACAAGTACGATCTTTGTTAGGTCTCATTCAATTTTATGGTAAATTTATACCTCACTTATCTACCATTACTGCTCCTTTCTCTTCATTGTTGAGAAAGGGCACAGCTAACGTGATTCGGTGGTCGGATGAACATCAAATCGCGTTAGATTCTATCAAGAATTTTTTTCTCCAATCCTCCGGTTTTAATGCTACCTAATCCAAACCTTCCTTTCATCCTTCGCAGTGACGCGTCTAATTACGGAATATGGAGTGTACTACTTCAAGAATACTTAGGTACCTTACATCCAGTGATGTACGTGTCAAGAAAGTTAACGGCAACGGAGCAGAAATACTCGGTTCTGGATAAAGAACTTTTAGCGTTAGTTTGGTCAATTACCAAACTTGAGCGTTATTTGTTGGGATCTCACTTCATTGTTGAGTCTGATCAAAAAGCACTCACTGCTCTCAACACTATCTCAAGTCAGCGAAATCCACCAGATATGCAATAACTTTGCAACCTTACAGTTTTACCATACGTTCCATACCAGGATCTCAAAATGTTTTAGCGGACTGTTTATCTAGGTGTCCAAGCGATCCAAGCGAGCAAATACGCCCTACAGAGATTGGAACCTCTACACAGACAGTTTTACAATTGTAACGTAATGCTCAAATAACTTTGATTATTTCTTTCTTTCTTCTTCTTCTTCGTTCGCCCTGAAAAGGACGGTGGTTGCGTTGTGTCTGTTTACGCCTAAGCTGCGATATCTGCACCTTTCGGTCGACACATCCGACTTCTGCACGGCATTTTTTAGGACCGGGTTTGCCTTCCCATTTCGATCCACACTCGCTCAGCCAGACTGCACAGCTGAACACTGTTTCCAGGACCACCACGTGGAGGTGGAGTGCGGTCTTGACCAGCTCTGGTTCGCTGGTCCTGACGCAGGCAGTCAAGCTATGAGTCGCTGACTGCGGTCTCTATTGCTGCGTCTTGAGGTCCCGATTGTTTATTTAACGTCTACCCAAGTTATATCATCACTGTTTTGCGTATGGAAGTTGATTATTCAGACTTTTAGTATTGTAAGACAATAACAGTGTCGTGTCAATAATAGTAGTATAAGACGAAAAGAAAAATTGGTGTTTGTTTTTAAATGGACAACATTTTCTTCCGAACGTTACATTGTGAATATATATAATCATCCTTCTAGGGTGATAGATACATGCTTTTCCAAGTGGAGTATGTTAACTTTCAGGATTACTCGGAAAATAACATTTCAACGTCGTTGGATTTTAATAAAACGGAACTTCATGGATTATTAACTTTGTTCGAAAATGATAATGGAACAATTTTAAGACATGAGCTGTTACGTACATTTATTACCTACGGGGGTAGTCTTCGGTCCTGCCAAATGTACGCACCAGTTTTATATAGTTATATTATTTGTGCGTTCGATTGATTCACGCACTGACGTGCACAATGCTGTGTGAGTTGCTTTGGACGCACGTGTAACCTAGTTGAGTAGTTTCGGACGTCATGTAAGGGGGCAGCTCGGACCATATTTATGTCCGCTGTGTTATCCTTTGATTCTTGGCAAATGTGAAGTAGCCATCAGTTGTATTCGTATCTATTGATCTTCATGGCGAAGGCAATAGTGGAAGTATAAAGTAAGTGTCGCCCCATTTCTTATGGCAACGTTTATTTAGTACATAAAGTATCAGGCCGCTCCTATTAATGGTCTAGCGGGAATTCATCGTGGATGACATTCCTAGAATTGGACACACGGAGTCGATAGCCTTTGAATCTTTTCGTAGAGGGAGAATACCTACAAGAAATCAAGTTAATGAATTTATATGCTTCACATGTTTAATATGCTGGTACTACAATGCCAGAAGCGTGGCATAGAATGGGAGAGGTTAGTCAACTGGAATCTCTAACCTGTTCGTATTATCATGTATGACTTTGTTTGAAAACTATATACTATATATAACGGGATGTATGGAGAAAAGTCTGGGATGTGAAGTATTATATGGAAGAATTTTATCCTGGAGTATGATTCACGTTTCCATGATGGACGTCCTTGAAAGGAAGGTCAAAAACTTAATGAGCAGAATAGTAATGGTAACAGTTTTTCAGGGATCCTCAGTCACCTTGAGTCAGAGGACTTTATTAGTAAGAATCTTCAGGAACTTTAAAAGTAATTATCAACATGTTGACGTATGATTTCTGCGAAGTGACGATGTTAGTCCCAGCTGTTGTCCACTCCGTATGTGCTGTGTTTTGAATCAAATCTATGTTCAGTCACCACCGACTTCTGTACATGTGAGTACTTTCAGCACCCAGTTCAATACTACTTGTTGAATGTTCGTTTGAAGAATATTTAAAAGTTGACATTCGTTCATTTACAAACCATGATCGCGGTTTAAGCTACCCGCTTCACCAGTATAAAACTGAACTCAACGATAAAACGGAGTCAACAATGCGGCAATTTTCTATTTTATTATTCAATGAAAATCACTTAAGGATGAGTTGTATATTTAAAGCGCTGATATTGGTTAACAGAAATAGTTTTGTATAATGAGTTCTTAGAAAGTAGAAACTGCCACTTTTGGATTATTATTTTAGCACTCATAGGGAGTGTCACTATTAATTTTAGGAAACAGTAAGTGTCTTGATCACTTCGCGTGGTTTATTAAGAGCGTTTGATCACTTTGCGTGTTTTTATTTGCATGATTTGGTTGGTTAACGAATTCACTTCGTCATGTATGATGTTTATTGGTCTATTCATTTAAATTCACGTGTTCATTTTTGGTTTGCATGGTTTCATGGACTCTCCTCGTGTTTTAGTTCATCATCCTTCATACTTTAATTTTTCTTCTTGGTGCCACAAATTATTCCAAATTGATGGATTTTGGTTGGAATATTTTGTTTATTATTCTTTTGTTTCCTTTGATCTCTTACTTTATTCACATCCTATTTGTACATTAGTAATATAGGGGGGGTGTATTATTATACATTCAATCATGTAAATTTGATTCAAAAATTTCCGCGTTTATTACGAAAAAAAAACTTAATAGACATTAATTTTTATTTTTCAGGAGGGACCGCTGTAAGGAAGCAGTTGCGTCCAATATTCGCCAAAAGTCCGTGCTAACAGGCAACAGGCATTAACAAATATAGACAGTCTCAGGTCCTGTCTTTGTTAAAAGTCTACGCACCAACTGAGATATTAGTAATACGTTTTGTATATTAAATTTATTGTGCACGAGAACGCACATTTTTGGGGATTTTGAAATTAACGCGCTTGTTGTCAAACAAAGGCAGATGACGTATCTGCTGAGAGAATCAAGCAGGATCCTGTTGCAAGTGGATTTATGGAAGGGAAGTAATCTTTAGAATGTTTTTTAGACAAATTAAATTTCGAGTTGCAACGCTTGATTAAGCGGATACTCGTTTGACTTTAGGATAGAATTATCTTTTCCTATTTTTCGAGTGACAGAGTACAGATAAGCGTGTGAACGCTGTTTAATCTCAAATGTTGAGATGTATTTATTCTGTACTGTTTTGAGTCATGTGAATAGCTCGCAGCTAGTCTGCATGTATTATCGAGAGCGGTGTTCAAGACAGCCGAGTCTCGTGACGGGTTTTTTTTGGCGGGACTAGTGTGTGATTTGTGTTTTGGGCGTGGACCGTGTAGGTCGAGTCCCAGTGGTTTTTGGATAGTGTATGCCTACGTAGGACTTGAGAAAATGTCGACTTATATATTTCGCTGTGTGTACAGCCTATGTGATTAACTGCAGTGTGGAGATGTATGAAGCTATGAAGCTATTATAAGTCCAGGATTGGGACAGGCCATATATTAACTGCCGTGAGTGCAGTCTTATGAGTATACTGAGTCATGAGGACATTATAGCGCTGATATTATTATTAACTGCCGTGAGTGCAGTCTTATGAGTATACTGAGTCGTGAGGACATTATAGCGCTGATATTATTATTAACTGCCGTGAGTGCAGTCTTATGAGTATACTGAGTCGTGAGGACATTATAGCGCTGATATTATTATTAACTGCCGTGAGTGCAGTCTTATGAGTATACTGAGTCGTGAGGACATTATAGCGCTGATATTATTATTAACTGCCGTGAGTGCAGTCTTATGAGTATACTGAATTCGTACCTTTTGTTGTAACGGTGTATTCGTCTTATGTCTACGTGATGATGTGCTGTGACTTAATAAACCATTGTTAAATGTCACCACCGTTTACAACCATCTATGACTTCTATGTGCGTACCTGTGTTGTGAGTGACTGTTCTTGCACACACTCACTAATACATACCGAACACAGATACTAACAGTGGCAGCATCTAAACAGTGAATAAGAATACTAACAGTGGTGGCCAGTATGTTAAGACGACATATTTGCTTGCAGTTATATATATATATATATATATATATATATATATATATATATATATATATATATATATATATATATATATATATATATACATTTTATGTCGCAACATGATTGAACAGGATATGCAGAGTCTAATTTACATATATTTATGAAAGGAACAGAGCCTATGATCATGCTTCGTCATTATCTTTGTTGTGAGCTGGAAGGTTAATGGTCAAACCTTTTGCGACAGCACTGTTAGTATTCTTATTCACTGTTTAGATGCTGCCACTGTTAGTATCTGTGTTCGGTATGTATTAGTGAGTGTGTGCCAGAACAGTCACTCACAACACAGGTACGCACATAGAAGTCATAGATGGTTGTAAACGGTGGTGACATTTAAAAATGGTTTATTAAGTCACAGCACATCATCACGTAGACATAAGACGAATACACCGTTACAACAAAAGGTACGAATTCAGTATGCTCATAAGACTGCACTCACGGCAGTTAATAATAATATCAGCGCTATAATGTCCTCACGACTCAGTATACTCATAAGACTGCACTCACGGCAGTTAATAATAATATCAGTGCTATAATGTCCTCACGACTCAGTATACTCATAAGACTGCACTCACGGCAGTTAATAATAATATCAGCGCTATAATGTCCTCACGACTCAGTATACTCATAAGACTGCACTCACGGCAGTTAATAATAATATCAGCGCTATAATGTCCTCACGACTCAGTATGCTCATAAGACTGCACTCACGGCAGTTAATAATAATATCAGCGCTATAATGTCCTCACGACTCAGTATACTCATAAGACTGCACTCACGGCAGTTAATAATAATATCAGCGCTATAATGTCCTCACGACTCAGTATACTCATAAGACTGCACTCACGGCAGTTAATAATAATATCAGCGCTATAATGTCCTCATGACTCAGTATACTCATAAGACTGCACTCACGGCAGTTAATAATATAATATGGCCTGTCCCAATCCTGGACTTATAATAGCTTCATAGCTTCATACATCTCCACACTGCAGTTAATCACATAGGCTGTACACACTGCGAAATATATAAGTCGACATTTTCTCAAGTCCTACGTAGGCATACACTATCCAAAAACCACTGGGACTCGACCTACACGGTCCACGCCCAAAACACAAATCACACACTAGTCCCGCCAAAAAACCCCGTCACGAGACTCGGCTGTCTTGAACACCGCTCTCGATAATACATGCAGACTAGCTGCGAGCTATTCACATGACTCAAAACAGTACAGAATAAATACATCTCAACATTTGAGATTAAACAGCGTTCACGCGCTTATCTGTACTCTGTCACTCGAAAAATAGGAAAAGATAATTCTATCCTAAAGTCAAACGAGTATCCGCTTAATCAAGCGTTGCAACTCGAAATTTAATTTGTCTAAAAAACATTCTAAAGATTACTTCCCTTCCATAAATCCACTTGCAACAGATCCCTACCAGACAGTATGGTCTGATGATATATTTTAGCTCTGGCGTTCGGGCATATTGATTTTTACTTTGGTGATCGGCTCACTGCATTCAAGACATAGCCCCAGTATCACAGAGTAAGGTATTGATATAATTGATTAAATATTTATTGAATTAATGTCGTCATTGACATACATTCTACAAGTCGACCTCTAGCTGGTACCCTCATGCGCTGGGACCAGAATGGATCAAACTTGAACGTTTATGCATTGGAAGCCTCGAGCATATTTTTAATGAAACTCGTTTATTGAAAGTAAGGGATCTACGTTATTGAATATTGGAATCGCCGTCATACGATTAACGGCTTTTTATGGAAGGTGAACCAAAAGTTAGAAGTTCATCCTAGGTTATATTGATCAAGTTAATGATTATAGTATGATATCTAGAAGTCGTATTCTGTTGACAATCTAGATAGGAGGGAATATCTATTTAATTGGATTGTATACCCTTGGTTGTACGATGAGGGATTGTCCTTGAAAGGTCAACCGTCGTAGAGAACATTTGTTAAACCTGCTATTCACTATTGTAAGATGAACCTTCAAGATTATGCCGATGTACTTTATGTTGATTAACCATGTACCTGATGGAATCTTACCTACCATTTTATCAGGAAGGAATTTTCGTATATATGCAAGATTTTCGTATCGTCCTTGTCAACGTGATTGTCAAATAAACCGTGGATTGTAACTTTAACCAATCATGAGTTCCAGTGTCCTTCCCTCGACACTGTTGGTGTTGATGTGACCGTTAGGACTTTGACTATTCGTACATTCATATTAAAAGAACATTCGCGTCTGATACACAAACAAATAGCTAACTGTCATCCCTTACACCATTCAAGCGTATGACTAACGTTCAAACAAGTGTGGTGGATTTTGATGTTATGACTTGTTGTTATGTATTATATTAAATTTTCGATCTGTTTTATTGTCCAGGCTGCCTAGAAATTGTATTTGAAAGCACAGCCTGATCTCATCTATCGCTGGTAGAAATTTTTCAAGAAATGGCGTCCCCCCTAACGCTTGTTCTGACAATATCGACTCAGTTGGCCAATCGCTCTTAATATTACAGTGTAAACAGTCTTTCAAAAATATCATTCAAACCTTTCTACGTTACTAGGCTATTTATGTTTATTCAAAGGTCAGCCAATAATATTTCGTCTCACTTCAAATTCCACCCAATCGGATTCACTGTACTATCTGAGCCTATCTGTCACCTACTTTTTTCCCAAAAAATATGCGATCCAATCTAAGCAGATATGACTTGACCTGACAGTATCTCTGATCTCTATGTATTGTTTTATCAATAGTTGATTAGTTAAGGGACTATTTATATAACTAACACCATATTCTTGGTCAGCAAGTCTTCAGGTACACGAATATACGATTTTTAAGGGGCTATGTGGTTTGGTTCAAAATTCCATCTTTTTTTTTCTATGTTAATTGTTTATTTTTAAACTACCTCTCGTTCACTCTTTTTCCATGTAATATCAAGCTGAATACGAGAGCTTAGGTCATTCACAATAAGAGCTAAACATGTTTACATGACCGTAGTGTCCACAATTCTAACTTTTTCATTGTATTTGGGGAAACCCCTAAGGCATGGTTTGGCACTGTGCTACAGTTGGCTTTTAGTTTAAAATAAATGCGAAACGAATTAGCATTTTCATCTATCCTTGCCCCTCCTCGTTCCACACTGCATTTTAGGCAAATATTTCTTAGAACTAGGAAAAGTGGTTCGTTTATGTCAAGGACGAATTTGAAAAATTGGGTACCGTTTTGTTCTGCTATTCGTTAGCAAATAATAATCTGAAGGCGTATTCGACACCGACCGTTCTAGCATAAATTTCTTTGTACTTTCTTATCTTTGCCTTTATGCCCTATACTGTTATATTCTAATTTAGATATTGTATTTAGAAAGTCACTACACATCTCCCCCCTTTAGAACAGACGATCATATGTCAGTTCCTACTTCTAAATACACATAGATGAATTTACTATCTATGCCTGGTGACTACTCTGATGTTCGTCGTACGGATGTCTGCTTAAAAAATCAGCGCCCACATTGGTTTTTCCGAGAATGTACTCTATGGTAAACTGGAATGGCTATAAGAGCAAAGACCAGCGTAATAATCTAGCATTTTCATCCCTTGCTTGAGATAGACATACGAGTGGTTTATGATCTGTTTGGATCTTAAATGATTTTCCATAAGAATTCTAGCTCTTTACATCCAACACAGCATTTCGTCGGTCTAGCAGTCAAATTGGTCTCTCTCAGTCGATCAAACAACATATTCAGAGAGTTAATGTGTTCCTCAAATGTTTCTGTTGCTATGAGAATATCATCCATGAAGTTGGTGATGCATGGATTCTTCAGGGGATCCAGTAACTTTCTTATCATCCTCGAAAACACACTCGGTGCATTTTTCAGCCCGAATGGCAACATATTAAATTCATAATGTCCTTCCGAGGTGCTAAAGGCTAAATAAGGTTTGACTTCCGGCTTTACTGGAATCTGATAGTAGCCTTTGCTCAGATCCACTTTAGAGAAATATTTAGCTTTATTCAGCCTGGCAAACAGCTGATTTGTATCAGGTAATGGATCCACATGACCTTCTGTGACAGCATTCAGTTTCCTGTAATCTATACACAGTCTGTGTTCTCCAGAGGGTTTTCTCAACAGAACCACACTGGAGCTGTAGGGAGATTCACTGTGCGAGATAATCCCTTCTCTCAACAGATAATCTATCTCCTCCCTTAAAGCTTTTTCCTTAGCGAACGGAATCGAATAGGCTTTCATACAGATTGGTGTTGGGTCTATGAGTTTCATATCATACTCTAATAAATTTGTATGCACCGGTCGGTCCGTTAACACATCTGTATGATTATTTAAAACCTGTCGAACCCTCTCCCTCTGATTTTCCGTTAAGTGTGTGCTGATTTTTACCTGTGCAGCGGTTTCACAGGGATGTAAAGGATATTCATGAGAAGTGAGTGGTTCCTTTTTCATCTCCATTGCAACAGACAAGGTCAGTAGGTGTGTCTCTTCCTGGTTTTCTCTGTCTAGATATTTCTTCAGGAGATTCACATGATAGATTTTCTCTTTCCGTTTCTTATCTATCTTATAATTTGTTCTAGACACCTTCTCTAGAACTGTATATGGACCTTGCCATCCAATTTGCAATTTATTCTGGCTGCCGGGCAGTAGAAGGAGCACCTTCTCTCCCACAGCTAATTCTCGATCCTTCGCTTTCTTATTGTAATAGGCAGCATGCTTTTTCCTGGCTTGTCTCAAATTTTCATTGGCAAGTTTCCAGCCAGTTTTAAGACGAGTGGTCAGCTCGTTCACATATTGATATGATGAGGTAATATTTTTTCTGCCTTTTCATCGGTCCATGTCCTTAACAATGCTACATATGGACTTTTAAATTTGTTGACCTGTTTTTCCAGGCACCGGTATGGTCTCTTCCATTGGAAGCATTATAGTGAGGACTTTTCTTCCTAGAATCATCATTCACAAATCGACCACTACCAATTTTTCTCTTGGGGGTTTTCTCCCCACTTTAAATTCCTTGTGAGAGATCTTCTCTCTCTTTTATTTTCACCCAGTTCACATGATTCCGACCGAGGGATTGTCGGTTTACCCTGGGGTAAAACATTTCTTTGTACTCGTCGCATAGTGGCCATTGTAAAACATCCAAGTGAAGGCTGACTGTGAAAAGGGGGCTCCCATTCCACTTTGTCTACATTATTAATTTTATTTTTCTTTCCATTGTCCGGCCTAAGTTTGCCCCGTGGCGTGTCTAGGTCCTGATCAATTTTCCCACTTGTGGGTGTTCCCTCATGTAAAATGCCACATGCTTCTACAAAATTCTCAATGTCAATCATTTCCTCGGGCCAATAATAATTTTGAGCAATCTTTTGGATGATGGTACCTATTTTCTCATGGTCCCCATCTTTCCCAACATGTAAGCTCCTTATTAACTCTGCCCTATACCTTTTAGGAAGTACCAGCTGTCCCTGACAATTTGATCCAGTTCCAGCCTTCCTATATATCAGTTGGTTCTTCATATAGAAGTCTCCTTTGCCTGGAGGTGTATGATATTTGGACAATTTCTTTAAACAAGGCTTGAGGGTCTTATCCCCAGCCTGCGCCTTCCTCATCTCATCTGGAGGGGTATTTATCAGATTATCCTCCTCCTGTTTAGACTGTGATCTGGTCTGAAGCGTGGCCATGTACACAGGTCTCTTTTTACACCCTTCGGTGTTATGGTTGTCCATCCGACACCAACTACAATATAATCTACCTTTATTGTAAGGTTTTCTTTCATCATATTTCCTTTCATTGAATTGTGAGGTTTTATTTTTATAGTCATTGCGTGGCCTATCAAAATATTGCTTACCTTTATTCTGTTCTCTATGGTCAAACTTATTAAAGTTTTGAGGTGCCTTAGAATTGTCTACCTGTTTCTTTTTATTACCAACTACCTCTGCTTGGGCTGCCTGATACCTCTCAGCGACATTGAGTAACTCACCCAGCCTCTCTGCACCTTGTTCCATGAGAAACTTTCTCAGGTCTGGAGCCAT
This sequence comes from Oreohelix idahoensis, assembly GCA_024509875.1. NCBI lineage: Eukaryota > Metazoa > Mollusca > Gastropoda > Stylommatophora > Oreohelicidae > Oreohelix > Oreohelix idahoensis. The sequence continues at coordinate 141,393 of JAMPIV010010372.1, read as the reverse complement.
GGACTCTCTTAGCTGCTCAATAAGGATCATCTCCTTAAGATCTTGGGTTTTCCCCAGAGCAGTCCATTTCTCCAAGTAGGTCTCTAACCGTGCAGAGAACTGGTGATAAGTCTCACCCGACAGTAGTTTGGCATTCCTAATTTTTTTCTATAAAATTCTCCGTTCTTTTCGTATCTTAATAAAAGAGCCTGCTTTAGCATGTCGTAATTGTCCTGGTCATCTCTGCTCATCTTGGCAAAAACTTCATAAGCCGTTCCTCTAAGCCCTTGGGATAACTTGAGGCTCCACCTCTCTCTCTCTCTCTCTAACCCATATGTAGTAGCTAAAAGTTCAAATCTACTTAAATACCCTTCGATGTCATCGTCTTTCTCAACAAAATGATCTACATGAAAACCCATAGCTGAGGTTGAGGCTCCCTGACTAGCAGTGGCATCTGAGGTAAAGGGGCTGGCACCATTTTCAGGAGCATGGCCTTGAAATTCTAACTCCCTTAGTCGTAGCTCATGCTCCCTCTGTAATCTCTTCTCCTCCTTTTCTGCTTCCCTCTCTGCAGCCTGTCTCTTTTCTTCTCTTTCTGCAGCCAGTCTCTTTTCTTCTCTTTCTGCAGCTAGTCTCTTTTATTCTGCTTCCCTTTCAGCAGCCTGTCTCTTCTTTTCTCTTTCTGCAGCCAACCTCTTTTCTTCTGCCTCCAATGCCCTAGCCTCCTTGTCAGCCTCAATCTGCAACCTCTTAATTTCTTTGTCAGCCTCAATTTGTAACTGTAATTTTCTTTCTTCTGCTAACTTCCTATCTTCTCTTTCAATATACTTGTCACATTCTGAAGTTACATAGTGGATCAAAGCCTGACCCTCCATGTTCATTTCCTTAGCAGTCAGCACAGCAGCAGATCGAAACTTTGCCAGATCAGCCATTTGTACTATGCAACCTTTTAAATTTCTAACTATACAAATCTCTAATTATGGCTAATAATTTCTAATGATAACCAAGAACAACCACAGGCACTGATAGCTCAACTACTATTTAATTTCTCCAAAAGGAATGCTTTTAGTTGTATACTATTTGAGATTCCTAATATAATTGATAATATTTTAAGAATTTAAAATCCCAGAAGCAAACTACCCAATATAGCTGGTGTTATGAACAATTCAATCCCCAGGAGCGAGACCCCAATATATGTGGTGGGAGAGGTTTAAAATCCCGGACAGGACCCCAATATATGTGGTGGATTTTGATGTTATGACTTGTTGTTATGTATTATATTTGTATTTAATGAGATTAGCTATGAAGGTCCCTGAATTTACCCAATAGTATTGTGAACTTTTCAGGGTACCTTTCGCTACCACCCCTTTTATCTCATTCAAAATGTATTTATATTATTATATTAAATGACTTCGTGTTGTGTCTAGGGTTATGAAGATATGGTGTAATGTGTAATAACTAACAAACATACAAACAAATAGTTTATTATTCACAACAACAAACAGTACTACCACAATAACATACAGACGACACTTTAAAAGGCTATCTTATTTAAGACTGTGGTTGAAATTTGTGTAAATATAATTTTTACAATTTATTATCCTGATTCTAATTTATTTTGAATCAGGATCAGCCAATAATATTTCGTCTCACTTCAAATTCCACCCAATCGGATTCACTGTACTATCTGAGCCTATCTGTCACCTACTTTTTTCCCAAAAAATATGCGATCCAATCTAAGCAGATATGACTTGACCTGACAGTATCTCTGATCTCTATGTATTGTTTTATCAATAGTTGATTAGATAAGGGACTATTTATATAACTAACACCATATTCTTGGTCAGCGCTATATGACAATGCGAGATGTTGTGTTAGAACAAATAAAGGGAATACAGAATGATTTACAGTAGAAACAGGGGTGAAACAAGGCTGTATTATGTCACCACTACTTTTTGGAATAGCTATTGATTGGGTTATGAGAAACTATACCCACAATGAACAATTAGGTATAAAATGGACAAATGGAAAATTCCTGGGGGACCTGGATTTCGCAGATGATTTGGCATTTTTAAGTTCAACACCCAGACAATCCCAAGAAGCAGTAAATAATTTGTGTCATCTCTCGGTTAAAATAGGTCTCCAAATAAATGCCTCTAAAACTAAAGCTATGAACTTTTCTAACGAGACCTTTGATATCATCTTGAACAGGGGAAAACTACAGAAAGTTGAAAGTTTCAATTATTTAGGCAGTAAAATGACTCAGGATGGTGACACAACAAGAGAAATCCATACTAGAATTGCTTTGGCAGCTAGCGCCTTCAATAGATTATCTAACATTTGGAAATTACGATCATTGAATATACATACCAAGCTTCGTCTGTTTAATTCAAATTTTATCTCAGTGTTAACATACGGCTGTGAGAGTTGGAAAATAACAAAATCATTGGAGAACAAGCTGAATACATTCGAGAACAAATGTCTTAGAAAACTCATGAACATCAGTTGGAAAGAATTCAAGACTAATCGACAAATAAGAGAAGACTCTAGGCAGAAATATGTCTCCGACTATATAAGGAAAAGACGATGGTCATATATCGGTCATGTCCTACGAATGCAAAACAACAGAATACCACTACAGGCGCTCACTTGGGTTCCTGAGGGTAAGAGGAAAAAAGGAAGATCAAAAGAAACACTCAGAAGAACAATAATAAGAGAAGGAAGAACGTTGGGCCTAAATAATGTGCAAGAGCTAAGAAGAGTGGCGTCACAACGAACAACCTGGAGAGCACTGGTTTCTGCCTTATGCGCCGTGTTTGGTGCTTAAAGAATTTATTATTATTATTATTAAGTCTTCAGGTACACGAATATACGATTTTTAAGGGGCTATGTGGTTTGGTTCAAAATTCTATCTTTTTTTTCTATGTTAATTGTTTATTTTTAAACTACCTCTCGTTCACTCTTTTTCCATGTAATATCAAGCTAATACGAGAGCTTAGGTCATTCACAATAAGAGCTAAACATGTTTACATGACCGTAGTGTCCACAATTCTAACTTTTTCATTGTATTTGGGGAAACCCCTAAGGCAAGGCTTGCCACTGTGCTACAGTTGGCTTTTAGTTTAAAATCAATGCGAAACGAATTAGCATTTTCATCTATCCTTGCCCCTCCTCGTTCCACACTGCATTTTAGGCAAATATTTCTTAGAACTAGGAAAAGTGGTTCGTTCATGTCAAGGACGAATTTGAAAAATTGGGTACCGTTTTATTCGGCTATTCGTTAGCAAATAATAATCTGAAGGCTTAGGCGACACCAACCGTTCTAGCAGAAATTTCTTTTTACTTTCTTATCTTTTCCTTTGTAGCGGGAGGTTATTTAAATTTATTTATTATGTAAGAGTATGCCAGTAAAGAGTTCTGACCTTACAAGTAATACCACAGTCTTAGAAATAAGCACTGGTGTATTGTTATCATAACAATAGTCAGACTGTGAAAACCCTGGCCCAGTTGGTAAGAAGTAGTACCAGGATTTAAGGTGTCTCCTCCCTGTGACTATCTTATGATTACTTATATGCTAGGGGATAAGTAAAATGTACATTCACTGAACCCACAAAATGGAAGAAGTGAATAAATCCTCAGGTACAGTTAAAATAGTTTAATAATTGCACTATTATTCTATTTCTACTAGTTGGAAAAAGAGTATACACATATATATAAAAATATTCACACAATTACTATTATTGTCTGTTTAGACTTCAAGATCTTAAATAAGAAAGTTACTGAAATCACTGTTATTAGTCCTTTGAATTTAAGGATAACTGTCATCAGTTTACTGAGTTTATGTATTGTTACTTATTGTTTTCAACTATTGGCTGTTTCACATGTATAGGTGGTCAGTGTCAACCAGGACACTTATCTTTCCAACTTGATACTGCTGAAACTGTCCTTTGCTGATATCAGACTTGGTAGGCCCAACAGTAGGGATGCCAATGACCAGTTGAAGTTCACTCTTTGGGGTCCTGCACTTTGGTGGGATTGCCTCGGATGAACTACACCGGCTTCTGATACTGGACAGTCTGGTTTGAGTTATTTCATGGAACCTGCAACATATCAGCCTTGGCTAGTATCTGGCTAGACTTGTAGCTGACTAGCACAGATGTCAGACCAGTCAGTCATCAGATGTCACCGTTATACAATCATAGTAAGTAAGGACATCATTTCAGTGATATAGCATTAATATTAACATTTCAATTAAGTATAACTGACTAGCACATAAGTCAGACAAGTCAGTCATCAGGTGTCAGAGTTATACAGTCATAGCAAGTAACATCATTTCAATGATACAGAATTAATATTAACATATCAGTAATAAACATCATCTGGTTTAATCCGCTCCTATACATCCCTTCATATTCTATAACTTGATCCTTCCAAATCATATCAAGTACAAATTCAAATCTGATGCTATCTTAGCAACTACCCAAAATTAATACATAAAATAAATAGAGTGAGTGACCACGTGATCAGGTTGCTTTCTACTGAAACTGGCTGTAGAACACTCCAGTTTACCAGCTGTAAATGGGTACGAAGTTGTGCGCTCGAACTAGGGAAGGCAAAGGCAGCGAGGAAGGGGACTAGTCACCTAACCTCGTAAAAGCAGTATCTTCCATGCTGAAGCTTCTAACAATTTATTTCCCTAAGACAATCTCTGGTCATGGGACTGCCTTTATCTTCGTAAGCGATAATGCATTTAATATCGACGAGATACAGCATTAAATATAATAAATATTTTCTATTTGGCTGTGGGGCTATGTGATTTCTTTTATATGAATATCTGTATTATACAGGTCAAATAAAAGACAAATAAAAGAAATTATTACAGGTCTTCTCAGTCGAACTTTTCTGGCGATCCGCTCACACTTCAGATGGATTTAGAGTCGTGGCGTTATCTGCCCTCAGTCTTGTCTCAACCTCTTGCGTTGGGTCTTCTCAGAGTTTTACCGAAACGCTTTATATACGATAGCGCGAACGTATCGGAGAGCAGATACGTCACAGCCTAAGACTAGACCTGAAAAAATCCTTCCCGAACCGTGATTTCAGCCGATCTGTGCGTCGACTGAAATTTTGCCTTTCTCATTCTCAGCATATATAATATCCATATTGTTCCATCTTATCTAGTTTTATACAGCTGATAAAACTCTATCTTCCTATCCATGTAAATTCCCAAACTGTTATTTGTTGATTTTAATATTTAGAACAGAAGTGGGTTTACATGCTTTTAGCGTAACTGTGGGCAGCCGAAATACGCATATATCTCCGTAAATGAGAACTTCCTACCGTTCCATCTTATATGCAGTTATACACCATCCTTCCCTGTACTGAAATGTAAAATCCTTTTCATACGGATTCCCTTCTGTTTTTATTATCGTTGGCGATTTCCTCTGTCCGATACACATTTCGCTGATACGCCGCCATTTTGAAAGCGGTCGTTCGATCGTAGACGGGTTTATATATCTAACTGATCCCGTTTGCAATGACTTGAAACCAATTTTGCGACATAGCTCCCCCATATTTTAAGCTGGATGATATCTAGCTTAACTATTGGGTACAAGACAATTGCAAATCGACCATTCCGAGGTTAGTTTTCCTTCCTTCTATCCTCCTCAAGCTCTGTGGGATGACGACTAAGAAAATCTGCGCCCACATTCTGTTTTCCCGGAATATATTCAATAGTGAAGGAATATGGCTGAATCAATAATGACCATCTTAGTAAGCGAGTATTTGCATGACGTGATGAGGCCAAAAATGACAGGGGTTGATGATCGCACTGGACCACAAATGGCTTGCCATACAAATAGGGTTGAAACTTATTGATGGCCCACACCAATGCTAAACATTCCCTCTCTATAGTAGAGTAATTCTTTTCTGCCGCGTTCAACTTGCGGCTGGCATAAGCAACAGGAAACAGTTCCTCATCCTGGGTCTGAGATTTTTGCAAAAGCGCGGCCCCAATTCCTACATTGCTTGCATCAGTCCGTACTATAAACTCTTGCGTCAGATCTGGTAACTTCAGAATAGGCCTACTAGTGAGTTTATGTTTCAATTCTGAATATGCATGCTCACACTCTGCAGTCCACTTTATTGTGTCCGGCTTCCCTTTCTTTGTCAGATCCGTCAAAGGTGCACATAAGGTATTGAAGTCTTTGATGTACTTTTGATAGAATCCTCCTAAGGATACGAACGACCTCACATCCTTTTTTGTCTGTGGTCTAGGTGCATTCCTTAACTTTTCTATATTTTTGGGATCAGGAGACATGTTTCCATGACAAATTGTATGTCCCAAAAATTCTAATTCCTGACATCCGATTACACACTTTGTTGGACGAGCAGTCAAACCTGCCTCTCTGAGTCTACCCAGTAACATTGATAGAGAATGTAGATGATCCTCAAATGTTTCCGTGGCTATGAGAATGTCATCCATAAAGTTGGTGATGTTAGAGTTGTTCAAGGGTTCCAGCAATTTCCTCATCATCCTTGAAAATACGCTTGGTGCGTTTTTCAACCCGAATGGTAGTACATTAAATTCGTAGTGACCATCCGAAGTGCTAAACGCCAGCATGTGTCGGATCTCGGGTTTGACAGGAATCTGGTAATATCCCTTACTTAAATCGACCTTAGAGAAATATTTCGCAGTACTTAGCGTCGAGAACAGCTGATTGGTATCCGGTAATGGATCAGCTTGGGTTTCTGTGATCGCATTTAATTTCCGGTAATCGATACAGAGTCGGTGTTCTCCACTTGGTTTTCTCAACAGTACAACACTTGAACTGTAAGGTGATTCTGACTTGGAAATGATTTGTTCTTGCAACAGATAATCAATTTCCTCCTTCAATGCCTGTGCCTTGGCATATGGTATAGGGTAGGTCTTCATGCAGATAGGTGTTGGATCGATGACCTTCATATCATATGTCAATAAATTGGTGCATCCTGGTTTATCAGTTAACACATCTGCATGTGTTTTTTAAAACTTCTTTAACTTGCTCCCTCTGTTCCTGAGTTAACTGAGTACTAATTTTGACTTGTTCATATGTCTCAGTCGGTCTTAAGGGATACTCTATTGAGGTAAGTGGTTCATGCTTCATTTCGGTTGCGATGGCCAGAGTCATCATATGAGCTACCTCCGTTGATGTCCTGTCATAATATTTCTTTAACAGATTAACATGGTACACCCTTTCTTTGCCCTTCTTGTCAATTTTGTAATTAGTCCTCGATATTTTCTCTAGCACGTTATATGGACCCTGCCAACCAATCTGCAGTTTGTTGTTACTGCTGGGCAATAGAAGAAGCACTTTTTCTCCAACAGCAAGTTCCCTATCCTTTGCTTTCTTGTTATAGTATTCAGTATGTTTCTTTCTGGCTCTGCGAAGATTGTCATTAGCCAATTTCCAGCCCATTTTCAGTCGAGTGGTCAACTCATTTACATACTGAATTGATGAGGTGACACTTTCCTCTGCCTTCTCATCTGTCCAAGTCCGCAGCAATGCTTCCAGTGGACCTTTTATAGGCCGACCAAACAACAATGTGGCCGGTGCCATTCCTGTGGAATTGTGTGGGACTTCCCGGTATGCGAATAATGCAGCGGGTAAGTATACATCCCATGTTTCAGGTTTTTCACTTGCCAGCTTCCTGAGAATAGAAATGAGCGTACCGTTGAACCGCTCGACTTGACCATTTCCTTGTGGGTGATAAGGAGAGCAATGATAATGTCTGGCTTGAAAAATCCTGAACACTTCTTGGGTTAGCTTTCCCTTGAACTGGGAACCATTGTCCGTCAATATTTGATGTGGAAAGCCTAACCGGGTGAATATTGTCAACAATGCCTCTGCCACATGCTTAGAATCTATAGATGCCATGGCTACGGCCTCTCCCCACATAGAGCATGTATCAACTAGAGTTAAGATATAACTATTCCTTCTCTTAGTCCTAGTGAGGGGTCCAACAATATCCACTGCAACTCTCTCGAATGGAGTACCCATGATTGGCATTTCTCCTAGAGTTGCTGGTGCAGTCCCATGCTTGGGGGCTACACGTTGACACTCTGGACAAGATTTCACATATCGTTTGATATCTTCCGTGATCCCTGGCCAGTAATAGTGACAAGCTATCCGTTGACTGGTGGCACCAATTCCCATGTGTCCACTAAATGGAATAGCATGTGCGAGCTCCATAACTTTCTCCCTGTATGACTTTGGTACTACCAGCTGTCCATGTCCTTGAGGTCCTGTACCAGCTTTTCTATACAGTAGTCCATTTTTCATATACAAGTCTCCTTTTTCTGGAGGGTTATGGGCCTTTGGCAATTTGCCAAAACAAGGCTTCAATGTGTCATCTTCTGATTGAGCCTGTTTCATCTGCTCTGGCTGAGTATTGTTAGGATTTTCCTCCTCGTTTTTGGTGCTCGACCTGGTCTGGACTGCTGCCAGGACAACAGGTTTTATCGGGTCACCCAAAAATACATACCTACACCCCAATATCAGCGGGTATATAGGGTCATCTATCACTGCGGCTGTTATCACTCCTTCCACGTAGCGAGATTTCACATTGATCCTAGCTATAGGAAGTGTCATGGTTGCTGTTCCCTTAGTTGCCCCTTGTATTTCCACGGTTTCTGTGGTAATTTGATCAGAGTGCACTAGGGTTGAACTCACAACTGAGTCGAAATCCAGGCCGGTATCATATAAGCACATGACTCGATTTCCGTTCACGGTTACGAGCTCACTCACAGGGGGATGACGGAGGCTATTCTGACTCCCTGTCAGTTCCATCATATCTGTCCTATTCCCTGTTGCTAAACATGCAGCGTGATGAGGGGTTTTCCTTCTACAATCTACAGTGTTGTGGTTGCTCATCTTACAAATTTTTCACCACTTATCTCCCTGTTTGTAGGGTTTTCTTTTCCTGAGTCTGAGGGTTCTTGTCCTTATTATCAAATCTTGGTTTATTTCTGTATGGATGATCCTTCTGGTCAAACTGGGTATTCTGCGGTGGTGGCTTATATCCTTCTACCTGCTTCCTTTTTGTTCCTACCAATTCAGCTTGAGCTGCTTGGTATCTCTCTGCACATTTCAAAATGTCTTCCAGCCTCTCTGCTCCTTGTTCCATAAGGAATTTCCTCATTTCTTGAGACATGGAATCTTTCACTTGCTCTAACATAACCATTTCTTTCAGATCCTCGTAGGTTTTCTGATACTTACCTAAACTACTCCATTTCAACAAATACGTTTCTAGCCTAGCTGAGAACTGGTTATATGTTTCTCCAGGTAGAAGTTTAGAAGTTCTAAATTTCTTCCTATATGCCTCAGAGTTCTTTTCATACCGGATCAGTAAGGCTTGCTTTAGTATTTCATAATTTTCCTGATCTTCTTTGGGGAGTTTCAGAAACACATCATATGCAATACCTCTCAATCCCTGGGATAACTTTAGACTCCATTTTTCCTTTTCCAGTCCATATGTAGAGGCTAGCCTTTCATACCTATCCAGGTACGACTCAATTGCGTCCTCCTTTTCAACAAATGGATCTAGGTGGAAGTTCATGGCCCCATTTGCTGTGTTCTGAAAAGAGCTATTCGCAGAATGAGGTGAGCTATTACCATGGGTGATAGTCCCAGCCTGAAGTTCAAGATCAAGCTGTCTCATTTTCAGCTCATGGTCTCTCTCTGCTTGTAACCTCCTTTCTTCTCTCTCAGCTTCTAATTTCTTGGCTTCTCTCTCCGCTTCTAATTCTAATTTCTTGGCTTCTCTCTCTGCTTCTAATTCTAATTTCTTGGCTTCTCTCTCTGCTTCTAATTTCTTGGCAATTTCTGGCTTCTTTTCTGCTTCTCTTCTAATTTCTTGGCTTCTCTCTCTGCTTCTCTCTTTTCTAATTTCTTGGCTTCTCTCTCTGCTTCTAATTGCTTTGCTTCTCTCTCAGTGTACTTTTCACATTCCGTCGTGACATACCGGATCAGAGCATCACCATCCATGCCAAGCTCTTTTCCCACCTGCAGTGTAGCAGACCTAAATTTGACCAAGTCAGCCATGATGTATCTGTAGTCTAGTAGGGCAAGTGATCTTACTCAAACTAATTTACTACAATATAATTAACTTAGTTAAAAATTAAAGTTAATTAAACTGACTTCACCATATATGAAACAGCTTTCTTTATCTGTACTCAATGGTACTCCTAAAAATATAATTATTTCCTACTATGTTACTCTTTCCAAAAAATTTACAAAACAAAATTTCTACACAGCAGAAATAGAAAGTTGGCTCAGGAATATCAAAGATATATCCCGCAGACGAGCCCCCACTGTAGCGGGAGGTTATTTAAATTTATTTATTATGTAAGAGTATGCCAGTAAAGAGTTCTGACCTTACAAGTAATACCACAGTCTTAGAAATAAGCACTGGTGTATTGTTATCATAACAATAGTCAGACTGTGAAAACCCTGGCCCAGTTGGTAAGAAGTAGTACCAGGATTTAAGGTGTCTCCTCCCTGTGACTATCTTATGATTACTTATATGCTAGGGGATAAGTAAAATGTACATTCACTGAACCCACAAAATGGAAGAAGTGAATAAATCCTCAGGTACAGTTAAAATAGTTTAATAATTGCACTATTATTCTATTTCTACTAGTTGGAAAAAGAGTATACACATATATATAAAAAATATTCACACAATTACTATTATTGTCTGTTTAGACTTCAAGATCTTAAATAAGAAAGTTACTGAAATCACTGTTATTAGTCCTTTGAATTTAAGGATAACTGTCATCAGTTGACTGAGTTTATGTATGGTTACTTATTGTTTTCAACTATTGGCTGTTTCACATGTATAGGTGGTCAGTGTCAAACAGGACACTTATCTTTCCAACTTGATACTGCTGAAACTGTCCTTTGCTGATATCAGACTTGGTAGGCCCAACAGTAGGGATGCCAATGACCAGTTGAAGTTCACTCTTTGGGGTCCTGCACTTTGGTGGGATTGCCTCGGATGAACTACACCGGCTTCTGATACTGGACAGTCTGGTTTGAGTTATTTCATGGAACCTGCAACATATCAGCCTTGGCTAGTATCTGGCTAGACTTGTAGCTGACTAGCACAGATGTCAGACCAGTCAGTCATCAGATGTCACCGTTATACAATCATAGTAAGTAAGGACATCATTTCAGTGATATAGCATTAATATTAACATTTCAATTAAGTATAACTGACTAGCACATAAGTCAGACAAGTCAGTCATCAGGTGTCAGAGTTATACAGTCATAGCAAGTAACATCATTTCAATGATACAGAATTAATATTAACATATCAGTAATAAACATCATCTGGTTTAATCCGCTCCTATACATCCCTTCATATTCTATAACTTGATCCTTCCAAATCATATCAAGTACAAATTCAAATCTGATGCTATCTTAGCAACTACCCAAAATTAATACATAAAATAAATAGAGTGAGTGACCACGTGATCAGGTTGCTTTCTACTGAAACTGGCTGTAGAACACTCCAGTTTACCAGCTGTAAATGGGTACGAAGTTGTGCGCTCGAACTAGGGAAGGCAAAGGCAGCGAGGAAGGGGACTAGTCACCTAACCTCGTAAAAGCGGTATCTTCCATGCTGAAGCTTCTAACAATTTATTTCCCTAAGACAATCTCTGGTCATGGGACTGCCTTTATCTTCGTAAGCGATAATGCATTTAATATCGACGAGATACAGCATTAAATATAATAAATATTTTCTATTTGGCTGTGGGGCTAGTTTTGATACGTTTTTGTACAAGCAACCATCTTCCACTAAGCACATGAATAAATCATATTAAAATAATAATACGTTATATCAATGAATATTATACAGGCATATTTTGTGAATTCTAAATGAACCTGTAATACAAAATAAAAGAAATTATTATACAGGATAGCTATCGTAAATTCGCTTACCCTCAGACTCCAGACACTTAGACTGAAATTTTCTGGCGATCCGCTCACACTTCAGATGGATTTAGAGTCGTGGCGTTATCTGCCCTCAGTCTTGTCTCAACCTCTTGCGTTGGGTCTTCTCAGAGTTTTACCGAAACGCTTTATATACGATAGCGCGAACGTATCGGAGAGCAGATACGTCACAGCCTAAGACTAGACCTGAAAAAATCCTTCCCGAACCGTGATTTCAGCCGATCTGTGCGTCGACTGAAATTTTGCCTTTCTCATTCTCAGCATATATAATATCCATATTGTTCCATCTTATCTAGTTTTATACAGCTGATAAAACTCTATCTTCCTATCCATGTAAATTCCCAAACTGTTATTTGTTGATTTTAATATTTAGAACAGAAGTGGGTTTACATGCTTTTAGCGTAACTGTGGGCAGCCGAAATACGCATATATCTCCGTAAATGAGAACTTCCTACCGTTCCATCTTATATGCAGTTATACACCATCCTTCCCTGTACTGAAATGTAAAATCCTTTTCATACGGATTCCCTTCTGTTTTTATTATCGTTGGCGATTTCCTCTGTCCGATACACATTTCGCTGATACGCCGCCATTTTGAAAGCGGTCGTTCGATCGTAGACGGGTTTATAAATCTAACTGATCCCGTTTGCAATGACTTGAAACCAATTTTGCGACATGGTAGCCGATCTTCTCCCATTCTGCAGACATGGCCAAACCATCTTAGTTGGGACTGTTCTACTTGGGTCTGCAGGAGGTAGGATTTTAGGCCTTGGCGTATCGTCTGGTTGCGGACCATGTCTCTTCTTGTTACTTCAACCACCTTCCTCAGATACCTCATTTCTGAGGTTTGGATCTGGCTTTTATGGGCTGTAGTCATTGCCCATGACTCACATCCATATGTCAAGACTGGGACATAGGTGGAGCGGTATACAACCATCCTCGTTTTCCCACCAACCTCTCTCCTGCCGAGGAATCCTCGGTCTATGGCCTGAGAAAGTCTCCCAACCGCTGCCTTCCGAGTGGCCAACTCCTCCCCGACGCCTCCTCCTCGGTCTATAACAGCTCCGAGATATTTAAAGTGGTCTAGCTATATCTTTTCGTTTAAATATCCTTAGTCTTTAAGAAATTAAATATCTTCGTACTGTCAATTACCCCAAATAGGCCTCTATGTTAACTCTTTGACTCCATAATTATTTTCCACCCTGTGCCATAATTATTTTTATGAAGAATTATAAACGGTGAAGTGTACTGTCTTTCAGTGTACATTTTATGTTAGTCATGTTTTGTGAACATATACTTATTATATACCAAACTGTAGGAAAATGGATAGAGAATTGTAATATACTGTATAAAGTCTTTGGTTGTATTAACACAAGTGTGTTCGGTATACTTAAAACATTTTGCATGGAAAATTGAAAAACGCTAAAAAGTTAACTGTAGAATACGATCTTACCAAAGACAAATTACTGTTGTAGACAATAAAACTTTCCTTTTAGTCTTCAAACATCATTAATCCATATACAAAGTAAAAAAAAAAACATTGCTTATGGCCACAATTAGTGAGAGCAGCAATGAAGCCTGACCTACTTTACACTTCTTGTTCCATAAGATCCATTGCTGTTGACCTTCGTGTGCAGATGGCAGCTGGTGATGATGATGATAATAGACAAGTGGTGCTTCGGACAGTGTTAAAAAACGCGGCATTATGGGAGATAACGAAGACTTTGAGCACGTTAGTATTGTCAAGGGAAGTAAAAAAAACGTGTTACTTAACCAAGGGAAATAAAAGTAACAACCAATGTTATTAGATTTATGTGATAAAAGTTGTAAAATTTGTTCATTTCTTATGTAATAATTTAAGCCTTTTAAACGAAAATAACGATTATGTATTGTGTGAGAGTAAAAGTTTAAATATTTTGATTTAATAAAACAAAAGACATAAAATTTTAGCCAGTTAAATTTTTTCAGCCAGTCTTATATTTTAGTATTAGAACTAGTCTTTCAGCTTTCAGTTTTAATCATTCAATAATTCATTAACTGAAAAAGTACTGTTCCAATACAAAGCAGATTTCCCCTTTGATTTAACGTCACATTGCATTACAAAAACGTGCATAGTAATTGCATCATTGCATTATATAACACGTTGTCTTGTACTTAAATACAACCGAACCGCACACACAAAGTCACATGGCAGAACTTAGTCGCATATACCACAGACACACTTCACCGCTACAAATACAAAAATACAACCATTTTTTCCAGAAGTGCTATAGTGAACTGTTTTATTATTCCAAACATAATTTACATTGCTACAGTCTTTGACCGTCCACAACATACGGTGACAGAGATAAACAAGGAGATTAGGCGTTTTGTTTTTGGGCACACTTTATTTAACATTAAACATCAAACACTCATGCAAGAGAAAAGATTCGGGGGAATTGCCCTCCAGGATATAGGGACAAAAATAAAGGCACTTCGAATCAGACATGTAGGAAATATAATAAGAGACCCAGAACGACACACATTAGCCCATTACTACGCAGGGCTTAGACTTGCTAGACTGAGGCCACTAAAGAACAATGTCCCACACCATTACGGCAAACTACCACACTTTTATAGGACATGCATACAAGCCATCAGAGGACACGAAATTTTAATTAACCAGAAAACAAACAAAATTTACAAACATTTAGTCAGGTTACAAGCACCACCTTTACACCTAAGAATTAAAAGAGGTTACAATTACTTTATAACAGATTACACTGAGATTTTCACCGATCTTCACAACAAAAGTATCGCACCAAAAGCCAGAGAAGTCACATGTCGACTTTTATATAACATGACACCGACCACAGAAAGAGCAGCACACAGATTAAAACGAAAATCACGATGCAAGATGTGCCAGGCAAATGTACAAGAAAGCGAGGAACACATTTTCTATAAATGTAGTACAATTATACCAGCACAGAGAATCTTACAAGACATACTGGACACACATACGAAAAAAAACAGACATTTTCAAAGCGATTATGCTTAATTCAATTCCCAAGACACTACCAGACATCCATTTTCAATTAATTCTTTTACTCTCGGAATTTCGATTTATAACTTGGAAATGTCGCATTCAATCAATATTTGAGTACAAAATTATCCGCCCAGCTTTTCTCCTAAATTTGTTCCTCCAGCGAGTGACGCTTATTTTAAAACCTGTCCACTATCCCCAGCTACCTGTACCTGTACCTTAAATCCAAGCCTTTAGTTTATACGAAGGTCACTTTCCTATAACCTCTCCCTTCCCCCACCCCCTCCCCACTGCCAATTACGTGTTATTCCACCACCTGTTTTTTTCTACCTTCCCCACTCCCTTTAACACATATCCTCATCCTCCCTCCTCCTCCCCTACACACACAACGTTAGAGGTGAGGGACTCCATCACCCAATATTTTTATCTTAAGTACATGTGAGAGAGTGTGTGCAAGTTAAAAAAAATTTTCATCCTCCCCTTTGTCATGTCCGCAGAGAGAAGCCTGCCTTTAAATTATTATTATTTTATTTTCTATGTATCTATTATCATTATTATTATTGTTATTGTCATTATTATGTTTACATTTTAAATGCATATGTACATGTGTAGTCTATTTATTTTGTTTTTATTTATTATTATTATTTTGATTAAGACGGATGCTGCAAAAGTAAGAGTTTTTATAGGACAATTTTGCTCAAAGCAGCAGACCGTGTGGTCTTCGGTCGGAAAAAAAAATACTTAAATGCTGACCCTGGTCGTTTAGCGCCAGTTTCTAAATCTATTGAACGCAGTGACAAGTTGAAGATTTATGACCAACGGTTTCCGACACCGTTTTTAACTATGGGGACCCGGACAGTCACGAACTACGCAGACTCGTCTAACATTCTGCCTTTCCTTACTCTCTCTCTCTCTCTCTCTCTCTCTCTCTCTCTCTCTCATCTTGCATTGAAAGTCGTCAATAGCGGTTGTTGAAATAGCTGCAAGTGTGTATGTGAGTGTGTGTTTGAAATCGATTGCATTTTATTTTCCACTGGGAATATTTTACAAACCGGGACAATCCTATTCTTTAACATTTTTGAGGCCAAATTTAATTTTGCTCTATTTCATCTTGAGAAATCGGATAAACAAGCCTAATAATAAACAAATGTATGACCTGCTGCCGTCGGCCACCAACCTTGTGAAATGGGGAAAGTCGGATGATGAGCAGTGCCCCCTGTGCCAGGGGAGGCAGACACTTGAACACGTGCTCTCAGCGTGTAAGCTGGCGTTAGGGCAAGGGCGATACACTTGGCGCCATAACAAAGTGCTAAATGAGCTTGCTGCGACAATAGATCAGGCAAGAATGAAAGCGAATAGCAAAGTCCTGCCAGACACCGCAAACACATACTTTCTGAGGGCAGGAAAGTCAGCACACCCCAAACCGAGTAAACCTGGTAGCAGTTTACCATCTCTTCTTGACTGTGCAAACGACTGGGAGATGGCGGTAGACCTACCTGGACGGGGAGCATATCCAGAGTGTATCAGAAAATCGCGAAGACGGCCGGATATAGTGCTTCATTCTGCAGCAACGCTTCAGGTCATACTGATTGAACTGACCGTGCCATTTGAATCCAGATTAGACGAGCAACATTCATTCAAAGCGGCCAAGTATAGCGATCTGGCTGTGGATCTGAGACACGATGGATTCAGTGCAAGGGTCATGGCGGTTGAAGTGGGCGCAAGAGGGCTTGTGGCTGCATCAGTGTATGATTTATTGAAACTGTTGGGGCTGAAGGGACAGTCTAGAACTAGGGCACTGAAGAGGCTTAGTGAAACTGCCGAAAAGGCATCAGGCTGGCTGTGGAACAACCGCAATGAGCGATGGACATCGTGACAATAAACGCTGCGGTACAGAAAACACCAAAATTTTTCTAAGTCCACAACGCTGAGTTTTTTTGGTGTACTAGTGAAAGAGCTGCGACTCTGGGGCAACAGGCGATGTATACTATAGGGAGTGTCAGGTACAGAATTTCAGTGGCTTGCGGCGCGCAGCTCGTCGGCTGCGCGCTAATGTCTCAGTGTGTGTCCTTAGTTGTGAAGGACGACGGAACGAACGGAATAATTTGTCTTCTCTTTGTTACTTTCACAATTGCCTCCACGGCTGGTGTTGTGGATTTAAAAGTTGTTACCATAAGTGAAATGGGTTCATTTTCGATACAAGACAACAGGAAGCTGAGACGCTAGGGAGTCATGACCCAAGTGGGCCCGCCCCCCTTAGAGTGTAAAGGAGTAATTGGGCCGAAACACTTGTTGGATGGGAGGACTTTCTGATGATCAGATTGCTTCCTGTTGTATCGCTCTGTAAAGAGTTTCCTATCAAACAAACAAACAAACAAACAAAGTAATAATTTACTAAAGATTTCCGTGGAGAGGAGCAATATAATGACTGGTTGTCCACAATGGAAAAAAAAAGAAGAACAAAAAGGACCTTTTATTAAACTACTCCTTTATTCACGGGAGGTCATGTTGACCACATTTCTGGACGCCGTTGAAGTGTCAAGGTCTGCATTGTCCACTGATCCCTGAGTGTGTTCGTGGGAGGTCTTTGACGCGGTTTTTGTACTGCAAATGCTCTTAAATTCAGGGGGAGAATCGCACAGCGTGGCTTGACTTGACTTGACTTTTCGATTATGAATGTAAATATCACCCGATGGTTGTTTTATTGTTATGTTAGTGAGAGTAGATTTTTGGTAGAAGTGTGTGTCTACGAGTGTATATGACTTTTATCTGTATTTCAATTTGACCTTGTATTTTAATAATGCACATGATGTTTGTAATATTACTAAAATAAACCTACCCCCCTGTGGTAAAGTGGGATATTATAAATATTTATAGGGGACTTAGTGTACTGACTGAGATCAGCTGTGAAGGTATCTGTATCTAATAAGTGTGGTGTATTACAGATGACCGTACTTTGCTACCACATTTAGATCTCAATCATACTTATCCTGGAATATTGTGATGACTACGTTGAATGTCTAGGGTTATGATAGTGATGAAGTGTATGTTCACAACAACCAACAGACAGATAAACACTTTAATTAAAATCCACAATACTTTACAACACTGTGACACGCACATACATAGAACACTCTATAAGACTATCTTAAATAAGTCAAGTGTTAACTTTTAAAATATGTATTAATTCCTTTCAATAATAGATATCCTGATTCAACTACAAAGTGAATCAGGAATCACAATCAAATGTAATCACAAGTTGTATGTACACAATTTATAGATAGGATCTTTGTACTGACCTAGAATATTATTACAGTATGTGTGTAAGTTGTGATGTAGTACTATGAGGTAATACTGGCTTTTAAAGCTAGGTTGCTGTTTGTCATCATGACTTCATGTGTTTGTTACTGGTGGAAATAATATTGGAAAGGTTCACAGTTTCTTTTTATTTGAAAACAAATAACTGTCCCTCTTGATTTAATGTACAGTCAATTTTAGAGGGGGGTATACAAGATTGAGCTGCTCTGGCCAACGAAATCTTATCTTCTGTGTGGGCGGCAGGAAAACTGTCTCCTCTGCTCGCTTGCTTCTCAGTTATCTTGAAAAACAACACTGGTCGATATCTTGAACAAGGAGTATGCTACCAGCCTCTGGATTCAGCAAAACTCAGACCAGGTGCTGTTCTAATACTTCAGTACCATGGTCCCTGAAATAAGAAGGTTGTACCTCCTACTTCAGAACTAATTTATAATCTATTTCCACACTGAAGCACAATACATAACAAACACAGAGTTCAGCGCTGTAGGTCAACTGCTAGCTTCTCATGTAACAATATACACCAGTATTCCTCTCCCTAATGGTTACAACGCCTCTGCAATTCCAGCATTAATTCCTTCTAGACAATAAGATAGGTGTCAGAGTACTATTTGGCAATCCCATATAGGCCTAGGCAGTTATACTCCTCTCCGACAAGTTTTTTTCATGGTGGAGCAATATCTAGGCTTTGCCTAATGTTTGCTACTGAACCACACACAGACAGACATAATTTATCAATTCACATTCAATTTTCATCTAAAAGATATCAAATATGTCTAGCTTACCACAATTCAAGGAAATATTAAACAAGTACGTTGACTGGCGATGAGTTATGGCACAATTCCGATCTGCCTCTGTCCCAGGCTTTTATTAGAAAAATATGAGCTGGTTCTCAACGCACTTGCTTCTACAAAGTTTATTTTCAAAAAGTGGCCCTGAACTGACGCTTCTAATTGACTATATCAAATGGTCTAGCCAATGAGACCATGTTTACAAAAACCTTTGAAAAAATTTACCCTTCCTACCGTTTCCATTAACAACCAAAAATAGTATTTGCAGTCAACTAATCATGTATCGCCTTACATATTATTCTAGCCAATCAAATCGGATCTAACGTGGTGGCCTCATTTCCCCCAAAGCAGTGTCCAAACACGCCATTATGAGCAAATATGATCCTGTGTTGTCAGACAACACCACTATAGTATTTTGGCTATAATTTGTTAATTACTAGACTATTGGCTTAACACCTAACATATTCTTTGTCAGCAAGTCCTAAGGCACCCAAATATATAAGTTTAATGGGGCCAAGTGGCTTCGTTACAAATATGTATTATTCTAGGATAGTCGTGTATTTTTTATTTTTTTTATTTACTGTCTTAGAACCGCCACCTGTTCTGCCTTTTCGACTGTTCTGTCAGTATAAAATCAGGATTTCAGACATAAAACAGTAGTGTGTCATGTTTCCTAATAAGCATTAAACATGTTTTTTAAAACCTTACCTCGTATTGGTAGTGTTTTTTGTCACTGTTTATTTAAAAAAAAAGCAAGCCTGCATGCCTTTCGCGTGGGGTGGCATTAATTTTCAATCGCGAGACGACGTGGTAGTATTGCATGCGTTCCTCCGTACATCTCTCTCTCTCTCTCTCTCTCTCTCTCTCTCTCTCTTCTAAGCCCGTCTGTCTTTTAATTTACGTAGTGCATAATGACATTAATGTAATATTAAATCTAGGTCATTACGCAGTGTATATCAAGGTCGTATAAGAAATATAGTACCAGTTTTATTTTTAGAAACGCGTGTATTTGATGCAGTAGGCTTTACTAGCAAACGTGAAAGCGTTACAATTATGCAGACGAAGTAGAAAAAGGGGATTTCTTGTTTAGCTAGTATGACGTTCTATAACACAGGCGTACGCTATTGTGACCGCACTGTTCTTTTACCATTCTTCTTTCCTTTTATTGAATTACTTCGTTAGGCTTTACATTTAATTTTCTAATTTAGATATGTGGATTAGAATTTCTCACGACACCCCCCCCCTCCCGTTATCACTAAAGAATAAAGAGTACGCTCTATATTTCCAGTAAGTGGGTGCAAGGTCTTTTTCTTTCTTTTTCTCTTCCTTCTCTTTTTAATCAACACTACCATTACCAAAAAATGTAAAATGTGTAACCTGGGAGTACTAGAGTGTGTAAATGAGTGTGTGCAAGGTGTGAAAGTAATTTTTTTTTAATATTTTTACAGCTGCACAGTGTATTTTCGTTGTTATGCTTATGTTCAAACTATTATTGTCAATGTTTCCACGCATATGTCTTTGTCAACTTCAACGGAATGTGAATAAAGAGTTTAAAAAAAAAAAAAAATTTGTGGAACACGAAACTTTTTTTGACGGCGTAACTGCCTTACATAAATGTTTATATAAATAAGAATGTATCTGTCACTTAATGAATGAAAGGAGGATTGTTTTTTATCCAGTACACAGCAAGGCGACCACGATTGAGGACATAAAATGGAATCGGACAGTGAAAGTCGGCGTTACTTTAGAAAGCAAAACGCGAAAGAAGGGTTTTAATTGTATCTTCACTGAAACATTTTAGTGGAAGTTTTGTCTATTCAGTTTTTTCCTCCTTATTTCTCTCTCTCCCACTGTTATCACTATAAAAACGAGTGTACATTATAATTTCAAGAACAAGGTAGTATGGTTCCTTTTCCCCGTCTCCCTTCAGTCACTACTATCATTATAAAAAAAATGTACAATGTATAACCCTTTTAAATGTGCAAGAAAGAGTTTTTTGTAAATGTGCGAGGAAGTGAATTTTTTTTTTCTCTCTTTCTTTCTATACAACTGTTCATTGTGTAATTGTCTTTTCACTTAAATTTCTTTATGAAAATATGTACAATGAACATGTTTTGTAAATTCATATGGAATGCGAATAAAAATTGGATTAAAAAAAAAAAAAAAAAAAAAAAAAATTAGTGGAACACGAAACTATTTTTGACGGCGTAACTGCCTTACATAAATTAGTATATATATATATAACTCTCCACACCTAAGCCTACCTTGCCGTTGGTTGGAGAGCTTGAGTGCCCCAATGATCCCGGGAGCTATGCCGGCGGGAGTTTTACTCCTGGCAGGGTCACCCAAGCCGGACAGGTCCTTGGTGAGGGGCCAGACAAAAGGGCTGTGGAGTTGGTGAAACCCTATAGGTGTAGATGCAGAACCCACCGGCGAGTGGTACATGCTCTGGTCTGCACCAATCCACCCCCACTTCATGGGTTAAATGCTTTTTTGCCTCATTCTTCACTGTTTGTCTGCTATCCAATAATCCCCATGGATGACGAAGAGATGCAGGCCAGCGGACATTGCACCTTTGTCCCTCTGTGACAGCCTCCTAGGTGGCGGGGAACGCCAGATATACCATCACTGCAGAAGGGTTGGCAACGCTGACTGTAGAATGATGAATTAGCTAACCCAGATGTATATGCTATCCTTCTGGCAGGACGTGACGATCCTGGGATACTGATACACTGGACTGCCTCCCTTCGGGGATACTGAAAAATGCATCAATCCCCCCCCCCCCCCCCCCTCGAAATCATGAACATGCCTCAAAGACAACAGACTCTATACGAGCTCGGGAGTCGCCTCGGTTATCAAGACCCGCGCTGCTCTTCGGTACCTGGGGAGGGCAGTGAAAAGTATACTACCAGTAATAC
The DNA here is from genome assembly GCA_024509875.1 of Oreohelix idahoensis. Lineage (NCBI taxonomy): Eukaryota > Metazoa > Mollusca > Gastropoda > Stylommatophora > Oreohelicidae > Oreohelix > Oreohelix idahoensis. Next base: position 119,375 of record JAMPIV010010372.1, on the reverse strand, counting down.
ATATAACACAGACTCACTACGCATCCTCCAACTCAACATATCAGGAATCCGAAACAAAAAACTAGAACTAACCAAGCTTCTACTGGACCTTAAAACCCATGTTGCAGTCATCCAAGAAGCAATGCTACCAAAAAACACCTCCTTTCATATCACAGGTTATACAGTGTATCAGTGCAAGTGTATAAAATGTCAAGGATTAGTGACACTTATCCGGAATGACACACAGGCTGAGGTTTCCGCTCTTGAAACCAATGACGAAACAGATCTACAGGAAGTGATAGTCTGGAGTGGTGGAAAGCCATTGAAAATCATTAACATTTACAACCCGCCATAGGAGCCGCGCTAGCGTAGTGGTTACAACACCGCTCTGGCGACCGGGTGATTCAGGATCAAACCCGGGCGACGGCATTTGAGGATTTTTCGTCGACCGGGATATGGACTGGATTAACTCGAGACCTGGCGAGGACATTTGAAGGAGTGTCGTCGACCAGGGATTGGCGGCTCCTGAGCCGACCCAGCTCTAATGGGTACCTCCGAAATCGGCGAGTATCTGCCTGAATGGCGAGGGACACCTGTCTCTGTACAAGAAAAGGGATACTCACGTAAAAATCAATGTCAGGTTAGACATTAATAATAACCTGAGATTTCGCCTCGAGTATTAGCGGGCGTACGAAAAAAAAACAAACAACAACAACCCGCCAAAAACACACCTTGCTCTGAAGCCTTTCCAGACCACGGACTTGAGGAGAATGATCATTGCTGGTGACATGAATGGTCATTCACCTCTGTGGGGCTACACAGACAGGAACCCAACAGGAATAGCTATAGAAGAACTCACTAACACTACCACACTCATCCTACTGCAGAATGCTCACACCCCACCGACATTGCTCCACCGCGCCAGTGGAACAAAAAGCAGACCAGATCTCACCCTAGTAACCGCAGATATCCACCCACATTGCTCAGTTAGAGTGCTCGACGGCATCGGAAGTGACCACAGACCCATCCTCCTTGAGATCACCAACACCAGGGAAATAAAATAAAAAGGAATTGCTTAACATCACCCCCATGGAACTACAAAAAGGCAGACTGGAATTTCTTCAGGAGACAAGTACGACAACGATTCGAGGCCATCGACATGACGCTGGACATAGACAAGGTATATAGCAAAATCACCACAGCACTACTGCAGTCTGCGAAAGAAGCCATTCCACGAGGATGTAGGAGAAAGTTTAAACCTTACTGGAGTACAGAACTGGAGGCCATTGTAAACGAGAGGAAAATAGCAAGACGGCAAGCTGAGAAACATCCAACCCCTTCCAACAAAGCAAATTATAACCGTCTAACTGCAAAAGTTAAACGTCTGAGCAAACAAGCAAAAAGAGAAACATGGGCTAAGAAATGTGGAGAGTTAAACTTGCGGAAAGACGGAAAGAAAGCATGGTGCCTCATATCAAATCTCTCAGGAATTAAAAGAAAGAAAAACCCTGAACCCATCATTACAAGCACTGAACCACTAACAAGGGATGCACAGAAAGCAGAAGCCTTCAATAAGCACTTTGCCAACGTAAACAAAAAACAACCATGCAAGAGACTTGACAGTGCTATCAGATCACTCACCAAAATGATGGAGAAACAACCAACAGCTAGCTGTGAGGTCTGTGGTGGATTTGATGTTAAGAAATGTTGTTATGTACTCTTAGTGTACTGAATGAGGTCAGCTGTGAAGGTCCCTGAATATAATAAATATTATGTTAAGTTACAGGGTACCTTTCTGCTACCACCTTTATGATCTCACTCAGACTTATTCTTTGACTAGAATGTATGATGATGATGACTACGTTTGGTGTCTAGGGTTATGTATAAATAGTGTAATGTTGCATTAACCAACTAAACATATACACAAGTATTTTATTATCCAACACAACACAACAGTACTACAACAATCACATACACACTACACTTTAAAAGACTATCTTAAGTAAGTCAGTGGTTGAATTTTGTGTAACGTTAATAATTTTTTTTCAATTTATTATCCTGACTCTATTTTGTTTGAATCAGGATTGACAATCAAAAGTGAAATCAATGAAATTATTTACAATATTCAATTTATACAATTGATCTTCTGTCCATCATACAAGTATTAATATAATAAAAGTGTGTAGGTGTAGTTTTCTAAATAGGATAATACTGGTATATGTATAATGGTAGGTTGTTTGTTATCATCATTCCCTATCGTGCATTTTCTTTTCATATGTCACAGGTTGAATTTTTTTTATTTGATAATTTCAGTCTTTGTGGTTAATAACTGAGGTTCATAGAGGTTGAGACTTTCGGTGCCGAACGGGCACTTAACTTCGAAGGAGAACCCTGGTAAGTCTTGTCCTAGGCTCGATGGACCATCTGATTCACTTCATAAAAGGCAATGGCCTCCAGTACGTGCCCGAATTATGCAACAAAGTCAGGAATCAATCAGTTCCCACGAGCCTGGTTTTATGTGACTGTCAGGGCCACAAAACCCCTGAAATAAGAAGGTTATGCATCCTTCTTTATAATAAGTATACAATAATATTCCACAGTTAATTACAGGTACAGTACAAACAAACGCATAGGGTCAGCTCTTTATGACAACCTATTGTACCATTATATTTTGAAGTGACAATGTATACCAGTATTCCTCTCCCCTAATGGTTACAACGCCTCTGCAATTCCAACAGTAATCTTTTTCCATACAATAGGTTAGGTGTTATGCTCCTTGATAATAATCATATATAATTTTGTAGTTCTACACCTCTCTGATAGGCTAACATATGATGGATCAATCTCTAGGCTTTGCCTAAGTCTGCCATCGACTCACTTACTTACAGTCGTATGTTAATATCTCACATTCAAACTTTATTTTAAATAAAATGGTTAATAAATTCAATCTTACCACAATTTCAATGAATATTACACACAAATAACGATGACTGGCAGATCTGGCCCAAGTTATCACTGCCCTGTCCAGAAGTTTATAATATTTGTATTTAGAATTACACTTCTGTTCTCATCGTCTCGCGGCAAGATTTTTTAAAGAAATGGCGTCCTAGCCTAACCATTTTTCCTCAATATCAACTAAGCTGGCCAATAGAAGCAGACGACTATGAATTTTAAATCGAACTTTTAAAAAAACAATTCCCAAAATACTACGGTTACTACTACAAGTATATTTTTAGTGTTAGGTTAGCCAATCCCCTCTCGCCTTCCTTTAAACTACAGCCAATCAAAATCTTGGTACCTTTTAGTCCTATTTACCCAAAGCTTTTTTTCAAAATATGTCATGAAAAAAATTAAGCAGGCGTGATCTTTTTTTCTCGTCAGTCCGTCTTATCATACATAATATTACTACCATTATTTTGGTTATTTTTTTAACTAGTGGGTAACTGACACCATATTATTGGTCAGGACATCATAAGGCATCCGAATATATAATTTTTATGGCCCTATGTATTTTGGTTCATAATTCCATTTTTTTTTTTGTATCGTAATTTGAAACGTTCCCAAGGTTATGTTGCTCGAGTTCGCTTTTTTTTTTAAATCAATGCGAGACTGCGTTCCCTAGGTTCTGTCTTTCCATCCCTCCCCTCTTTTATTCTTTTATTCTTTCGCTCTCGTCTTGGCAATTCGACTTGACCTTGCAAAAGTGTTACATTTAATCTGAAGGACGAATTTTTCGAAAAGACAGTATCTTTCGTTCGGCCATTAGGTTTATCAAAGTCGACATGCGGGCGGGCGTAGGAGAATACTACGCTGGACTCAATTTTTATTTTCTATCCTATTTTTGACTTTATGCACTAGAATATTATCTAATTTAGCTATTGTATTGAGAATATCGTCACAAGGTCTTTGAAAAGAACTTTAATCTTTCAGAACTCAAGATGGCCCTAAAAAAATGCAAGAAAGGAAAAGCTGCTGCACCTGATCGGCTCACTAACGAGATGATCTCAAATCTCTCAAATTATGAACTCTCCACCATCCTTGACCTCATTAACAAGACCTGGAGAGAAGGCAAGTTACCAACAGACTGGAGAAAAGCCAATATCATCCCAGTCCTTAAGAAGGACAAACCATCTAATGAAGTAACAAGCTATCGACCGATCTCCTTGACATCAAACCTAGGCAAGATCGCTGAAAGGATGATAAATGAAAGGCTATATTGGTGGCTAGAAAGCAATAAGATCTTAAATAATCAATCAGGTTTTAGAAGAAACAAACAGACAATGGATCAGTTGATACGATTCACCCAAGAGATAGGTGATGCCTTCCAAGACAAAAAAAATGTGCTAGCAACATTTATTGATCTTAGACAAGCCTATGATCAAGTCAGGAGGATAGGCCTCCTCTTCAAAATGCGAAAAATGGTAATATCAGGGCGAATGTACAACTGGCTAAAAGGTTTCTTCCACAACAGAACAATCCGAACATTCAGTGGAACAACATCAAAACAAAGGACGCTGGAGGAAGGACTGCCTCAGGGGTCAGCACTAAGTTGTACACTGTTTCTTATATTTATAAATGACCTCCCAGATGTCATCACCTGCCAAAAAGCACTATTTGCTGATGACCTAGTCAACTGGACAAAAGGAAAATACCTCCAAACCATCACCAAAAATATGAACAAAAACCTGACAACCATCTCTGTATACTGCCAGTCTGGAAACTTGAAATCAATGTAGAGAAAACTGTGTATGGCCTGTTCAGTCTAAACAAGAGAGTTAATGAGAACAACATCGAGGTCTGGATGAATGGAGAGAAACTAGCATACGAAGAATGCCCGAGATATCTTGGAGTCGAGCTCGACCGTAGACTTACCATGAGACCCCACATAGACAAGCTGATTGAGAAAGCATCCACAAGACTCAGGCTCATCAAGCCCCTTTCCTCCTGTGGGTGGGGAGCAGACCAGCACTCATTACGCCAACTCTATACTGGATATGTGCGCCCAGTAATTGACTACTCGCTCCCCCTCCAAACTATTGCAAGTAAAAGCCTCCTACAAAAGCTAGACAAAGTCCAAAATCACGCTCTACGGTTTATAAGTGGTGCCACGAAGACAACGCCGACAGATGCATGCGAAATCAACACCAATATTGAACCCTTAAACCTAAGAAGAGAACGTTCAGCTGTGGAAACATACGAAAGGTATCTGAGAATGGACACAACGGAGGAGAATAGGAAAATGATAGAGCAGTGGCACCAAAAACACAGAATACAAAAGACATCTTTCCTTAAAAATGCAAAAGAAGCTAGCATCAAACATCACCTACCAGCAGTTAGAAAGCCAATGGTAACTATCAATAATGAACCAGCTTGTTGGCAGGCAACTACTCCCATAGTAAGAACTGAACTCTCTGACCCCTCAGCAGACAAGAACACTCTAGGACTACTACTGAAAACCATCTCTTTAGAAACTATAGACTCATATCCACAAGACATCATCCATGTCTACACAGATGGATCTGCATTTAAAGCTACCATCAATGCTGGATATGGCGCAGTGATAAAATACCCCAACCTGCACCCAGAATACCACCCTCGCATCTTTGGCCCTTGCGGAGAAATTTGTTCCAGCTATGATGCAGAAATAACAGCACTAGAAAAAGCATTGTGCCGGATAATCTCAGACTTTGAAAGTGGCATCACTCCACCTGAGGATATTGTTATATTCTCAGACTCAAAATCAGCACTCCAAGCCCTAGAAAGCAAAATGTCTCATAATATTAATAACATCTGCAGATTAATTGACCAACTGTTCACTTCCTATTGCGTCGAAGTTACACTCCAGTGGATCCCTGGGCATGTCAGAGTCCCAGGAGATGAAAAAGCCGATAAACTGTCCAAAAGAGGAGCAGCACTGCCCCAGTTCCCATCAAGTACCACACTACAAACCTGCCAACAGATCCTGAGAAACAATTATAGGCAAGAATGGCTAAACCAGTGGGCTTCCTCCCAGACAGGGCGTCCATTCTTCAAACATCAAGCTAAACCAGTGGGCTACCTCCCAGACAGGGCGTCCATTCTTCAAACATCAAGCTAAACCAAACCCTCAAGATCCAGTTAAACAACTGAACAGAAAAGACCAGAGTCTAATTTTCCAGCTGAGAACAGGCCATGCCCCCGTCAATAAACATTTAAATAGAATAGACCCACTACGTGAACCAAACTGTCGGCACTGCCACCACCATGAGGAATCAGTTGAACACCTACTGTTATAGTGCCCAAGACTAACTGACCTGCGACACCAGCTACTCCCATCGCACCCAACCATCCACAATACACTCTACACATCATCACAACAACTGAGGAAGACTTGCACCTTTGTCAGAGAGGCAATGGGCTGTCAAGAGCTACCTGCTCACAGCTAAAGGGATTATATCATCATCATCATATATACGAGGAGTGTTCAAATGAAACCCGCCCGTGCTCCGCGAAGTGGACATTTGTAGGAGGAGCATGATGACGTCACATCTGACGTAATAAGCACATACGCATGTACAAGTGTGTAAGTATTCATTCTCCTAGTATTCATTGTTTGTGCTGCAGACCGTTAAAATAATGGCCGGTGTGATACGGAATCCGTCCAAGGTCGATCAGCGAGCGCTGATCCAGTTCCTAACAGCAGAAGGATGTCGACCAGCTGACATTCATCGCCGAATGATAGCAGTGTATGGTGACAAAAGTGTGTCTAAGACTACAGTGACGGACTGGGTACGAATGTTTCGAGAAGGACGTCAGTTAACGAAAGGTCTTCCGCGGCCAGGTCAGGTGCATATTGTTGCGACAGAAGAAGCCATCGCCATAAGGAAGAACGCATGGGGTGGAGTTTGAACCACCTGCTGCGTTACGAAGAGGAGGGTGATGCATTTCTGTTGCGCATAGTGGCAGGCGATGAGTCGTGGTGCCACCACTTTGAGCCGTGCAGCAAAACAGCGAGTATGCAATGGAAACATCCCGGATCACCAAAACCCAAAAAATTCAAGTCACAGATTTCCGCCGGTAAGGTTATGCTGACCGCATTTTTTGACCATGAAGGGCTTCTATTGGTTGACTTTAAAGAGCCTGGCTTGAACATCAATGCCATCCGCTACAAAGACACACTAGACAACCTGCATACAGCCATCAAGAATAAACGACCCGGCATGCTTTCGCGTGTTGTGATTCTGTTGCACGACAATGCTCGTCCACATGTTGCGAACATTGTGCAGGAAGCGTTAGCAAAGAAAAGGTGGGAAGTTCTGCCACACCCAGCCTACAGCCCCGATCTGTCACCATGTGACTTTCATTTGTTCGGACCCTTAAAAAAAATCTCTAAAGGGACAACGATTCGACTCCGATGCAGACGTCAGGGCCTCGGTGACCAAATGGTTCAATAAGCAACCAAAGTCATTTTTCTCGGACGGCATCCGCCGTCTACCCATGCAGTGGGATGCGTGTCTGAATGCCTATGGTGACTATTTCTAAAGAACTCCAGTGAGTACTTGCTTCATAACAATTGCTGTATTTAATTCTACTACTCCTGCTGATGTACCTTACATATATTTGTTATGAAGCCACTGGGACGGGTTTCATTTGAACACGCCTCGTATATATATATATATATATATATATAAGAATGTATATGTAACGAAATAAAATAATACCGTAGTGGGGGGAAAAAAAAATTAACAAAAGCTTGGTGCAAACGTTTCACACACACAAAAAAAATTTGTGAATGAGTGTCTGCAGGGTGTACCGGTTTTTTTTTTTTTAATACAGCTGCTCATTTTCATTTTTATACTAATATTCATGCTATTATTGTCAATGTATAAATGCATATGGCTTTGTAAATTTCTAAGGAATGTGAATAAAGATGTTGACCCCCAAAAAATAATATATTTTTAAAAAAATGGTAATTTATTTTTTGGCTCGGCTTTAAAAGCCGACACAACAAAAATTGTTTAAGAAGTAACTAACAATTTTCATTTCTAGTTTTTGTGTAGGTCAGGCGTACCCCTTCAGAACAATCCCTAGCTTCATCTTCTACCTAGGACTAGTGATTAGATGTTACGGTAGGTCTAGTTTTGTTGCTTTTTGATCGGCCAGAATATGACTACGCCCACTCATCAACTAAATCTAATCTGTCTAGCTTTTCTGCGCCGATTCCGCATTTTGACAACAAACTGTGGCTACCGAACAATCACCACCAATGTCAGCAATGTTTCAAAGTAGTTTGACACAATTATTTGCTTAGGAGATTTAGAAAATGTAAATATAAAGCGTGACATATTTCTCTAGCAATAACAACGAAAAAACAAACACGCGAATCGTCACACAAATTGTGATAATAACATCAAAACACGCACATGTGCTGCTTTAGTCAAATTAGTTGTTTGCGTTGAATTACGCAACGCTCGGAGCGTTGGTCTGGAGTAAAAGAGCATAAAATGTTTCCTTATACACACCAGAAAAAGAAGCGTTCTCATTGGCTGTTATCTCGGTCCGTTTTATCATATTATTGTGAGCGGTAAATATGACCGTGGTGTAAGACAGACCAAAATCACGACACTGTCCAAAAATCCCTCATAGAAACATTCAAATAGTCATCATCCCGCTCGTCTGCCCCGTTGGCGCGCAGATAAAATGCTGTAAAAGTGCAAAAAAAAAAAAAAACAACAACTTTGAGTTTAGCGGGTAAATAAAACAAAAATACCGTACCAAAAAAATTGGTGCGCGTATTTTCGAATTCGCGTAAATGAAACTCGCGTAAAAAGAGAACTACAAAAAAAAATTAATGTATAATAGTTGTGAGGGTATGGACATGAAATTAATGGTCTAGTGAAGTTCTTATGATATATATACATATATATATATACTGATAATAACAAATAAATGGGGACGTAGGAATCATCCCAAACACACTTGGTTGTGTAACCGTTAGAGTGGTTAAGAAGGAAAATTCGGTTAGATTTATTTCTATGAGATTAATTTTTATGATGGAGATTACCTGACTTTTAATTTATAGTATTAGGAAATAATCGATAGAACGAGAGGAACGGGTCAAGAGTTGTGCTTAAATCCCTTGGTTGAGGATTGTTGGTGTTTTGTTTTGTATGGTTTTGGCGAGGTGAGCGAGGGGAACTATGCAAGTGGAAATTATGTTCTTGTGAGTTGTTTGTCAGATAAAGTATTCTGAATTGTTCGAACATAGTCGTCGTTGCAAATCGACGTATTAGATTAAACCAGTTTGCTCCCAGATGTGATAGAGATAGCTTCCAGAAAGTTTGCTCCCAGATGTCATAGAGTTAGCATCTAGAAGTGGTAGCGAGTAGAAGTTCCATCGGGCCGATAAGCCAATGTATATTGGTTGCTTCTGCGGTGGCGGAAAAACTGTACTATCTGTCGCAGATATAGTTGATGGTGCACTCCAATTGACATTGAATGAGAATCCAATTGTCGCATAAAGAGTTTTGTATAGTAAGGAAGATGTGTAAAAAGCACATAGACCTTTAGACACTAGTTTTCACAGAGGTGAGCTAGTGTTGAGGGAAAGAGTTAACAGAAGGGCACAGGTTGGTGTCAGTGATTCTCTCACCTTTTAGACTACCAACTCTTGTATTTTTCTGGCGACGACTAACTCTTTCTTACTCAAATCTTTTTGAAGATGAACTAGTAGTAACAAGTAATAATACAAAGAGGGTTGAGAATGTTTTTCTGAACAGAACATACAATCTACTAAGTCAAACTCAGAATGATGGTGAGTTACAGAATGTACACAATTACTTTAATTACAGTAGAAATATAAAATCAATGTTGACATGTACTTTGAAAAAAAGAAATACTAGGAAATTTAGAACTGTCAGTGTCTTTGGTTCAGATAAGAAGTAAGAGGCTATTTTCCTCACTGACGAAAGTTTATTCCTACGGCTATTTCGTGGAAAAGTGAATTCTGACTTTGGTCTGGGTTTTAAGTAGACTTATCTGCTTCAGTCCAAGAGATGACTAGGCTGTTCCGTTAACCTGGTTGTGAAGTTGCGTTATGAAGTTCAGGTGCAGACGATGTGTTGACTGCTTAAATCGGTAGACTGCTCAGGGTTGCTGACTAGTGATATCACCGCTAGGTTTGAGACGTAAGCACTAGTTCTCTCTGTAGCATAGAGCAACTAGGCGGTTTACTCGCAACAATTGACAGCAATCAAAATCCAGAAACTGGCTAGGATTCTGCAACTGGGCTGTGGAAGATAATGCAGGTAATCAATCTTCTGTTTGTTTTACATATATATTAACTACAGCCACTCTGGACATTTCGTCTCAGAATGGTGCCTAAATATATATTTACCTGAAACCATAACAGTCAGTCTTCCTTAAAAGCGACTGTCCGTTTGTTTACAAATTCCTGTCTAGCGGTAGTCTCACAATAAGGTCGGGTCAGTAAGGTCAACCTTTGTTATAAGCAGACGCCTGGCCGTGTGCGTTCATGCGTGACTGCATTGGAGGAATGCTATTTCATTCACTCGTTCCTTGAACAACATGGTTCTTCTCTCGTTCACAACAGCTTTCTTCATCACTTTCCTAATACAATTAGCTTGTAGTACTTTCTCATATCAGCCAGTACTCTTACATCATTATAATGCATCAATAACATTCATAATACATAAATGCAAATATAGCTTTCAATCTAATGTAAAGAATTAAAACCACAATATTAAGTAATTCACACTTTACATCCATTAACTAATCCCTTGATATTAGAGTTAGCTAATTAAGCGAATACTGAGAGTTTGCTTACCGCTCAGGACTTTATCACAGCTTAAGAAATAGAACTTTAGTAGCGTTTTACACTCAGTCACAATATACTTGTCGATATGAGGTAAGTTGAGGTTTCTATTCTATAACTTATAAGCGTGCGTTGTCTTCCCAACGGTTCTCAGCAAGTGATCTTAAAATTCAGCATTCGTTCGCATGAAGTTAAAATATTTCCTGATTCCCACGCCAAGAGTTAATTATTTCCCGGCTCATGTTTAGACACGTACCATGATTTATCGTGAGTCTCCAGTTGACCACTGCACACTGAAATATAATACTCTGGGAACCACTGGTTTCGACTAAGCGAATAAATCGTATAGACATCCTTAAAGAAATGCTTTTTAAGTGCCTTTGTAGAAGAAACTAGAATTTGGATAGTATGACAGGACTAATAGTGAAGACTTGAAAAATCAGCTAAAGAAACGAACACAGGTGCAAATATTTCCGTAGAGAAAAACAGACAAAATGGGAAGGAATAGAAAAGTAAGGAATTTAAAAATAATCTAGACGAAATCTTCGAGCACTCTGTGACAGGTACTCCCCAATTTAAAATAGTTGCAAACTATTCAAAGAGAGAAGGTCTTTGTCTAAATTATAAATTCCTTCTGTCACCCAACTTTTCAATTCTCTCGACCTCTGTCCGCTTGCTAACGCTCCACTTGGCCATGGCTCTACATTTTGAGAATCCCTGAAGTTCCGAGTTCTCAAAGAGCTAACTTTCGTAATTCCTTCGGGCCCCGTTCGTCTTGCCAAAATGCTGTACTCATTCACCTTTTCACACAAATTACGGTTAGAATGAACTAATTCTGACCTTCCACTATCTGTTGTCAGTTCGCTGCGCTTAGTCTGCCATTGTTCTGTGGCCCGCTTGAATGGGCGTGCAAAACATCCTTTGTCACGGTAACAACGAAAACTTTGCCGGTGTGCCTTCCATAAAAAATAGGAACTTCTCATGTATCTCCTTAACTCCGCTCCTACGTTTGACCTGCTCAGGCGGTCAATATTCTTTTTCTTTCTTTCTGGATTGAAAGATTTAAATGGGCTACGTGAGTTCAATCTCACAAAAGTTAAGTTTCCTAAACATCCCAAAGTTTCAGATAACTTGTTCCTTGACAAATCACACCAAGATTGAGGGTAACTGGCGTTCAGGTATGAACGAGGCAGTTTTTCGTGGGTGAAAGTCAAATTTATAGCTGTGAGCACAGGTGGTTTAATGCGGGTGTCAGTCAATTTTCTGTCCATCCGGTGGTCATTCCCATTATCCATTCTTTTCTCACCCATAACCAACGGGTGATCACCCGTTTGCCAGTCACTTTGATTACGGAAACAACGGCAAACGGATTGATTTGTCGTTGCCCTAAAGACGCCATTAGGCGTGATGGGAACAACGGCAAAGAAAATCTATTCGCTGTTGCCCTTAAGACGCCACTAGGCGTAATGGCCACTGACTGCTTTGCCGGTCGTTGGCTAAGGACGGAAGAAGAAGAAGAAGAAGAAGAAGATCTCACCCATAGGCGTATCTTGTATCTCAGTCTCGGCTGAATGGTTTTCAGCCTGGGCTTTTCCTATCACTGTTGTGATATTGTCAAGCAAAATGTTGTTTGGATCTTTCAATGACCCTGACGTATCTCCACTCATTTGAAAAATACTCATCTCCTTCTGTAAAACTAATCGTCTCCTTGAGATTAGGGAAACTGTTATAGAATGGCTTCTCAGCAGAAGTATGAACTCTCTCATTTTCATCCGTGTTTTTATGTTCCCGTGGTCCATTGTTTGGTAGGGGTGCTAAAATTTCCGTTTGCTTGATGTTTTCACAGAAGGGACTTTGTAAACCTGGCGCCTGTGAACTACGTTCGCTGAGTGTCATATTCGTTTCTCTCTCACAGAGAAGGGGTGGGGTTTTTGGTGCTGGGTTAAATCCAGTGATATGGCAATGTTCTGCCGGTTTATACTTTTCCAACATTCCAGTGGATAAAGTCACAGGTAAAAAAGTTTCCTCCTGAACCTGGTTTACGACTCTAAGTAAAGAGTCCATTGTGTCTCTACGAGTCACATGTTTTATCAGCCCTTTTGGTGGTTCCGCGTGTACCATCAAAGGCTGTTTTAGTTCTCCTAGAACTATGTAACTTCCCTTGTCGTTCACTCCATTAATGTCAACAATGAGAGGTTCCTCTGGGCTACTATTAAGCTCTCTGTCCTTTTGTTGCCCAGGTGTCATTAATTGCGGGAGGGGGCCGTTACTGAAGTTATCTTTCTGCTTAGACGCTTCTTTACAGTCTCCATTCCTCCGGTTTGTAGTGTTTTTGTAGTCCTGAGCGCTTTTGTTGTGGTTATGAAATTGGTCTTTGTGTGCTTTCTGAGATTGAGCGAAGACATGTTGTTGATTATTAGAGATGTTCGGGGTGTCTGGGAGATTCCTTTTCTGACGTGTTCCTGACGAGAGGGTACTTTTCCTTATACTACCAGCATTTGTGTGCTTAGGTACCTTCAAAAAGGGGTCATGACTTATCGAGTTCGATGTCCGCCTCTCTGCTTTGCCTAAACATGGGCTCTGAGTATTAAGTTGCGCTTCCTGTGGAGCAGAGGGTGCTTCCTCTTGAAATAATGGTTCATCTGACCTGGGAGTGGGGCTCTGGGATTCCGTGGCCTCATGACTAATCATGGGTTTCAAATCTCCTGGCGCGTTTTGAGTTTCCAGTGGCGGCGTCTTCAACTTAAGGTAGGGTTGATCTTCCGGCTGTTCCTTCTCATAAGCTGCTTCACTGCTTATGGCCTCTTCTTTCCACTTGGCTTCCTTCTCGTTCCAGTCGCGAGTCCATTTTTCATCACTCTCTATCATTTCCATCTCTGTTCTCGTGAAAAGTTCTGCCTGTTCTAAGACATGTTTCGCAATTAACTTTCTCGAGTAACCTCTTTCCTCGCCTTCCAAATAAGAGTCACTTATCCATGTATCTAAACATCTTATAATTTTTATGAAATCAATCACTTTGTGATCTATCAGATATTGGAAAAATTTAGCTCTTAATTCAGCTACTGCGTTCATTTTAGATCGCTGGGTAGGTAGTTCAATCTCTCAGTATACGCTGTACTAGTTTCCAGTTATTACTAATAATTCTATGAAGTATTGTAATAATAAACCACTGATCAATTTACAGAAGCTCGAGGTAATACTATTAAGTCTACTGACGTAATGTATCCCTTTACAGATGCTAGTATAATTGATATTTTAATAATACTTATTTCTGCTAAATTAAGGTATTATTAACTTTAGACAGACGCTACACTTGCTTCCGATTATTACTAATAATTCTATGAAGTATTGTAATAATAAACCACTGATCAATTTACAGAAGCTCGAGGTAATACTATTAAGTCTACTGACGTAATGTATCCCTTTTCAGATGCTAGTATAATTGATATTTTAATAATATACTTATTTCTGCTGAATTAAGATATTATTAACTTGAGTCAGACTCAAGTATAATTTATTTATTTTTAACCCTGTTTATACTCTTATTTCTTCTGAAGTAAGGTATTACAATTGCAGCCAGTCTTTCACACACACTCATCAACTTGTACACTTAGTTATCTTAAGCCACTAATTAACTTAATGAACTTAATTAATCTAAGTAACTTAATTAATTAAATAATTAATTAATTAATTCCAGGACCATTCAGATTTCACTTTCCTTATTCTACTGTGTAATTCCACAATTCTGTTCAGAAAACATAAGAAGTTTCGTTGTCTAGGGATATACAATAGATTCTACTCCAAGGTATTGATAGACTACTAGTTAAAGATTCAATAATTCTTCTGCAGATAGGTCACCAAAGGTAAGATCCCGGACTGAGACCTCAAATTGTCGCAGATATAGTTGATGGTGCACTCCAATTGACATTGAATGAGAATCCAATTGTCGCATAAAGAGTTTTGTATAGTAAGGAAGATGTGTAAAAAGCACATAGACCTTTAGACACTAGTTTTCACAGAGGTGAGCTAGTGTTGAGGGAAAGAGTTAACAGAAGGGCACAGGTTGGTGTCAGTGATTCTCTCACCTTTTAGACTACCAACTCTTGTATTTTTCTGGCGACGACTAACTCTTTCTTACTCAAATCTTTTTGAAGATGAACTAGTAGTAACAAGTAATAATACAAAGAGGGTTGAGAATGTTTTTCTGAACAGAACATACAATCTACTAAGTCAAACTCAGAATGATGGTGAGTTACAGAATGTACACAATTACTTTAATTACAGTAGAAATATAAAATCAATGTTGACATGTACTTTGAAAAAAAGAAATACTAGGAAATTTAGAACTGTCAGTGTCTTTGGTTCAGATAAGAAGTAAGAGGCTATTTTCCTCACTGACGAAAGTTTATTCCTACGGCTATTTCGTGGAAAAGTGAATTCTGACTTTGGTCTGGGTTTTAAGTAGACTTATCTGCTTCAGTCCAAGAGATGACTAGGCTGTTCCGTTAACCTGGTTGTGAAGTTGCGTTATGAAGTTCAGGTGCTGACGATGTGTTGACTGCTTAAATCGGTAGACTGCTCAGGGTTGCTGACTAGTGATATCACCGCTAGGTTTGAGACGTAAGCACTAGTTCTCTCTGTAGCATAGAGCAACTAGGCGGTTTACTCGCAACAATTGACAGCAATCAAAATCCAGAAACTGGCTAGGATTCTGCAACTGGGCTGTGGAAGATAATGCAGGTAATCAATCTTCTGTTTGTTTTACATATATATTAACTACAGCCACTCTGGACATTTCGTCTCAGAATGGTGCCTAAATATATATTTACCTGAAACCATAACAGTCAGTCTTCCTTAAAAGCGACTGTCCGTTTGTTTACAAATTCCTGTCTAGCGGTAGTCTCACAATAAGGTCGGGTCAGTAAGGTCAACCTTTGTTATAAGCAGACGCCTGGCCGTGTGCGTTCATGCGTGACTGCATTGGAGGAATGCTATTTCATTCACTCGTTCCTTGAACAACATGGTTCTTCTCTCGTTCACAACAGCTTTCTTCATCACTTTCCTAATACAATTAGCTTGTAGTACTTTCTCATATCAGCCAGTACTCTTACATCATTATAATGCATCAATAACATTCATAATACATAAATGCAAATATAGCTTTCAATCTAATGTAAAGAATTAAAACCACAATATTAAGTAATTCACACTTTACATCCATTAACTAATCCCTTGATATTAGAGTTAGCTAATTAAGCGAATACTGAGAGTTTGCTTACCACTCAGGACTTTATCACAGCTTAAGAAATAGAACTTTAGTAGCGTTTTACACTCAGTCACAATATACTTGTCGATATGAGGTAAGTTGAGGTTTCTATTCTATAACTTATAAGCGTGCGTTGTCTTCCCAACGGTTCTCAGCAAGTGATCTTAAAATTCAGCATTCGTTCGCATGAAGTTAAAATATTTCCTGATTCCCACGCCAAGAGTTAATTATTTCCCGGCTCATGTTTAGACACGTACCATGATTTATCGTGAGTCTCCAGTTGACCACTGAACACGGAAATATAATACTCTGGGAACCACTGGTTTCGACCAAGCTAATAAATCGTATAGACATCCTTAAAGAAATGCTTTTTAAGTGCCTTTGTAGAAGAAACTAGAATTTGGATAGTATGACAGGACTAATAGTGAAGACTTGAAAAATCAGCTAAAGAAACGAACACAGGTGCAAATATTTCCGTAGAGAAAAACAGACAAAATGGGAAGGAATAGAAAAGTAAGGAATTTAAAAATAATCTAGACGAAATCTTCGAGCACTCTGTGACACTATCGCCCAGACGTCTATCTCGATATTTGCCACGTTTGTGTATGACAGTTTTATTTATTCTGAGGACGAGATGTCAGTGTTTCCAAGAGAGAGAAATGTGTGTATTTCGAGGTACCAGGTATGTATAGTTTACACCAAACCTGTAGATGAACTTGAGTAAATGAGAAGGACAGTAGACAGCTAATAGTATTGAGAGTTGAAGATAGACTTGGTAAATTTACACCCCTGGCGGTGAGGCCAGTTTCATTAAGATATACCAAGGCAGAAACATAAGAATACGTCAGAGCATAAGAAAGATGAGTATTTACATATGAAGAGATAGATAGCAGATCAAATTATGACAACTGTGGTTCTCAAAGTGTGGTACCAATAGCCACTAGAGACAGTTATGATAACTGAAGCAGCGAGAGAGTTAGAGTGACACTGAATTATTACCTACTGAATCTTGTTGTACAAGTCTGCCAACCTCAGGTGGAAGGCTGGGCATATTATTTTACAGATGTTGTCAAGAGCCAGCATTTGGCCTATTTTACGATGGCTTTGTAAATAAAGTTCTACGTTTGATATGAAGCCTGCTGTCATTGTAATTCATGTTATCAACTGTTTGGTCTCAGTAACGTTGTCGTCTGGAATAAAGAATTTTCTTACCATACATCTAGCAGCCTACTATTAGGGCAGAAATACGAACCTATACGATCAACTAAGTAGAAATAGGGTATAATAGACAAACCTGTTCATCAATGGCCACAGTTGTCTCACCATCCTTCCTTTTATTAACACTATAACAAATGTGGGGAACTACCATTTCAGGGCAAAGGAACAAATATGCACGCACATCCACACAACTTGACACAATTTACAATAATTTGAAAGGAGGAATGATCATGATTTCGAAAACATCAAAGATGCAGACAATGAAGGATGTCATCGGTGGCTAATCAAAACCCGCTTTCACTCATAAGTCTCATTCATCCTTGTGTCCGAACCCAGGACAGTTCACTTTCTGTGCTTTCCCGTCATTAGCTGTTTGAATATTTCGAAAATTGAATATTAGTACCTGACAATGAGCAACTGAAAGAAAGGACGAAGAAGCAACAGATGAAAGAGACGGGAAGAAGAAAGAATGAAAAAGATTTATTTATTGTTTTTATTTTTAATGTAATAAAAGAAACCACGCACGACTGTGTACAATTCCGTCGCCAGATCGAACGCACTCGCACTGGCAACGGTTACATCTCAGTTTCTTTTTTTAAAAACTGTCATTAGATGTTCGCTTGTTTGATAAATTGAACACTAACGCAAGACACAGAGCAAGTGGAACGAAAGAATAAGAAACAGATAAAAGAGTGAGGAAGAAGGAAGAATAAGCATGATTTTTTTAAAATACACATTGACAGGGGTTAGTTCCCACCGAACTATGGCAGAAGGAAGACAGCCGATAGGATAGTATGACGCTCTCTATTCAAAACCTCTACACCTCATGGTAGAAGATTCACGACTAAGTAAGTAAGTAAGCAAAGAAGTAAGCAAGCAAGGAAGTAAGTAAGGAGGTGAGGGAAAAGAGAAGAGGAGGTAGAACCGAAAACTTGACCACCCAGTATTCAATTGAAAAACGCAGTACAATAGAAAACGAGGGAGGTAGGGTTTGTGTGGGTGTGTGCGCGCGCGCTTATGTGTGTGTAGGGGAAGGAGGAGGAAAGGAGCTGAATTGGGACAATGCTCTCAGAGCAGTAGCGCAGGGTCTTTAAAATCCAACATTATTCAGCGTTGGCTGCATGCGGAGTTACCACCCTGTGTACACTTTTATTAAATGGCGACAAAAATGTTCGGGATTCTGATATTACCACCCTGTGTACACTTTTGTCCAGAGGAAGGGAAATTTGGACATCGGCAACAACGCGGGGAGAACAGAAACTTCACAAAAGAAGAAATCTTGTGTCTCTTCGCCCACTATCGCTGGGGACAAGGGATGATGGGTAATAATGTGCATTTTGTCCTGGGGCAGCTGGCCCACAGGAGAAAAACGGATGAAGGTGTCGTCCCGCAGTGCGCCAGCAAGTCTGTCAGGAGACCAGCACCCCCTCTTCCCTCACATCCTTACTTAGTCGTTCCTCTTCTACCTGCGGTGTAGAGGTTTGGAATAGAGAGCGCCATACTATCCTATCGGCTGTCTTCCTTCTGGCCTGGATCTATTTTAGTCCTCGGTCCTTCAGAGATTGTCTAGTGTCCTCCCTGCGGACATCTTAACGCACATCTAGCGCGACAATAATCGTTGCTTAGAGGAGAGAGAGAGAGAAAGAGAGAGGCAGGCAGGCAGAGATAGATAGCTAGATAGATCTGAATAAATGTAACGTGTCACTACAGAGTATCAGATTTTCTCAAGGCCAAGACGCTATTTGGTTAGTTGGTAAACGGATTTTTTTTTTTTTTTTTTTTTTTGGCACGCCCGCTAATACTCGAGGCGAAATCTCAGGTTAATATGTCTAACTCGAGACTGATTTTATGAGTATCCCTTTTTCCCTGTACAATGACATGTGTCCTCTCCCAATTCAGGCAGATACTCGCCGATTTCGGAGGCACCCATTAGAGCTGGGTTGGCTCAAGAGCCGTTCAGGTTATTCCAGTCCCTGTCGAAGGCACTCTTTCAAATGTCTTCGCCAGGGCTCGAATTATTCCAGTCCAAGTCCCGGTCGAAGACACTCTTTCAAATGTCCTCGCCAGGGCTCGAACCTGGATCACCCGATCGCCAGCGCAGTGTGGTAACCATTACACCAGCCTGGCTCCCGTAAACCGATCTGTCTTATATCTTACTATATTTTATTGGATCATTTGTGTTCTATCAAGAGTTTATGTATGTGACTTTTTCGTTGTTAGGTGTCCTAGAAGTTGTTGTGTATTTCTATTTTTAGAATGTAACTGCGTTTTAGTTGTGCTTTCGGTGATAAACAAAATGACCTTGGATATATATACTATTTCAACTATCATGATGTTGCTTGTCAGTTTTTTAATCTTTATTTTCTGTTAACTGTTTTACTATCTTTTCCTACACTTATTATCTTGGGTGTCTACCTTGTCCTGTACGTCTATCCTGTCACAAGGGTAATATTTTTGTCTCAGCATCCTAAGCCTAGGCCGAAATCCTAATGAGACACCGTTAACCGTAACCCCGTTTCCAGCTGCTGTTAGTTTTCTTGTAAATTATAAGCGGCTATAAGTCTCAGAAAAATAATCACTATTGCTAATATTAACCGTAACTCTTGCCCTGTTTTGAGCCTTTTCATAAATGATTATTAACAAACAACAGCGATCTCCGATTTTGCAAATTTCATATGTAGCCCAACTTACAATCCAGAAGTAAACCAACCCTCAATCAATAACATTTGCTGCTGTATTTTTGTTGTAAGTTCTAGCGCTTACGTCAACTTATCTTTGTATGGTAAATGTACTTGCTTTGTAGTATAAAATACACGGACTGAAAACATGATGAAACTGACCTTTTCACGTGGATGGGTCACGTTCACACAAGAGTGACAACACACACACAAAATGTATTAATTTTTTTTAATTGAAAAAAAATTTTGATTTTCAGAGTTTTTCGAATATCAGAATTTCGGATAAACGGTAATGGACCTGTATATACTCCTCAAAGTGTCCTTATATTCAAGCCACTTTGCTGCTTTGTTCATGGATAGATTAAAAAGGCATTCTTTATTATACCATCATTATTTACCCTTTCTTTATCCTTATGCACCATGAAGCCACATTTGCAGCTGGACCATTGCAAGAAGCACCTGCTCCTGCATCAGTGGTGACTGTAGCAATGTTTTACATGACATGGTTATTCTTTAACATATGCATCTGGTTACTTCCATTTATGTAAGTCATTTTTCTGTCCATTGTCATGGAAAGGTTAAATGGTGTTATTTGGCATGTTGGGTTATCATCATTTTTCTGTCCATTGTTATGGAAAGGTTAAATGGTGTTATTTGGCATGTTGGGTTATCATCATTTTTCTGTCCATTGTCATGGAAAGGTTAAATGGTGTTATTTGGCATGTTGGGTTATCATCATTTTTCTGTCCATTGTCATGGAAAGGATAAATTTTGTTATTTCTTCTTCTTCCTCGTTCGTCCTGAAAAGGACGTTGGTTGCGTTGTGTCTGTTTACAGCGAAGCTGCGATATCTGCGCCTTTCGGCCGACACATCCGACTTCAGCACAGCATTTTTTGGGACCGGGTTTGCCTTCCCTCTTCGATCCCTACTCTCTCAGCCAGATTGCAGTGATGCAGCCTGTTTCCAGGACCACCACTTGGAGGTGGAGTAGGGTCTTAGTCAGCTCTGGTTTGCTGACACTGACACAAGCAGTCAAGCTATGGGTCGCTGACTGCATTCTCTATTGCTGCGTCTTTGGGTCCCAACTGTGTTATTTGACATGTTGAGTTATCATCATTTGTCTGTCCATTGTCATGGAAAGGTTAAATTGTGTTATTTGACATGTTGAGTTATCATCATTTGTCTGTCCATTGTCATGGAAAGGTTAAATTGTGTTATTTGACACGTTGAGTTATCATCATTTTTTTTGGGAGCATGGAGCCACTGCTGCAGTTGGTCGCCTGCAGGAAGTCTGCACCAAGAAGTCACATGATCTTCTTGTAGCTGTGGTTTCTGCAGCAACTTTTATGTTACATGAGGTTAACAGCCTCATACACAACCTCATATTAGAACAACCTTGTACGACAGTCCTGAGGGTGTGGTAGTCCTATTCTTGCTTAGTCTCTGGGAAGTAAATGATGCAAATTTTTAACGGTGTTCGTAAAATCAAACCAACATAAACTCAGTTTTGTTGGTGATATATCATAAAGAATTTAATGCGCAGACAAATGACATTTATTATTAACAGCTTCATAATATCATCACTTAAAAATAGCCAAGAAATAAGTGGTGATAATTTTAACCTGTAAATGGAAAACGACATGGATCCAGTGGACTGGCTAAACAGCTTGATGGTCTAGATTCTGCAGAAGACCTGACTCTCCTGTCCCACAACCGTAACCGGATGTAAGACAAAATTAAAATACTAGATGAGAGATCACAGCAAATGGGTCTGAAAATAACATAGAGAGACAACCAATATAATGAGAATAAATGCAGGAAATGTTAACAACATTACACTTGAAGAAACGCACCTACAAGATGTAGAATCATACATATACCTTGGCAGCAATATAGACACAGTTGGAGAAACAGACAATGAAATCAAAATAAAGAATACAAAAGACTAGAGGAGCATTCACTGCATTGGGAAATATATGGAGATCAAAAGAAATCAAGTTCAACAACAAAAATCAGAATATTCTATTCATATGTCAAGTCAATCCTATTGTATGGCTCTGAAACATGGAGAACAAAAAAAAACAACAACTAAAAATCTATAGACTTTCATAAATGGGTGCTTGCATACAAGGCCACTAATGTGGAACTGATGACAAGAACCAGTGCAACAAAAGATGAGAAGAAGACACTGGAGATGGATAGGACACATTGAGGAAACCTGTTGATAGCATTACCGGGTAGTCCTTGTTCTAGAATCTCCAGGGTACGAGAGGCAGAGGAAGACCAAAGAACACATGGAGACGAGAGATGGAGACAGACATGAAGGTGATGAAGAAGACATGGAAAGACCTTGAGCTGATGGCACGGGACATGAAGACTTGGCATATGATTGTTATAGGCCTATGCTCCTTAGGGAGCTGAAAAGTGATGATGATTTCTATGCATAGAAAAAAAAAAAATATCACTCAGCTTTTGACATCGAATGTTTGAACTCACTCACTTCATTCATTCATCTTCCCTTCCTTATGGAACATAGAGCCACTGCTGTTGCTAGCATCCTTCCAAGAAGCCTGTATCAAGGCAATGCTCCTGCAGCAGTAGATTCTGTAACATTTTATTTTACAAAATGAGGTTGCCACCGTATGCACAACCTCACATTGGTCACCTTTACAAACAAGCCTCATTCATTTAATGTCCTTAACACAACTAATCCAATGTGTAGTTACATTTATAGTTTAGTTAGGTGACTTGGACTTCTGATGTTGTTTCTCATCTTTGGTTTTACAGGAGTCTCCTTTTTTTGTCAAGCTTACTTTAATTTCAGTTTTGCCCTGGGATACAGCCACTGAGGACTTCTTAGAATCAACGATACTCCAAGTTGAGCCCACTGCATCATCCTGTGGAATAAACAGCATTCTAGAGAATGGTGCTAAAGAACAATAAGTATAAGAAAGAAAACAGTTAATCTCCGTAGGACATGTGATGGGGGATAAACATTGTAAAAAGGTAGTCCCATTGCAGATACTGCAGATGGGGAGTGAAGAGTTAGAGGTTTCACTATACTTTTTCAATGAGGCTGCATCTATCAAATAACATTTTTCATTGCAGCTTCTTTACCGTAAATAACTAAACATACACGTGAAATGACTGCATTTAGAGCACACACAAAATTGCATTAACTGAAGATAAAAAGAACAGGAAAAAACAGCACAGACCATACCAGATGCAATTCAGTATCATGATGAAGCCTTGTTGGATTATGATAAGACATTACAGAAAGTTATTTTGTCAGACGAAATGAGGGCAGAAATCATCAGATTGGGTTTGAAGTATTTTCAAAATAGTGATGAGCCTTTTATTCCCACACAAAATCGATCAATAAATAAAAGATGGTTTAAAAGAAAGTTGGGAAATGGATACGGAGGAGAAGTTTGGCGCTCCTGGCTTGTTTATTCTTCAAAAAAAAAAAAAAAGGCAACCTTTTGTTTTTGTTGCTTGTTGTTTTCTGAAACTGAAATTAGCCTTTGTTGGAGCAGGAAAATGGGTTCAATTACTGAAAAGCACTTCTCATCTATATCAATGACTTAGTCGACCAGATCAAAGCTGAAAAAGCTCTTTACGCTGATGACCTGGCTATATGGCAGATTCATGAGAATGTTGAAAGTGGATCTTAGAGACTAAACGGAGACCTTAGAAGACTGCATGAGTACTGCCAAACATGGAAACTAAAGGTCAACTATACAAAGACAGTGTACACTATCTTTACTAAAAGTCATAAAGTAGCCAAGAAGAATATCAACCTGTGGCTAGACAAACAACAAGTGACAAAAGAAGAACATCTAATGTATCTTGGAGTCACACTTGATTGGCAGCTCAGCCTCAAGAACCATATTGAGAATACAAAGAACAAAGCCCTGAGGCGACTACAACTAATGAAGAGGCTTGCTGGTACTACATGGGGATCAGACAAGGATATTCTGAGAGGCTTGTACCTTGGCTATGTCCATTCTGTGATAGAATACAACAACTCACTGCTTAAAACCTGCTCCAAAACAAGCTTAGAGTCTCTCGACAGAGTGCAAAGCAATGCCCTTCAACTAATTAGTGGAGCTATGAGATCAACGCCAACTGCTGCATGTGAAATACACACAAATGTGGAACCCCTTGGATTGAGGAGAGATAAAGCTGCTTTAGAAGTTTATGAAAGATGCAAGAGAAGTAACCAAAACCACCCCAATAGGCACCTTGTAGAAAACTGGGAACACAAGCAAAGAATAAAACACAAGTCAGTCTTACACCATGTCCATGAAATACAAGATAGATACCACCTCCCAGAAAGAAGACAAGATATACAGAAAGTAGTACAGAATTTACCACCACATACCTGCTTAAAAACACTAGAAGCACAGATGAAATTAGTAGATGGAACAACGAAACATTACGACCCAGTCAGTCTTATGAGTGCATCACAAAGAACCACTGATGCCTACTCTGAAGAATGGTTACATGTCTATACTGACGGATCTGCATTTAAAGCCACCATCAAAGCAGGTTATGGAGTTTACATATGTTTTATCCAGATGGATCCTCTGATGAGCTGTTTGATGCATTCAGGGAGTTTTGCTCCAACTATGAAGCTGAAATCATTGCATTGGAAACAGCTGTATACCATCTGAAGACTGTATTTGATGCCTTTCCCTCAATGACTCAAAACATTGTCATTTTTACTGACTCAATGTCTGCTCTTCAAGCTCTGGAATGGAGTGGACATTGTAGAACTGAATTAGCCAAACTAATCCTGGATGGTGATCAGCTTATCACTTCCTATGGCATCAGAATAGTTATGCAGTGGATCCCTGGCCACTCAAATACACAGGTAATGACAGAGCAGACAGATTAGCAAAGAAGGGAACAAGACAAGAACCACTCACAGCGACAACTCTCCAAACAGCATAATCACTCATATGAACAACAAAGAAAGAAACTTGGCTGAACAGATGGGCCATGGGAAACACTGAGAGAGAGGTTTACAGACATTTGGCTGGTCCTGATCCTAATGAGTTCCAAAGGTTGTTATTGCCGGGAGTTGTAGTGAGGATAAGCTCTCACTGCAGATAAAATACTTCTATGGCACGAGCCTCAAACAGCCTCTGACAACCAAGTCCAGCTCCCGGCCTTCACGTGTGGCTCAATTTGAGCCCGGCGGAACTGTTTCCACTGACGGGAGAAGGGGCAAAGGCGAGTGACTGGCGCCTTAAAACCAGCAGCTTCGGGCAGATAGGGCTCGTGATCCTTGGTTGGTAGCTTATCTAAGAGAAGGAACTCTGAATTCAAACCACCGCTGCCTTGCGGGAATATCCATTTATGGAATTGGCTTCGGGAGTAAACCCTGAGGATAAATCCGGAGTCGGAGTCCCTAAGGCAGTCTAATGTCGATTCGACATTATTCTGGCAACTCCTGCGACATGGTTGGTACCAAACTGTATCGGCTACTGCCGTTCCTTTGGATCTACCGGCTGTGTGGAGAGGGGGAACATGCTGCATGGGCAACAGCTTGATCTCCATATAACTGTGCCCAAGCTCGCGCCCTGGAGAGGACACTCCAGCTTCACCCTATAGGTGTCGGCAAAACACGGGAAGTAGCAGTTACCGGTTATAAGCATTTTGCCCAATTGGCATAGGGCATGGCGCCAGGGGCTACTTCCGACAGTGGGAGAGGTTCTAGGATCTCACTGGACAGCTACCGCCCGCTTCAAGCTGGGCAGCCCCCAGTCAATAAGGTCTTGTCCCGCCACTGTCTGCTTTCCCCATTGGGTGCATGGGGGATTAGGGTCAAACCCGAACTGTGGACAGAAAATTTTGCACCAAGCAATTATCGAAAAAATAGAAATAAGCAAACTCTCAGATTGGGATGCTGGAACGTCCGGACTATGTTGACTGGACTATCCGAAAACCTACAGGATGTAAACGATGTAAGGAAGACAGCCATAATTAATGATGAGCTTAAACGACTTCAGGTGGATATAGCTGCACTTCAGGAAATGCGCCTGGCGGGCTCTGGAACGGTGAGCGAGAAGGACTACACATTTTATTGGCAAGGGAAAGATCTTAATAAAGCTAGAGAACACGGAGTAGGTTTTGCGGTCAAAAAATCGCTAACTAAAATGGTTGAACCAGGCGAGAATGGATCAGAACGCCTGTTAACGCTCCGCCTGCAAACTAGCACAGGTCCCATCAACCTTGTCAGTGTGTATGCTCCTACTCTGTACTCTGCCTCAGAAGCTAAAGATGAGTTCTACGAGAATCTAACAGCAATTATCAAAAGCATACCTAGGCAAGAACAGCTTGTTCTCCTTGGTGACTTTAACGCTAGAGTGGGTGCCGATAATGTTTCATGGCCTTCATGTCTGGGCAGGTTTGGTATTGGCAAGATGAATGAAAATGGACAACGGCTCTTAGAGTTGTGCGTCCACCATGACCTCTGCGTGACCAACACCTACTTTCAGACAAAACCCCAGCATAAGGTGTCATGGAGACACCCACGATCCAAGCACTGGCACCAACTTGACCTGATTCTCGTCAGAAGGCCACTCCTCAGGTCTGTGCTCTCCACGCGCTCGTACCATAGTGCAGACTGTGATACAGATCACTCCTTGGTTTGCTGCAAAATCAGAGCACAACCAAGAAAAACTCTATCGTGTCAGACATGAAGGGAAACCACGCATTGATACCAGCAAGATGTCAGACCCTTTCATGATCGCTCAATTCACTGCGACCTTCGAGAAAGTGCTCAGTAGCCCTCAGCATGGTGATACTATTACAGAGAACTGGGAGCATCTACGGAACACGATTCAAAGTACTGCACTTGCCACCTTTGGTAAGAAAACAGCAAAGTCAAATGACTGGTTTGATGCTTCATCAGATGTGATGGCACCTGTCATTGAAGCTAAGCGCAGTGCTATGAATGAATACAAACGTTCACCGAGTGCCAGAACCCTACAGATCCTGAGGGCTACGAGAAGCAAAGTTCAACAAACTGCTCGACGCTGTGCAAATGACTACTGGCTCCAGCTCAGTGAGAGCATCCAGATCGCAGCGCAAACAGGCAACATTAGACAAATGTATGACGGTATAAAGAAAGCACTTGGCCCCCATAAAAGTAAGACAGCACCGCTAAAAACCATCAGCGGAGAGAAGCTAACCGATAAGGGTAAGCAGATGGAGAGGTGGGTCGAGCACTACTCTGAGCTTTACGCTAGAGACAATACCGTTCCGCCTGCAGCCCTTGATGGTGTCAACAGTCTGCCAACTATGGAGGAGCTGGATGCCGAACCAATATTAGAGGAACTCAGCAAGGCCATTGATAGCTTGGCCTCTGGCAAAGCACCAGGCAGTGATGGGATTCCTCCTGATTTAATCAAATGCTGTAAGAGCACGCTATTACATCCCCTGCATAGGATGCTGTGCCAGTGCTGAGAAGAGACAACTATTCCTCAAGACATGCGAGATGCCAAGATTATAACACTGTATAAAAATAAAGGAGACAGAAGTGATTGCAATAACTACAGAGGCATCTCTCTTCTTAGTATTGTTGGTAAAGTTTTTGCCAAAGTCATCTTAATGCGACTACACAAGTTAGCTGAGCGCATATATCCAGAGTCACAGTGTGGATTCCGAGCTGGCAGATCAACAACAGACATGATCTTCTCTCTCCGCCAGCTTCAGGAAAAATCAAGAGAGCAGAAAAGACCATTATATATCGCCTTTATAGACCTCACAAAAGCATTCGACCTGGTTAGTAGGGATGGACTCTTTAAAATCCTCCTGAAAATAGGCTGCCCTTCTAAAATGCTGAAAATGATAAAGTCATTCCATGACGGCATGAAGGGAACAGTCCAATATGCTGGAAGCACGTCACAGCCCTTTGATATACGAAGTGGCGTTAAACAAGGCTGTGTTCTGGCTCCGACCCTCTTCGGAATCTTCTTTGCCTTACTCTTGAAACATGCATTCAGAGATGCAACTGAAGGAATATGTCTTCACACTAGGTCAGATGGCCGTCTGTTTAATCTTTCAAGGCTGAAGGCAAAAACAAAAATCAGAAGGGTCACTATAAGAGACTTGTTGTTCGCTGATGATGCTGCAGTCGTCACTCAAAGCCACAGGAGCTTCAGAGCTTGATGAATCGCTTCACTAAAGCATGCAAGGACTTTGGCCTCACAATAAGTCTAAAGAAAACGAATGTGCTGAGTCAGGATGTGGGTGCTGCACCAGTTATCACTATCGATAACTATGAATTGGCAGTGGTGCACCACTTCACATACCTAGGGTCTACCATCAATGACAAACTCTCACTGGATACAGAAATCGACAGCCGCATTGGCAAAGCTGCAGCTACCTTTGCCCGCCTCACATCGCGTGTTTGGGGAAACTCTAAACTCACAATGAAGACCAAAGCTGCGGTATATAATGCCTGCGTCACCAGCACACTCCTATATGGCAGCGAGACCTGGACGACCTATGCTAAGCAAGAAAGAAGGCTCAATACCTTCCATTTGCGGTGTCTACGCCGCATCCTCGGCATCTCGTGGAAAGATAAAGTGACAAATGTCGAGGTGTTGTCACGTGCTGGCCTTCAAAGTATGTATACGCTTCTTAGACAGCGCAGACTTCGCTGGCTTGGCCATGTTCGCCGCATGGAAGATGGTCGCATCCCAAAAGATATCTTCTACGGACAATTAGCAGATGGCAAGAGAACAGTTGGGCGACCACAGCTGAGGTTCAAAGATGTGTGCAAAAGAGATATGAGGGCACTGGACATGGATCCAGCAACATGGGAGGATGAAGCTGCCGATCGCACTAAGTGGCGATGCTATTTACGGCGCCACCTCAGATTGGGCGAAGAGAGGCTCACACAAGAAGCAGAGGTGAGGAGAAAACGTCGAAAGGAGCACCAGGAAAATAAGCAGCTGAGGGTTGTCACCTCAGGGGCGCATTCCCATAGTCAGTTATGACTGAAGGGGCTATTATTATTATTATGATCCTAATGATAACATCGGCCATCTTACAAGGAGGGATCAGAGCACCATTTTTCGGCTCAGATCACAACATATACCACTCAACAGTCACTTGAACAGAATCCAACCACATTACTCTCCAGAGTGCCAGCTATGTAACTACCTCTAAGAAACTGCTGACTACCACTTCTTTGAGTGCCCAGCACTCGATGATGTTAGGAAAATGCTCCTTCCTGTAGCCAAAGGTTTTTATGAGTATAGTTGTCAGTAGTAGATACTGCTAGAATAGAAAAAGAATTCTGTCTGAAAAGAATAAAGCCCCAGTGTCAGAGAAGAGCACTGGTGTCACAGGATAGTCATGGCTGTGACGGTCTCTACTTCAGATAGTAATCAGATTAAAGTTAGAGCCTAAGATGCCACCTTCGCTAGTAACTAACCTATGATAATTCAACAATTCAGTAAAACTCAAAATGCAACAATATAAAACTGATAAGTCAGAGAGTTACAATTACTGAATCATTTATTATGTACATCTATCTTTTGTTTTCTTCTTGTGCAAATTATGAATGATGAAATTGATGAAAATTGAAATGGATACAAAATTAATTACAAAAGTATTCAATAGATTGAGTTTCATTAATTAACCCATTTGCAACGACGGGTTTTTCATTCCAAATGACAACACCATTTTCGGCTTAGTTCGTTCCCCTGAACGACAGGATAATTGTAATTTTAGGGGTCATATATTTAATTTGACTGTAAACAGTTTATCGTAAAAGGAAACCCATTAAAAGTATATTCTGAACCAGAGCACACAAACTCTGACCCTGAATCTGGGTAATCTTTACATTTAGTGCCGTCGAGTATGTATAATATGTGTATTGAGTCAGCATTAGAATTAGGGTAACCCTAAACCTAACCTCAACCTTAACTCTAAATGGTACGAAAATACACATATTAAACATACTCGACGGCACAAAAGGTAAAGATTACCAGAATCTCAGTAAAAAGAGTTGTCAGAATCATTCAAGTTGAATAAATTCAACTCAAACAAGAATTTTCATGCTCTTTTTCCACAAGATGTTTATGGTTCGCCGGTATGGCAGCGTCCATGTTTGTGAACTTTCGCTTTTGTAAAATCACTTATCAGTTCTACTGTATTCGCTAGCAGTAAAATATTTTGTTCGTTTCAAGCGTAGTGGCCAGATTTTTCAATGCTGAATCCGATTATGCCCAGCAATTGCCGATATGGTTGTAAACAGAAGAGTTCTGGTACTTTTAAAATAGGACGTAAGCCGTACATCATATAGGTGAACGGAAACGAGGTATCGTGCTATTTCCGTGACGTACGCGGTACGGCATAGCGACATAAATTGTGAAGATTTATGCCGTACAGCGTATGTCATACAGGTGCTGAAAGGGTTAATTAATTAAACAAAAGTCCTTTCTGGAATCTGTAAAATAAAATAGAATGTTCATCCAAATGTTCCTTTATATCTAAATTGTCTCACTTATTATCTAGATCAGTTTGTTCATCATAACACGAAGAGTTAATTTCTGTGACCACTCACAATGGCTGCTTGAATTTTGTCACATAGAATACTTATCATTTAAGTTCGGTGAATATCCTTTAGTAATATTACACAGCGTATCAGCTGTTGGTCTTGTACCAGGCCACGAAGCACTGATGGGGCAGGATACTCGAAGATAGCAATATAGGATGCTCCTGAGTTGGTCCAGGAAGGCACTACTGATCTATGATTCTAGACCTCTGCTGGAGTAAGACACGAATGAACCCTCTAGAATAGATGCAAAGTACAGAACAGATTCAGTTCGGTGAGGTAGAGCTGCATGGCATATAGATGGTAAAAGGTTTTAGCCTTGGCAAGCATCTCCTTCCTTCAGTCTATCTGTCTTCTCCCTCTGCTGTGTGTTTGTAAAGTCCGCTGCTGGCCTTTTTATACGGGGAGAGCGGACGTATCAGAGGGCAATACGTCACAGTTTATTTTCAGACTTGATTTTGCATTTAGTGTGTAGACTCGAGCGAGGTTGCATTAGCTGGGTCTAGAAATCTTCTTCATGCTTCTCAACCCTGTTACCCATGACTTTTATCTATATCTCTTTTTACTTTATATAACTTCTGCTTTCCTTCTATATAAAGTTTCCCATAATTGGTTCCGACTTCGATTTCTATCAAATTTTGAAAGACGATCGACACAGCAGTTTTCATCATGCTGGCGCCTTTACCTTCAATTTTCTCCAAAAGTGATAAACACAGCAACTATTCCTTTGGAACGAATATTGCTGGTCTTATCCCTCAAACAATGAAATCACTGTCATCACTTTCTGTCACTCCATTCACTTGTATGACACACAAATCCATTGTATACTAACACATTTTCCCTTCCTCTACAGATCGCCATTGTAAAACCGGTTCGTCAACAAGTGAGCTTTGTGGCTTTTGATTGGTTGCCAATTTTTCCCTTCTTTCTACCATAACAAGGCATTTGTACATCACGCTACACTTCCTCCCAGGCCAGATAAGTGGAACACGTATGGAGAAACAAAACAACTTGTGAAAACATGCAGATATCACTACATGGCATTGGGCCGAAGGACGAGAGCCCAGGCGCCGCTGGATCAGTAACAACAACTGAAAAGCACCAGAAAGGTTTAGAACCCGTAAAAAATGCAGAATATCATCGATACTGTTTCCCCCAATGGAAGAAAATCTTTTAGAAGAATCATTGACTTAGAGCTTGAAGCTCTAACTGCAACAGAAAAACAACAATAGCAAGATGTTCTCCACTGAATTCTCCATTGCATAAAATTTATAGCAACTCAAAACCTTGTTCAGCATTGAAGCTGAAATAAAAAATTTCGGTGACATTATTGATCAGTTTGTATCAGCTAAAGTTAGAAAAATCAATGTTTAGTCTTTAGATCTAAATAATGTTTAAATATCTAGTAAAATAAACAGCAAATTCTTTTGTTGTTTTCAGATTTTTTTCTGACTGGGTATACTAAAGAGTTACAGCTAATAATTTAAACTCTGCACATTTTTAAAAGTTTCATAAGAGATTGAATAAAATAAAACAATTTAACAGCTAACAACTGACTGTAAGCAGAAGACCTACGTTAATCTGCACATTAGCTGTGCTGAGAATGTCTGCTCGGATACCATCAGTGATATCCCACAGTGGCACATACAACTTCTTCATCAGTCTCGAAGCCTGGTCTTCAGGAATGCCAACCTCACCTTCATAAATTAATGAAAGAAAAAGTTTCTGTCAATTATTAATAACAAATCTCATCAGCATAAAATATTAATCTGTAGTAAGTTAGACAGCTAAAATATTTTGGCCACACAAAAAGACATAACACCGTACAGAAGAACATTATGAAAGGCAGAGATGAAAAGTAAACGTGCAAGAGAAAGACAGCGCTATAAGTGGGAAGATAACATCAAGAGATGGACAGGAAAGAGTCTATCAGAAAGTACCATCAAGACAAGAGACAGAAGACGTTGGAGAACCATTGCAGCCGACCTTCGTTCTGAGAATGGCAGCTGATGATGAATTTCACTGGCATCATTAAGAATTACTGCTTAAGGACTTGAAATCCACTTTCTTTGGGTATGTAGTGAGAACTGGAATATAACAAGAAAACACAAAAGACTCAAGCAAACAGAGGCAGAGGACAACAAAGACAGAAGATACTGGTGAGTTTGATATCACAGAATGGAAATAAGTCAATAACAGAATTAATAAACAATACTAGAGACAGAAAGTTGTGAAGAGACATCGTCACCTATGCTGCCAGCCATGGTACTTGAAGAAGAAAATAAAATGTGGTTTCATGAGGGATAATTCATATGCAACTAAAACCTAATTTTTAAGCAGTGTTCTCAAATTAAAGCATAGCAAAGTTGAATTTATTTTTTTAACTGCTGGAATCGTTTGAAACACTTCAGGTTTACATAAAAAAAGACACAAAAAAAGAGAGAGATAGGACAGGAGCAGCTATTACTGTCACCCTTCAGCTCCCAATGAAGCATAAGCCTTCAATAAATGCCCTCAAATCACTCATTTCCCGTGCAATCAGATCAAGGTTATTTCTTGTCTTCCTTATCCCATTCAATTCTGTTTCCAGTTCTTTTCTCCATGTGTCTTTCATTTTTCCTCCACCTTTCTTAGCCTGCGAATTCCAGAACTGGGACTGCCATGCAATGATAATAACAGGTTTCCTTAATGCATATCCCATCCCTTGTCAGAGTTCTCCTCTCATCTTCTAATAAATGAATTCAGTATAAAAGATGAGAGAAAGGAAGGGCAGAATGTTAGACGGGCCTGCGTGCCCAATGCTCATCACTTTGAAAATATAGTTTGTTTGTTCCGCTTCAACAGCACCCTTTAGGTTTTTATCATCAGTTCCACACCAGTGATCTGGCCACATGACCTCAATCATTCCATTCGTAGCAAGCACCTATATATATATATATATTTAAAAGTCGGCCCCTGCCACCTCCTTGCCCAACAGCCATGTTTGTTGTTTTCCATTTTTCAGAGCCACACAATAGGACTGACCCAACAATCTGACTAGTCTGGTGTAAAATTCTTCTTTCATGGATTCTTCTCTGTCATTGGTTGGTGCATAACATTTGATGTTTATCTGTATTCCCTTTTTGCAATATATTTTGTGAGACAAGTAATGAACCACCTTGAAAATGCACACATCCTTTCTGATACCCTGCGTAGCTATAGGCCCATGAAAGCAACATGGGGAAAGGCTGGATCATCTGTGTATGATGTGTACGAGGGATTCCAGTGTAAACGAGAAATGGCTGCTGCAGCAACTGACGTAAAGGATGCTTATAACAGTATGAACTTTGAAACCTTAATGAACTATGTAATGACTTGCGGTGTTAACCCTTGGCTAACAAGATGGACAGATGCTGCCTTAACTGAGAGATCAGTTGCATTTCGATTGGGAACATTGTTGCGTCCACTGTTGCAAGGTGGTTTGCTCTGAACAATGTTCCATGTGATATGAATAAAACAATTATAAATTTCTGGCCATTGTTTTTTCTTTGATATGTTAGTTTTTTTATTCAGTGATAGTGCATCGTGCCTTCGATGGAAGATTAAGCGAATGCGGGGGTGGAAGATTCCGAACAATACTTGAACCTTGGAATACGATTGATTTGATAAGTCATTTCGTTGAGTCCATACATTTAATTCACAGTTGTACACATCAAGACAATCCATGCAAGTTGATCACAAAAATACATATTATAACTTGATCATATATTGAAGATATATGTAGATATACTACCAGTCCTTGTCCAATAATCGAATTACTGTAGGCAGAACGTCGTAACTATATGTACGCGCAGTTGGTGGTTCCAACAGCCGACAGTGAGATTACGCGTCTGGCAAAATATAATTAATACGGACTGTTAATTCCTTCCAACTTAGGTTTAGTCAATTACTAACCTGAAAACGTTCATCTCTTTCATAGAATCAGTGGACTGACCCATGTCCATATTTACATACAATATAACTGTGTGGCAATCCATGCCCGACACCATAAGAATACAAGGACACGTCTTCTCAGTTCGACGGTCATACAAAAAAGGGTCCCATCTCTTGGTCACGATGCATGACCTACCAACGCTGAACGTCATAGCGTTCAATAGTCTAATAATATTTTACATTACATGCTGTAACCCCTAAAATCATATGCTGCTAACCTCTAGCAGACGATGCCAATTAAAATACCGTAACAAACATGGACATCTGAACCAATTCCCATTTGCCTGGGACTATCCCAAGGTTCTCCACTATCGCCTGTGCTGTTTAACATCTACACAGCAAAAGTAGCCACCATTCAGCCAACTGCGCTGGGACGAACACTGACTTTTGCAGATGACATACTCATTTACAGGACTGGTTCTGACCGACAGGAAATGGTCAATAGCATACACAGAACACTGCAGGAGGTGGTTAAATGGTGTGAGGACACCAGCTCCAACGTCAATCACAATAAAGCCTGTCTGCTGTGGTGCTCCTTGAACAACTCTTTTTTGAAAGCAGATCTTCCAGACATTATTTTCAGTGGGCAGAAAATTGAAAGACAAGACAAGCTGAAATACCTCAGAATAACATTCGATCACGGGTTATCATACATACCATGTTGACCTAATCATACAGAAGTGCAAGAGAGGTCTGGCAGCCCTAAAATCAATGGCTGCAGCGCACATGGAACAGAGACTATTGTTTCTCCTGTATCATCAGCTAGTCATGTCAGTCATCGAGTATAGTCTGGAAATACCCACAGTGTGAATGATTGTAATGCATTCAAAATGAAGGAATGCATGTAGTCTTGGGTTGTACATGAGAAACCCCCATCGTGACGATGCAGTACATGCTTGGATTACTGTTGATTAGATCTAGACATGTGATGGCCCAGTAAAAAGCCTATTTGTAAGTAACCAAAGACAAAAGGCATCCCCTGCATGGAAACACAGCTGACATTATGTGAGCAAGAATAAAGTGGGTGATGTCATGGATGGCCTGGCAGAGGCAAATTCCAGCAATCAGCCTTGTTAATTCATCAATAGCAGTGTCATTCTCTAACAGGCAATTACTAACTGTCCCTTATCCATATCCACTGTCTCCACTATGAGCGCTCTCAAAGCTAGTCTGCCAGCTCTCTCACTGCTGCACACCCCTGCATGATGGAAGCAGTAGATCCACACCAGCTCCTGAAGATCTGAGGCTTCTATAGATGTTTTTTATTTATGCTGGAGCCATCCATTTTGGACCTTTCGAAGCATGGACTGAGAGTCTGACACAATAACTGTCCTGGTTGATGGAGTTTCTGACAGCCACCTCAGGGCAGCAGTAGCTGCCTCTATCTCCATTCTTATGCTGGAGGTTGTTGTCATGTAAGCTCTGCCCTTTACTCTAGCCAAGAAGCCCCATCCTGATTTCTCATCACGGAGTACAGACCCATCATTGTACACAACAGCATCATCCCTGGCATAATCATCACAATTAAAGTGGTTTGGTTTTAAGTATAATCTTCATTGCACATAGACAACTCCATCAGTGCTCCAATCTCCTCCCTTAAATCACACAAGGAGGATCTAAGCATGGTGCACAAACTCTGTAGGAATCACACATTCTATAAATATTTTTGTAATGGGTAGGTTTTCCTAATTTTGTAAATTTTGCAAGGGCAGCGGCTGCATGGCCTACTCTTTATCATTTCCAACTGACGAGGGATTTTTAATGTGTGCAACTTGCATGCGGGACCACCTATTTGGTTCACCCTTATCTGAGAAGGCTTAATGAGGTGGGGTGGTCTTTTGCCTTCCCTATCTCAAGAGCAGAATCAGGTACCCATAAGTAGCTGGGTAGGCTGGAGTATGACCCTACCAGGGATTGAATCTGGTAACTATGTCCTACATATGAGTGTCACGAAGTGGATTTAAGTTTTAGAGTTTGTCTGAGTATATAGACAAGACACTAGTATGAGAAAGTCTGAGAAGATAGATTTTGTATGAGAAATGACAGTGACTGTGGAAAGATGAGACTTATAGCTTCGAGGGTGAGAACCGAGATTGACTCTCCCTCGCCACTTGTGACTTAAGTACTAACTACTGTCCCACCACCTCTGTCTGTTTCACTTAAGTCCACAGACACACTATACAGACAAGCATATAGGTACAGTACAGTTATAGAGAAACTGATCCAGTGTACATTTTATAATTTTAGTAAAACCACAAAATCAATAACACAGCAAAATAAATAACAAGTGAGGTTGCACAAACCTGAAACAGAACAATTAAAATGACAGACACTTATAAACCAACAATTTCACCCTCTCTTTCAACCTGCATGGAAGAAAATTAAGGATTTAAAAAAATCTACTTGGTGGGGTCTCTAACTTAAGAGCCACCACTCCTAACTATCCTAGTATTATTATTAAATATAACACACTGTCCTGCTGCAGACGTATAACTAAATATCTACACAAATATGAAGTGCACTCTGATGTCCTACACAGCTAACCACTGTACCACAAGCACTGATCTCCTAACGGACCTTTTCAGTGCTAACTCAGAGGCTGTCCTAACAAAACTTTCTATCTAACTCTCTAACTTCACTCTCCCCTCTGCTTCTGCTCAGTGTCTCTTTGACACTACCCTCTTCTGCTGAGTGGCGTCTCCGTTACGCCCCTCCTCTCGTTAGCATTCGGAAAGGAATGATTTCCCTTTCTCCTTTCCAGACTACTGCAGCTGATGACTTTAGTATTAAGAACGATGTACTTGACTCGGGATGTAGATGCTTCACTGCTGATGAAACCTCTTTCAACTGCCCAGTTACCCCTCTTTGGGTTTAGGACAAACGGCTTTATTATGGCCGTATAAAACACAGACACCAGGCCACACGCCTATTTGGTGTGTTATAACGAGCTAAGAGCTCCGGATTTTAAGAAAACCTGTTCCCGCTGAAGAATGCGCTTCACTGCATGAGAACTTCTTTCTTTTACTGGTGCAGACGTGCTGGGCGCCGGTATTACCGCGTCACCAGTTCTCTTCACCTTATGGTGATGTCTCAAGCCCTCGGATCCTGATAAGACAAATTACCATGGTAAGTTGTAGGGCAGTTTACACCCTCCCTATGTGCCGTGAAAATGCTGTAAAACGAAAAAATAACAACAAATATACAACACGTCAAAATATTCTCAACCCTAACACATAAACACCTTAAATTCCTCTACTCCCCTAAATTAATACATCTCCCCTCCCCAAACTACACACCAGCGATAAACAAATATTCCTACCCAAGGGTCAAATTAATCTACTGTCCCCTCCTATCTCTTCCCCCACTTCAACGTAACTAGCTGTCTGTTATGTAAAACTCCAGACACGGGCTGACCTAAATCTTTTGTGCTGGGCTTGCCTCGGCGTCACAACATTGCCTTCACCGCAAGCAAAAGAAAATCCCCGGTATAGGTTCCCCGGCCCTACTTTCCTACAGACTGACCCGGGAAGGCAACAATAACACAATATTAAACACACTGCTACTACACCATCTATGTAATATAAAATTCCCTTCACCCCTGTCTCCTGACTACAAGCTTAATTAACACACAATTAAATACCCAACCATATCTGCGTATACTTGTATATACACTACACATTATCATAATCAAAATGCGGGTTCCCCAGACCTATTACATATTACAGAGCACCCGTTTATCTATGCACTTATCCTCACACAATTAATATCTCAAAACCGTTACACAAATCATAGATACTGCTACTTATTCACAGAAAGTTATAGGCACAACTTCTAGTTTTATTATAAGATAGCAATTGATGGCACTTCTGTCTAATAAATTTAATTTAACTCCCAGAAAAAACTTACTCTATCGTGCTAAGATCTTATATAAAACTAACAACTACGGCGCTACTAAAGTTATACACATACCCAATTATCGAATATCTCTCGCTGAGCAACCGCTGACTCGCTGAGCAGACGATAGGCTTAGATTCACGGCAGGAAATTTTTATTGGAGACACGCGCGCTAAAAGCTTCGGCGCCGTTATTTATAATAGAAAAAAACTGATGCAACAACCTACACTATGAGTCATCGCGTGGCGTCTCTTTGGGCCGACCTTAGACCAATAATATTCTTGCAAATAAATTACATCTGACCTCCGCCAATGATATCGTAAACTAACTTATGACTCATGTATATTTTGCTCACGCACTACTTATTGCGTCATGTAAGATAATATTCCTGACCGTTCAAGTTCCAGAATAAATTTGATTGGTTCTGCTTTGGTTCTGCGTACCTGGGTCATGTTTCTGCCCCCACTTAACCGGGTAGGTGCGGGTTTTTGGATTTTCCCTAGTCTGAAAAATCTACCCAGCCTAATAATTGAACTCACGCCTAATGAAATAAATGAATGCAATAATTTACAGAGAGAAGAGGACTGGGGCGAAATTGAAATTAAAACCCAAGTAACTCCTCATAAATAAACGCAAATAATTACATAGGGAAGAAGAATGGGGCCCGTTGAAAATAAAATCACAGTAAATCCTCACAATGAGGAACAGAGAAAGCACATGTGGCCATCACCAGTACTATTCCTGGAAAAGCTCTATGGAGATATAAATAGCCTCAAGCTGACTATTGCTTTCTTTGAAAATATTCAAGTTGACGTCTGAGAGTGTACGAAGAGGAATCTGGTAACTCTGCCATGACAGGCAAGCCCTCTGATCACTCTGTCAATTGGAAGATCTTTGCAGGCATCTGCAAAAGAATTTGTAGGCATTTGTATAAGAATTTGTAGACATTTGGACAAGAGAATGGATTAACTTACCAGCTGCTGTAGTGAAAAACTGCTTGTCTTTGGCAAATTGTCGTATCTTTGTCCTGGTGGAAACCACTGTCTCTACAGCTTTATAAAACTGGAGCCGTGTTTCTGTTTCGTCTTCAGTCTGTGAAGACACAAGAGATTACTATGTTTTAAAGATGACAGCACAAGAGATTACTATGTTTTAAAGATGACAGCACAAGAGATTACTGTTTTAAAGATGACAGCACAAGAGATTACTATGTTTTAAAGATGACAGCACAAGACATTACTATGTTTTAAAGATGACAGCACAAGAGATTACTGTGTTTTAAAGATGACAACACCAGGGACTACTGTATTTTAAAGATGACAGCACAAGAGATTACTATGTTTTAAAGATGACAGCACAAGAGATTACTATGTTTTAAAGATGATAGCACAAGAGATTACTGTGTTTTAAAGATGACAGCCCCAGGGACTACTGTATTTTAAAGATGACAGCACCTGTTTTAAACTTCCTTTACCACATGGGACCTCTGACAAGTCTCTAAAAATCTGCCTAGAAAAAAAAAATAATGAAAAAAAGACATGATCACACTGAACAAAGTGAAGGAAAAACAAAGAAGGTTAGGTAACCCTTTTTATTACTGTTACCAAATGCACTAAAAAAAAAAAAATGTTTTATACATTCTACTGCACAAAGTGGATGGCAAGTTATCATTAGTTAGTAATGTGTCGTTTTGTTCACATAAAACATTAATTTGTGAATAAAATGATTGTTGTTGTTTAACTAGGGCTGCTGAGCTAATCGCTCTTTTGAAGCCAATACCAAGTTGAAGACTGCTTGATATTATCTACATTGTAGATCTAGGCTTTTCCGCCATTTCAAAACGTGTTAAGTTGAAGTCATAATCTCCAGTTTGACTCTCATTTAAAGGATCATCACATCTGGCCCAAGCTAGGAGGAAGAAGTGCATGGCATACTGTGCATTCTCCACCATCCAAGTGGGCTCTCCAAATATGCAGAGCTAAAATAATGTGCTCTGGTTCTGGGCTATCCCATGGAATTGTCACGTCCTACACAGAGCTACTTCTCAGCTCCCCCCGCCTATCATGGGTCTGTAGAGAGATCCTCCTGCATGCAGCCAACCAGGGAAAAGCCAGAGTTACATATGGGGCTCAAGTGACTCCTCCAAGCTTAGTGTGCAATCATCATCATCAGCTGCCATTTCCACAACGAAGGTTGGCAGTAATGGATCTCCAACATCTTCTGTCTCTTGTCTTGGTGACAGACTCTTTCCTGTCCATCTCTTGATGTTATCTTCCCATTTATAGCGCTGTCTTCCCCTTGCACGTTTGCCTTCAACTCTCCCTTCTATTACGTATGGTCTTCTGCAAGTGTTATGCCTTTTTATGTGAAAGTATTTTAGCTGCCTAACTTTGACCTCCCTCATTAGTTTTCTTTTCAAACCTAGATTTTCTAGGACCTCCTTATTTGTTTTCTTCTCTTTCCATGAGATGCGCCCCATTCTTCTATATAGGCCTATCCACATCTCAAGAGCCTCAATTCGTTCTTCCAATTGCTTATTCATCATCCATGTTTCTACACCATACAGAAATGCAGAATATATATAACACTTTATGATTCTCAGTTTTAATTTGTGAGATAACTGTTTAGATGTCAGTATATGTTTCATGTTGCTGAATGTAGTTTTGGCCATTCCTATTCTCTTCTTGATTTCTATTTCACAACTGCCATCTTCTGTTATTATATGACCAAAATATGAGTAGCTCTTGACCTGTTCCAGGATTTTCCCATTTATGCTTATCTTTAATGTGGGTTTATCGTCTGTTTTGCTAATTATCATAGTTTTTGTTTTCTCAATATTAATGTCCAATCCATATTCATGACTTATACTGTTCACTTGCTTCACTAGTTCTTGCAAATCCTGTTCACTTTCAGCTAACAACACAGTATCATCTGCATATCTACGGTTGTTTATTGACCTTCCATTGATGGTCAGTCCTGGCATATTCTTTATCTGTTTGAAAATGTTTTTGGTGTATAGATTAAACTGGCAGGGGACAGCACACAACCTTGTCTGACATCTCTTTTTATGTCTATGTTTGGTGAATAATTCCTTCCAGATCTTACTGTGGCAGTTTGCTCCAAATAAAGGTTACTGAGTATTCTTATGTCTTTGTGGCATTCAATTATTTTCTCATGATGGACTCTGTCAAAAGCCTTCTTATAGTCAATGAAGCACATGTATATACTTTTTTGGACCTCTGTATATTTTTCTGCTAATATTCTTAGGCAAAATATTGCCTCTCTTGTTCCGTCTAATACCAAACTGCTCTTCTTGGATTTCGGTGTCTACTTTACTTTTTATTCTTTCCTGAATGATTTTTGTTTTTTAGTCTTATGTCCCACTTTTAGTCTTACATCTTTTAGTCTTATGTCCCCCTTTTAGTCTTATGCTCCACAGGGAACAAAAAGGATGGATGATGACAACCACACATTCTCAGATATTCACAAGTTGATTCTCATATTACCTTCCTTCTTCCAATATTTAAACCCAGGTGCTTCAGAAGACGTCCAATATAGACACCAACAGCTGCGATGGGAGCGTTACTTCGTACATTGGTTTTCTGTTAGAAATAGCATTACATGTACATACAAAATGCAAGAGAGTAACTGTTGCGTGTTCTAGTGTTACAATAATGTCACTGCAGATAATCTGAACAAGTCAATTTGTTGGAGTACGATTTTCTTGATTAGTTAACAAACACTTGTAACAGCAACAAGTTGAATGAGTGCAGATAAATCCCGTTAGAGTCTCAAAAGGTTTAATTACACTCCACAGAAACAAACAGCTCCACATTGATATAATAATTCACATGAAACACAGTCCATCAGCCATTTCTACTGGGCCATAATTCACGTCCGTTATACTGTAACAGTAATGGTGCATGCAACACCTCTACGTAAAGTCCGTCAAGTTGAGGTCCGCGACATAATTATATGATCTCTTAATATTCTCAAAATACTCATCTACATTATACGAATCTCCTGGCATCAATAGGAGCAGACACTTTCTTAATATACACCATGAAGACGGACATAGCGGCCTCAAACGGACATATCTAAAATGCAGCCTGACCGGCTCAGAACACTGCCTAACGTCAACTGCACAAAAGCCAACGGTAGTGGCTCTGCACGAGCGTCTACGTAATTATTTTTATTTGACATCATTTTAATCAAGCGACGCTCGATTTGAGCACCGCGATGTTTCAAAATCATAAATGCGTTGCGGTGCGTAAAAAGAGGTGTAACAGTAATACATCATCATCATCTCCTTTTCACAGTCCCTATTGAACATGGAGCCACCGTTGCCAATGGTCTCTTTGAGGAAGCAATACGATAAAGCACAAACTCTTGCAATGGTGGTTTCTGTAACAACTTGTCGTGAACTCCATGCCTCATATCAGTCGCCTTTAATGACATGTCTGAGGAAGTAGTGGTCCCATTCTTTCTGTATCTTCTGTGTGGTCACTTGGCAACTAGGTGCGGCAAAATAACACAAATAGGCAGAAAGTCTACACAAAATTTATTGTACTTAGCTCCATCAAGACCACGTACTTATTCTAACTTGGTTTCAGTGCTATCTTTTTCTTTGTTTGTAACCAGGAAGGAGAAGGGGGTCAGAGTGGCTAAGAGGTATGGCATCCACCTGAAATTCTAAAGGTAATGGGTTCGATTCCCTGTAGAGGAAATATAACTTATAGAAATTTTTGTCAGAACCAGTGGTCCTAATAATGTCATTCACCCCATGGTCTCCTGGGTATTGAGATCGGATGTCTAGCCTTCATGAATAAGGGTGAAAAAAAGGAGGTCCCGTGTGCAAGTTGCACACGTTAAAAATCCCACAGCAGTTGGAAACCGTAAAGAGTAGGCCATAAGGCTGCTGCCCTGAAAAAATTTACAAACAGAAACCTATCCACCACAAAAATATTTACAGAATGTGTGATTCCTAAATGTACACACTGGGATTCTCACCTGTGCAGCAGAGTTCGTGCACTGTGCTGATATCCTCCTTGTGTGATCTAAGGGAGGAGATCGGAGCACTGATGGATTTGTCTGTGTGCAACGAAGCT
Organism: Oreohelix idahoensis; assembly: GCA_024509875.1. Classification (NCBI taxonomy): domain Eukaryota; kingdom Metazoa; phylum Mollusca; class Gastropoda; order Stylommatophora; family Oreohelicidae; genus Oreohelix; species Oreohelix idahoensis. The sequence goes on along the minus strand of JAMPIV010010372.1, from coordinate 75,867 downwards.
AGTCTTTAAAACCAAACCAAACCAAACCAGTAAGGTCTATTCATAGATTTTAACTCAGCAAAGAAGAATAAGATCGCTAACGTGGAACTAATGACAAGAACCAGACAAGCGCCAGTGGAAGAAGAAATGAGAAGGCGCTGGAGATGGATAGGACACACATTGAGAAAACTTGCTGATAGCATTACAAGACAATCCCTGTTCTGGATTCCCCAGGGTAAGAGAGGTATTGGAAGGCCAAAGATCACATGGAGAAGAGAACTGGAGACAGACATGAAGGGGAAGAAGACATGGAAAGACCTTGAGCAGATGTCACGTGACAGGAACTTGACATAAAGTTTGTTGAAGGCCCATGCTCCTTTGGGAGTTGAAAGAAGAATAAGGAGGTCTACTGTGTTTGTTATGTTGTGTTTGTATAAGGTGTTGTACCTTCAATCCATCTTCTCCTAGGCAGCCATACTGAATCTAGCCAAGTACAGGAAACTCTATAAATAGCATGCCAGTAGCAGGTAATCTGATCAACAGAAGGAGTCTACCCATCAGACAAGTATTTTTGCCCTTTTATATCCTTGGCACTTGAGTTGGGGTGGGGAGGGTGGATGGATTTGGATCAAGACTCCCCTAGTGTTCTTTTCCCCCTTTAATTTATTTTCCCACCTGTGGAACTGAACCCATCCCACCTTACTTGTAATTTCCAAATTGGTAATCTCATCATGATTTTATCCATTCTGCCAACTTGAGGTGCTGTCCACAAAACATCTGATCTTTTCGTATCTTACTTGCTGCTGTCCTCACAAATTCTTTTCCACAAGTGTTGATTTTTTTGTTTGTAGTCTAGGTTTTGTAACACAGAGTTGGTATGAATATTTTATTTACACACAGTTATTGTTTCTTTTTTCATTGTTAAATAGACTTTTGAATGCAGGTGGCATCAGAAAGAACAGTTGGGACACTGCAGCTGAGATTCAAAGATGTGTGCAAGACATGAATCCGGCAACCTGGGAGGATGAAGATGCAGATTGCACCAAGTGGCAATGCTATCTACAGCATCACCTCAGATTAGGCGAAAAGAGGCTCTCACAGCAAGCAGAAGAGAGGAGAAAACGTTGAAAGGAACACCAGGAAAATAAGCAGCTGAGGGCTGTCACCTCAGGGTCACATTCCCACAGTCAGTTACGACTGAAGGGGCTATTATTATTAGACTTTTAAATGTTTCAAAACAGGGGTCAGCAGATACATCACTTTATTGGCTTGTTAAATTCTGGGTTTAAGGGGAAGAGCTAGCTTTAAAATTCTTTTTCTTTTCCCCTTTTATCATCCTAGGATCTACCAAATCCCTCCCTGCGGTCTACCTGATGCTGACCCCTTATTTGGAGGATGCAAGCAATATGGCCACCATTTCCATGTCAACCAATAACATTGTACCGACAAATGCTTTGTTATGTATAACTATTGTTGTCGTAAGTTAAGCCTTTACATTTTAATTTAAATCTTGCAATTTTTTATGAAAACAATATGGCCAAACCACTTAATTTTCTGTCTCTCTATATACTCAAAGAAGGATGTAGCTCCTACAATTTTTCTGATGCCATCATTTCTCATTCTGTCTCTCCTGATAATATTAATGGTTTTTCTTAAGCATCTCGTGTCACAGGATGTGATTTTGACTGTTGTCTTTACCTGTAAACTTACAATTTCCTCCTCATCTGCCCCTTCCCCTAAAAGCTGATTTGTAAACTTGACAAGTCTCATAATGTTTGCTAAGGCTTTTGGAGTGTTAAAGTCATCAGCTAATGCAGCCTCTACTGCCCGCCTTGTTGAGTGTAATCTGAGAATACATTTAAACATTACATTTAGGTTTTTTTAAAAATAAAAGCATCTGAAAGAACATACAAGGTTTCACTTACTTATTTACTTAATCACTTCTCTTCTTCCTTGGCGTGTTGAGCTAAGCTAGAGAGAGCACCACGCTATCCTATCAGCTGTCTTCTTTCTGGCCTGGTTCCAGTGCAGGCCTCGTCCTTCAGAGATTGTCTGATGTTGTCCTCTCAGCAAACTCTGGGTTGTCCTGGAGGTCTGGATCCTTGGTTCTTGGTTTCCTATGTTTGTCATTGTCGCTGGTCTTCTCCCATTCTGCAGACATGGTCAAACCATCACTACTGGGATTGTTCCACTCGGGTCTGCAGGGACTGAGTTTCAAAGCTATGATGCATAGCCTAGTTGCGGACCCTGTTCCTTCTTGTCACTTGTACCACCTTCCTCAAATACCTAATTTCTGAGGTTTTAAGCTGGCTCTTGTGGGTTGTAGTCACTGCCCATGACTCACATCCGTAGGTCAAGACTGGGGCATAGGTGAAGCAGTCTAAAACCATCTTAGTCTTCCCGCCAATTTCTCTTTTGCTGAGGAAGCAAGGTTTCACAACTAGAGGAAATGAGCGATATAATAAACTAACAACTGTACTGGTCTCACTACAAAAGGTTTGTTAAATCAAGCAAATTACTGTACAGCGCTGTTAATTCGTTCTTGAAAACTCGAGTGCTAACTGAAAAAAGCGCTAAACAAAAATTGATTTCCCACAAGAATTAATATAAATCAAAGTAATTCAGTGCTTTAGACTGGATGGTCAACCAATTGAGTGGTTTGCTATGCTGCATTTGCTCTTCAATGCACACACAGTAAACGGTCCACGTCAACTATAAGTGTTTATCTGGTTTTAGTAAATACTTTGCACTGAGAGGAACTGTTGCCTTTAGAAAACTCCAGAATTATTTTCTATATTCACGATAACTGTCCGCACAGTTGATCCTGCCAAGCCGAATGTTGTGCCCAATTTATGCTGATGCTTACCAGAATCAAGATGCCTCAACACTTCTAATTTAAGTTAGAGTGATAAACTCTTTTCTTCTTCTTCTTCGATCCTTAACCACCGACCGTCAAAGCAGTCAGTGGCCATCACGCCTAGTGGCGTCTTGTAGGGCAACAACAAATTGATTCCACTTTGCACGGTCGGTGGCCATCCTTCGTACAGTGCCCCAACTCTGGTTCATTCTTTGCATCTCAGCCTCCACAGTCCTCCGCCAAGTTGTTTTTGGTCGGCCTCTCTTTCGCTTTCCTTCAGGGGTCCAAAGCATAGCTGTTCTTGTGATGGCATCGGGGTCTCTTCTGAGGACATGACCAACCCAGCTCCAGCGTCTGCCAGCTATGATGGTGTGCATGTCCTCTTGCTTGCTACGAGTAAGCAGATCTTGGTTGGTGATGGTATTCGGCCAAAAGATGCGGTGAATTTTTCTTAGGCATGTTGTGTGAAAAGAGGACAATTTTGACATTTCCTTCTCTGTGGCTCTCCAGCATTCCGCACCATAGAGAAGCACAGAAAGCACGCAACTCTGGTATAATCTTAATTTTGTGCTTGTGCTGTATTGGGAGGACTTCCAGATGTTATTTAGGCTAAAGAAGGCTGTTCTTGCCTTATTCATTCTGATGTTGATGTCTTTGCCTGCCCCACCGTCTGGTGTTACTATGCTTCCTAGGTATGTGAAGGTATCTGTCTGTACCAGATAAACTCTTTGTATGCTTCTTATTATCTCTGTCTTTACCTGCCTGATTTCCATGCTTTGGTGCAATTTTGAACGGCATAAACTCACGTAAAACAGAGAATATATAATTGAAGTTTTGATGAAAAATGGTGTCACTGTCACTGAAAACAGATAATCACCAGCTGCGTTTGTTACGAATGCACAGGTTGGGCTGTAGATGCGCGGATTGAGTCTATGCATATCCAGCTTGAACGCTGGCCTATGTTTACAATGCAAGGAATTTAGCACTAAGAGTCAAATTAATCTTGACCCATCACCCTCACAGCACTGCTGTCAAACAGATCCTTTTCCGCCACCTCCCTATCCTCCAAGCAGAGCCTGCGACCCAAGAAGTATTCGGTGAAGCACCTTTGGTGGCATATAGACGCGACAAGAACTTGAAGGATCTTCTTGTTCACAGCCGTCTCCCAAAGGAGAATGCCACTCACTTTGGCACACAACCTTGTGGTCGGACATGATGCAACACGTGCAAGTATGTCATCTCAACCCAGAAGGTGTCCTTTCCTAAGGCTACGTACACCATCACTAGTAGCTTCACGTGTAAATCGCGTAATGTCATTTATACGATCATATGTAAACGTTGCTGCAAAACCTATATTGGCCAAACAGGCAAACGACTTGGGGACAGATTCAGCCAGCACTTAAATGACATCTCTCAGCAAAAGTCCACACCAGTTGCCACACACTTCAATAGTCCTGACCACCAGGGTCCCATCGACATCCAGGTCACTGCGATCCGATCCTGCTCCTCTGACACTGCCAGCCGAGAACAACTTGAGAACCGTCTTATCCACCGCATGGGGTGTCTAAAACCAGCCGGTCTCAACACTTTCCACACCTTCGACTGAGGTCACCCTTTCCTCTCTTGCTCTATTTGGACTCTTTCCACTCTTATCCTATTCTTCTATTTTTATGACATCCTCCATAATATGTATGGATGTACACGTTTTCTAATTTGTCTTGATTTTTTATTTCATATTCATTTATCTCCTACTTATTCTGTCCTCTTCTATTTCCAGTCCCCACTTTTATTATATTTGGGTAGTTTTTTTGTTCAGTTTCGTTTTTTAGTTTTTAGTTTCTTAGTATGTATTGTGTACATCCGGGGTCAGAAGTCACTTCCTTTTCAGCCATGCTTCGCCTTCAGGGAAGTACCTAGGTTTTATTTTTATTTTTATATTTCTTTAAGTTCTTATGTCTCCTATCTAGCCTTCACTTTCTTTCTTTTCCTGACGAAGGCCTTGTGGCCGTAACGTAGACTACTTTCTTTGTCTTTTGTCCTCGTAAGACGAATCACCTTTTTTCGATTTTTTTTTCAAACCCACCCATTGTACTCCACGTCTTACCGCAGTTCCCCTCAACTTCCTCGATTTTTTGTATATATTTTTTTGACTGCACCGTATCTCTGTTATCTCGTATCTCTATCTACCTAAACTGCTTATCCCCCTGATCCTATCCTATCTCTTATTTTTCAGTAGCCTATTGCATATTATTTTATATCCTATTTATTTAGCCCCTATTCATTTTCGTATTTCCCTACTCTTCCTTCACACCTTATATTACCGCACTCTACCCTATTTATTTAGCCTATTGTTTCATTAGTCTCCATTTTTCATTTAGCGTTTTATAGCCTATGTTATTTATTATTAATTTTTTTTTTACGTTTTTTATTTTCTGGACGTTTTACTTTTCCCCACTATGCCCTCTCTTAAATATCTTATCAACTCTCTCCGTGTGTCGGTTACCACCAGCTTCAGCTCCCTACCTCCTGATATATCCCGTGCCGCTATTGACTTTGCGTTCGTTACTTTCAAGAAAACTAGATTCTCTTCTCATCTCCACTTTATTCACACCTGCCTTCACCACAAAATTCTTCCTAATGGATTCTCTTCCAATTTTCATCCATCTGCTGGTACACTCAATCCTAGGGAACAACGTCTCCTACAACGAATTGAGACCAGATGTGGCTTTCAACGTATGCGAGTAGTGGCTGCCAGTCACTCCCGCCTTTTATCAGACCTCAGTACCCAACAGACCCAGCTTCTGCTTCACTTACGTTGTCTCACCTCCAACAACTTCCCTTTCTATTCTATGATACGCACCACTATCCACACACTGAACCGGCAGCTGCATGAATTCCTTTCCACGTCCAAACACCATAAACTATCCCGTCTCATCCCTACCCCCAAAGCTACCCCCCCATCCTCCACTCCATCATGCACTCAGGTAGTCTGCATCCCACCAGATCTACCCCTCTCTGAGGGAGAGCGCTCTGTTCTTAGTAAGGGCCTAAAATTTGTTCCTCTTCGTCCGACCCTAGACCAATACAATCTCCTCCAGGATGTTCATCGGTTTCACCGTCGCATGAGGCTGAAGTTCCATTTTAGAAAGGAAGACAGCACTCCGCAGTCTCAGGCTGAATCCGACATCTTCGCACGCTTTTCTGACTCTACTAAACCCCCCTTTACACCTAAACCTGGGGCCTCTCATGCCCTGGACCTGTATATCAAGAACACCATCTATGACATTCAGCAGCTCCGCCCTCGTAGATTGCATTATTCCAATCTCACTTCGGCAGAGTCCTGCGCTCTCTCCCTTCTTCGCCGCAGAGACGACATTGTCATCAAACCGGCTGACAAGGGAGGAGCCATTGTCGTCTGGCAGAAGGACTTATACCTAAGTGAAGGTAATAACCAGTTGACCAATGGCTCTTTTTACAGGCCCAGGACCAGCGATGCGACTGTCTCTAACAATCGCATTGTACACAACACTATTAAACAGCTCATCACTAGTAATGCTCTTCCTCCCGAAGCTTCTCGTCTTAGGATTCATGACAGCTCTTTGGGCAAGCCTGTATTCTACATGCTCCCCAAAATTCATAAGATCGAAAACCCTGGCAGACCTATTGTTTCAGCCTGTTCCTGTCCTACTGAACACATTTCTGACTTCCTCGATAGCATTTTCCAGCCTATCGTTGAGAATCTTCCCTCCTTTGTCAAAGACACCAATCATGCTCTTACAACTTTCTCCTCTATCCGACTCTCAGCAGACCGCTCCTACCGTCTTTTCTTGTTAGACGTCTGTTCTCTGTACACCTCTATTCCCTACTCTGATGGTCTCCGAGCTCTTCGGTTTTTTCTTGACCAACGCACCTGCCCTTCTATATCCACTGTCACTCTTCTCCGTCTTGCTGAACTGGTCCTTCAACTGAATTCCTTTGAATTCAATGGTCAGTTTTTTGACCAAATTAGTGGTGTTGCCAATGGAACGAAGATGGGTCCTAGCTATGCCTGCCTGTTCATGGGCCATATGGAGCATCAGATATGGCAACAATACTCCGGTCCTTTCCCCGGGTTTTACCGCAGATATATCGATGATGGCATAGGTCTCACAGATATGTCTGAGACTGATTTATATCGCTTCATCGACTTTGTCAACCACTTTCACCCCACCATCAAGTTCACCTCCCTCGTCTCCACAGTATCTGTCAACTTCCTTGACATTACTATTTCTATCACGCCCTCCGGCCTTAATACCTCAGTATACTACAAGCCGACAGATGCCCACAGCTACCTCCTGTATACCTCTTCTCATCCTCGGGCCTGTCGTGACTCCCTTCCTTTTTCACAACTTCTCCGCCTCCGCCGTTTGTGCCAAGACTACGATGACTTCCACTTCCGAGCAAATGAGATGTTGGATTTCTTCCGTAGCAGACTTTATCCGGAACATGTTCTCACCTCTGCTCTCCAACGTATGCTCCCCATCTCTCGTCAGGAGGCCCTCATACCTCACTATAAATCCACTTCAGATAGTCAAATTAATCTTGACCCATCACCCTCACAGCACTGCTGTCAAACAGATCCTTTTCCGCCACCTCCCTATCCTCCAAGCAGAGCCTGCGACCCAAGAAGTATTCGGTGAAGCACCTTTGGTGGCATATAGACGCGACAAGAACTTGAAGGATCTTCTTGTTCACAGCCGTCTCCCAAAGGAGAATGCCACTCACTTTGGCACACTACCCTGTGGTCGGACACGATGCAACACGTGCAAGTATGTCATCTCAACCCAGAAGGTGTCCTTTCCTAAGGCTACGTACACCATCACTAGTAGCTTCACGTGTGAATCGCGTAATGTCATTTATACGATCATATGTAAACGTTGCTGCAAAACCTATATTGGCCAAACAGGCAAACGACTTGGGGACAGATTCAGCCAGCACTTAAATAACATCTCTCAGCAAAAGTCCACACCAGTTGCCACACACTTCAATAGTCCTGACCACCAGGGTCCCATCGACATCCAGGTCACTGCGATCCGATCCTGCTCCTCTGACACTGCCAGCCGAGAACAGCTTGAGAACCGTCTTATCCACCGCATGGGGTGTCTAAAACCAGCCGGTCTCAACACTTTCCACACCTTTGTCTGAGGTCACCCTTTCCTCTCTTGCTCTATTTGGACTCTTTCCACTCTTATCCTATTCTTCTATTTTTATGCCATCCTCCATAATATGTATGGATGTACACGTTTTCTAATTTGTCTTGATTTTTTATTTCATATTCATTTATCTCCTACTTATTCTGTCCTCTTCTATTTCCAGTCCCCACTTTTATTATATTTGGGTAGTTTTTTTTGTTCAGTTTCGTTTTTTAGTTTTTAGTTTCTTAGTATATATTGTGTACCTCCGGGGTCAGAAGTCACTTCCTTTTCAGCCATGCTTCGCCTTCAGGGAAGTACCTAGGTTTTATTTTTATTTTTATATTTCTTTAAGTTCTTATGTCTCCTATCTAGCCTTCACTTTCTTTCTTTTCCTGACGAAGGCCTTGTGGCCGTAATGTAGACTACTTTCTTTGTCTTTTGTCCTCGTAAGACGAATCACCTTTTTTCATTTTTTTTTCAAACCCACCCATAAAATAAAAACAGTGTTATGTCCAAAAAAAGCTACTCGAACAGAATGAGACCGGGTGGTTGCTGTTTGTGGATTGGTCTATTTATTCAAGACCTCCCAGCTCCCCGTGTAGCGCAGGCGTCCAAAAAATACACTCTAAGCCTTCCTGTATGGTGCTATCTATTCAAGGTCTTCTTATTTGTTACTTTCATGTCCAACTCCAGTTCTCTTCTCCATCATTTTCTGGTTTCCGTCTCTTAATGTGGGGCTTCCAGAACTGGTCCCTCTATTTCTCTTAACGTGGGGGGCTTCCAGAAGTGGGCTACCTTGTAATGCTATCAAATGGTTTTCTTAATGTGGGTCCTATCCAATACCAGCATCTCCCCATCAATTTTGTTCAACTGGTATTCGTCTGGTTGTATCCATGAGTTCCACATACTGATCTTGTCAAACCTGTTAATCCTTCTCATTTATAAAAGTTTGTATTTTTCTGGATGTCAAATGACAAAACTGGCCAAACTGCTAACTTATTTTTTCACCTTTAATGGTGAAACAGTGCTATCTAAATTGGGGGTCATGAATCTTCCTAGTTGAAATGAAGCAGTTAGTGAAATAATCATTTCAATCAATCAATCAATACCATGTTGTTGCCCAAGGAGCATAGACCTTCAACAAACACATGCCAAGTCTTCCTGTCCTGTGCCATCCGCTCAAGTTCTTTCCATGTTTTCCTCATCATTTTCACCTCTGTTTCCAGTTCTCTTCTCCATGTGTTTTTTGGTCTACCTCTGCCTCTCTTTCCCTGTGGATTCCAGAACAAGGACTGCCTTGTAATGCTATCAACAGGTTTCCTCAATGTGTGTCCTATCCATCGCCAGCGTCTTCTTCTCAACTCTTGTTCCACTGGCACTTGTCTGGTTCTTGTCATCAATTCCACATGTGACTTTGTCATACCATTTCAGTCCTTCTATTCTACGCAAGCACCCATTTATAAAAGTCTGTAGCTTTTTGGTTGTTGTTTTTGTTGTTCTCCATGTCTCAGAGCCATACAATAGGACTGACTTCAATTTGAGTTGAAGATTCTTATTTTCGTGTTGGACTTGATTTCTCTTGTTCTCCATATATTTCCCAATGCAATGAAAGCTCCTCTTACTTTTTGTATTCCCATTTTGATATCATTGTCTGTCCCTCCAACTTTGTCTATATTACTTCCAAGATAAGTGTAAGATTCTACATCTTTTAGTGGTGTTTCTTCAAGTTCAACTTTGTTATCATTTCTTGCATCTATTCTCATCATTTCGCTATGCACAATGAAGTTTCATTACAGCATGGTTGAAAAGTCATTCCGTATTTTTACATTTTGATATCCTCACTTGTATCTATAGTATATACATGACACCAGGGTCAGAATAAGGGCCAATAACTGCCAACTGACAAAAATGTTTTATTTAGTATAATTTTTTTCAAGAAGCTAAATAAATCAAGGTAAAATATGGTCCAAAATGGCAGATAAACAGACATGACAATACACAGCTAAAATTGCTTCCTCCTATGAAGTCAAGTGTTGAACAAGCTGGATCTCATGATAAGCAATAACAAAAACGTGGCATAACGTTTAATGTAATAAAATGGCATTCAATTTTCTTTATCTAGACAATTGTTTCATGTAAATTAGTTGAATAAAAGTGAAGAAATAAACATTTAAAAATAAGAAGTGGCTTTTAAATCACCCTATTGTTGTTTAACATGGGCTGCTGAGCTTCTCGCTCTTTTTGCAGCCAATAACAGTTTGACGAGTCCTTGGTATTATCTACTCTGTAGATCTAGGGTTTTCCTGTGGCTTTTCAGCCATACCAAAACATGTTGACATGAAGTCATGAGCTCCAGTTTCTCCAGTCCCAAGCTAGGAGGAAGAAGTGAGTGGCATACTGTGCATTCCCCGCCATCCAAGTGGGGGGGGGGGGGGGGGGGCTCTCCAAATATGCAGAGCTAAAGTACTGTGCTCTGGTTCTGGGCTCTCCCAAGGAATTGTCACGTCCTGCACAGAGCCACTTCTCAGCTCCCCCTGCCTATCACTGGGTCTATAGTGAGATTCTCCTGCATGCAGTCAACCAGGTCAAAGCCAAAGAATCACATCTGGGGCTCAAGTAACTTCTCAAGCTTAGTTTGCAATACTGAGTTCTCACCAAGTTTCACCACAGGGGGAATCCCTGGAAGTGTGTGGATGATTCCAAGAGTCAATGAGGGTGTAATTAGCCTCACAGACATAGGTTCACTTCCACATATGTATACTGTAGCATTATGCATAGCTGGTGGTCATATAAGGATGACTCCAGATATGCCTCCATGCATTAAATCACCCTATAGAACATGTTCCTTCGTAAATGCACACAAAAGAATTGTCTACATCACAACTGCCACCTACTTTTCATAAAGTTCCGCCTCCGGGATGCCTGCGCAGTCTATCTGACCTTTGACATAAGAATCACAGCGACTGATGATACTATTGAAAGCTGACATTATCGAAACAGCTTTCTGCATGCGCTCAGCACTGAACTCAATCCCTGAGAGGTATCACAGAAAAACTATATATTACTATTATTTTTATGGTAACATCAATGTTAAAATTTTCCTCATGTAGATACAGCACAGTGCTTTGGTCTACTCCTAAGTTACTGTTATTGTTTTTCAAAATCGACACATTACACCCAGGCAAACCCATAGGTGCTCAGTCTTCATCAGGGTATGAATGCTGATTGTCCCTGTAACATGCTGGTTGTATATAAGCCTGATCTATACTCTCATCTACACTCGCTGACACCCAATAAGTCCAACTTATAATTATCCATTTCTTTAATTACTTCTTCCAATTTTCCGTCTTGATACATAGTTCTTACATTCCAGTATCCAATTTTAGAAATCTCCTTAGCCCCCAAGATATTAGAGTGAGTCATGTTTACTGTCGAGCCTGGTTCTGTTTCGGTAACAATAGCTTGTTTTACGATAGTGAATTGTTAACTCACTGATCAACCCTCCGATCCAACCGACCGATTCGAGGGTTTCGAGGTCAGTTATAGGAAAATATCTACACCACTAGATACTCTGGTGTATCTTTTATTCTATAATTTAACATAACATGGTGATATCCATCGAAATATACACATTCCTGATGTTTTTCTTTCGGCGTCTAAGGTGAGAAACGAATTTCACCTCCATCTTGGAAGGGTAGATAACCCTTTCAAGACCAAAAGAAACACTCAGAAGAACAATAATAAGAGAAGGAAGAACGTTGGGCCTAAATAATGTGCAAGAGCTAAGAGGAGTGGCGTCACAACGAACAACCTGGAGAGCACTGGTTTCTGCCTTATGCGCCGTGTTTGGCGCTTAAAGAATTTATTATTATTATTATTATACTCTCATACGCCTCTCCCTGCTAGTCTTACGTTTAATGTCAAACTCAAGCAGTCATAGCCTTGCTGATTTCATCAATTTCATTGTCATTCTCTAACAGCTGATAATGAACTGTCCTTAGTATCTCTCCCTCATCCATAAGCTGTGTGTATTTCAATTGTCTCCCTCCTCAACAGGCCATCCCCAGCCGTCGAGTATTTAAGTCTGCCGTGGCCAGTTCTTAGACTGAAAATTATCACCTGATCTCTTTCTGGCAAGGAGTCTTCTTCTTCTTCGATCCTTAACCACCGACCGTCAAAGCAGTCAGTGGCCATCACGCCTAGTGGCATCTTGTAGGGCAACAACAAATTGATTCCACTTTGCACGGTCGGTGGCCATCCTTCGTACAGTGCCCCAACTCTGGTTCATTCTTTGCATCTCAGCCTCCACAGTCCTCCGCCAAGTTGTTTTTGGTCAGCCTCTCTTTCGCTTTCCTTCAGGGGTCCAAAGCATAGCTGTTCTTGTGATGGCATCGGGGTCTCTTCTGAGGACATGACCAACCCAGCTCCAGCGTCTGCCAGCTATGATGGTATGCATGTCCTCTTGCTTGCTACGAGTAAGCAGATCTTGGTTGGTGATGGTATTCGGCCAAAAGATTCGGTGAATTTTTCTTAGGCATGTTGTGTGAAAAGAGGACAATTTAGACNTTGCCTTCTCTGTGACTCTCCAGCATTCCGCACCATAGAGAAGCACAGAAAGCACGCAACTCTGGTATAATCTTAATTTTGTGCTTGTGCTGTATTGGGAGGACTTCCAGATGTTATTTAGGCTAAAGAAGGCTTGGCAAGGAGTAATGGCTGGGTAATTGAGAATTTGTAATGTGTCTTACTAAGACAAAGGACAAAAGGAACTGTCTACATTACAGTTGTATGGCTTACATAAGGAAGAAATGATGGAAAACAGGAAAGAAAGAATGCAAGAACTAAGTAAAATTCATTTGAAAAAAAATTAAAATGAATTATAGAAGTAGATGGAGATCAATTAATCAATCAATCATTCAATGCACTTTAGCTCCCCATGGAGTAGTAGACTTCAACAAACATATCCCAAGTACGACTGTCATGTGACATCCATTTTAGGTCTTTCAATGTCTACCTCAACATTTTCATTTCTGTCTCCAGCTCTCTTCTCCATGTTTTCCTTCAGTTTATCTCAGCTTCTCTTGCCCTAAGGACTCCTCCTTCAGTTTATCTCACTCAGCTTCTCTTGCCCTAAGGACTCCTCCTTCAGTTTATCTCAGCTTCTCTTGCCCTAAGGACTCCTCCTTCAGTTTATCTCAGCTTCTCTTGCCCTAAGGACTCCTCCTTCAGTTTATCTCAGCTTCTCTTGCCCTAAGGACTCCTCCAGAACAAAGACTGCCTGGTAATGCTACCAACAGGTTTCCTCACTGCATGTCCAATCCATCTCCAGTGTGATCTTCTCATCTCTTGTTCCACTGGTGCTTGCCTGGTTCTTGTCATCAGTTCCACATTAGTGATCTTGTCGTACCACTTCAATCCTTCTATCCACACCAGCATCCATTTATGAAAGTCTGCAACTTCTTGGTTCTTGTTGTAGTTTTCATAAATGGGTGCTTGCGATGCTCAAGAGTAGCATTTCTCAAATTTTTTGGTCTCAGGATGCCTTTACACCCTTAAAAAAATTATTGAAGACCCTGATCAGCTTTTATGTGGGTTATACCGTAAGAGAATGCGAGTGAAAAATCTAATAACGTCTTAGATTATTATGAAAATAGTATTGACTTCGTGGACCCCCTGAAAGGGTTCCCCGACCACACTTTGAGAACCTTTGCTCTAGAGCAGCGATTCTCAACTCTTATACGACCACGGCCCAAATTTCTCACTGTTGACTCATCTACCAAAATTGACAAGTAAAAATTTATTACAGGAATACAGGCAAAGAGAGCTACTTAAAACACCAAGGAAAATATAAATGACACCACCCTTCACAACCTCTTCCCATGACCTAATTTTGTGTCCCAAACCACAGGCTGACAACCACTGCCCTAGTGGAAAATCTGTACCGACTTCTTCGTATGCTCTCAAATACCAGCAGGAGTAGAATGCTTCTGTTATACTCGACTTTGAGTGGCCTCTGTGCCATTTTTTCCCCTTGAAGCTTTTTTCTATGAGAGCTTATTACTGCTTTAATCTCTTTATTATGATAGACAAAAACTAAGTACCTACTGTTTCTATAACTGTTGAGCAGGCATAACATGCGGAAATGGTTGGGTGTGTAGTCTTCCAAAAACTCGGACACACTTATCACATTTTTCAAAGTCTTGGACATTTTATCGTTTTGACCAGACAAAAATAGGTGACCTGAAAGATATAAAAAAATGTATTTGTGTCTGTATGTGCATATGTTGGTGTACATCATCATTTTGTGTCTGTATGTGCATATGTTGGCGTGCATCATCATTTTGTGTCTGTATGTGCATATGTTGGTATACATCATCATTTTGTGTCTGTATGTGCATATGTTGGTATACATCATCATTTTGTGTCTGTATGTGCATATGTTGGTGTACATCATCATTTTGTGTCTGTATGTGCATATGTTGGTATACATCATCATTTTGTGTCTGTATGTGCATATGTTGGTATACATCATCATTTTGTGTCTGTATGTGCATATGTTGGTGTACATCATCATCATTTTCCTTCATGGTCCTTACGGAGCATGGAGCTACCACTGCATCTGGTTCCCTTGCAGGAAGCCGACACCAAGCATTCATGTTCTCCTGCAGCAGTTGTTTCTGTGGCAATGTGCTTTACGTGATGACGCTGCCAGACCCATACACAACCTCATATTAGTCACCTTATATGTTATGTATGTTGGATCATAGTCCTATTCTTTCTTTGTCTCATGAATAAACCTATGTAAACTACACAAGGTGTGTGTATGTGTGTGTGTGTGTGTGTGTGTGTGTATGTGTGTATGTGTGTGTATGTGTGTGTATGTGTGTGTATGTGTGTGTATGTGTGTATGTATGTATGTATGTATGTATGTATGTATGTATGTATGTATGTATGTATGTATGTATGTATGTATGTATGTATGTATGTATGTATGTATGTGTATGTGTGTGTGTATATATATATATATATATATATATATATATATATATATATATATATATATATATATATATATATATATATATATATATGTATGTATATATATATACACACATACAGGGTGTCCATAAAAGATTGTACCCTTTTCAAAAAATGTATTCTCGGCCCATGATGTGGCACGAGAATGCTTTCTATCACAAAAGGAAGATAATCTCTGCAAGTTTTTAAGCATACCATAAAAGAATGTACCTATTTCTTCTTTTTTTTTCACCTACTTGACCAGTGTGTGGAGAGATATGAAACAATTACCGGTTGCAACTCAACTGCGAAAGTTTCACTTGAAATACCCGCCATGCGCATGCGAAGGGTGCACATATTGAGTCTTTGTAAGGTATGCTTCAAAACTTGTAGAGATTATCTTACTTTTGTGATAAAAAGCATCCTCGTACCACATCATGGGCCTGAGAATAAATTTTTTGAAAAGGGTACCATCTTTTATGGACACCACATATATATATATATAAGTCCCCTTCAGTCATACCAGTCTATGGGAATGTGCCTCTGAGGTGACAGCCCTCAGCTTTTTTTTTCCAGGTGTTCCTTTCGACGTTTTCTTTTCTCTTCTGCTTGTTGTGATAGTTTCTTTTCGCCCAATTTGAGGTGGCGCCGTAGGGTGTATCGCAACTTGGTGCGATCGACAGCTTCATCATCTCAGGTTGCTGGATTTATATCCATTGCCCTCATGTCTCTCTTGCATACATCTCTGAACCTCAGCTGCGGTTGCCCGCTGTTCTTTCAGAAAGGTTTTAGCTACTTAATTTTTTGTTGTTCTCCATAATTCAGGGCCATACAATAGGACTGACTTGACTTTTGAGTTAAAGATTCTTTTTTTTGTGTTGGACTTGATTTCTTTTCATTTTCATACATTTCCCAATGCACAGTAAGCTCCCATTGCCTTTTCTTTTCTATTTTGATATCACTGCATGTTCCTCAGTCTGTGTCCATACTTCTGGCAAGAAATGTGTACAAGTTAATATATTGTAGAGATGTTTTTCCAAGTGCCACCTAGTTATCTTTTGCCACATTTACTATCATAATCTTTGACTTTTCTATTTGTACTGTCAGACCCACTTTCTGTGACCTCTCACCAAGCATCATATTATCTTCCATTTGGTTCCAGTTATGGGGCAGAAGAGCCAGATCATAAACTGTTTTATCATAGTCTAATGTATCCATTCTATTGACTGATGTTGATAACCTAATCTAGTGCCAGTAAGCCTCTTATAGTTCCCAGGGTGATCTCTTGAGGAGACGGACAAAATAAGACTACCGCTCCCTCCTGGCAGGTCATACAAGACACCTAATATGAGGTTGTACAAGAGGCTGGCAACCTCATTGTCCAAAATGCTTTGTGGAATTTTGAATGACAGATGAGTTTATAACACCTGTGCTCCACAAGGTCTCATTGTTGTGGTGTTTGCACATCTGGGAGAGTTGGATGGGATGTGAAGTGTGAGGACACTGACTGGTTTGATTGTTGTGGCTGGCTTCTGAGCATATGCACAGTAATTGGGTGTGGAAATGGTGGCTAACTTTTGCACCTGTGATGTTACTGGCTTTTGTTAGAAAGGGGGGCAGGGGAAAGTGGATATGAGTAATTGATATAAACAGTCACTGTGTGTAACTGGAAGTTGTAAAGTAATTATTGACCTGGAAATCTCTCCACATGTAAGCCTACCTTGCCGTGGTTGGAGAGCTTGAGCGCCTCAATGATCCCGGGAGCTATGCCGGCGGGAGTTTTACTCCTGGCAGGGTCACCCAAGCCGGACAGGTCCTGGGTGAGGGGCCAGACTAAATGGGCTGAGGAGTGGGTGGAACCCTATAGGTGTAGATGCAGAACCCACCGGCGAGTGGTACATGCTCTGGTCTGCACCAATCCACCCCCACTTCATGGGTTAAATGCTTTCTTGCCTCATTCTTCACTGTTTGTCGTCTATCACGCCCATGGCGACCGTTGCCTCAATTGGCTGTGTGTGGTGTACCCGGAAACGGGGCCTCCCAGTACTGAGGCAAAGTTAAGTCCCCGATGTCACTTATCGGTGCAGAATTCAGAGAGATGGCTGAGCATCACAATCCCTCCTGTGTTGCAGCATGATGAGAACCCAGCATTGCACACTGAGCTTGGGGGGATCACTTGGGCACCAGACTTAATACTGGCTCTTGACTGGATGGCCGCATGCAGGAGATTTCTACAATGGAGGGTTGGCAGGTGGTGGGTATCGGGAAGTGGCTCTGTGCAGGACGTGAGGATTCCTTGGGAGAGCCCCCGAACCAGAGCACAGCATTGTGCAAGCTCTGCATAGTTGGAGAGCCCCCTGGATGACGGGGAATGCACAGTGTGCTACCCCACCTATCCCCAACTGCTAACTTAGAACCAGAAGTGGGGTCCTCTGTATGCGTGCCAGGCCAGGATAAAATGCCTGGGAAAGAGACTGGAGCTCAGAACTCCCTAACTCAAAGTTGCAGGATGGCAGAAAAGCCACGGGAAAGACAGGGCTATTTTGAAGATAACGCAACCATATTTTCACCATACGAGCTCGGACGCCGCCTCGGTAAACAAGGTCCGCGCAGAGCAGTGACACCCCCAGGCTGCTTGCGAATAGTCTACTACTGGGAACATAAACAGATTAGGGATGAGCCCACTCTCCCGTTGAACAGGTGCTAAAGTCGTAGATACTGGGCCAGAAGGCGCACCGGAAACCACAGTATCATGCAACTCGCTTTTTTTTTCTATGGAGAGTACACCGTCAAATAAATCTCGTTCTGGTGCTCGCCCTGTGGAGCTCCACCAGGCAGGTGCAGTGCCGGGCTCTGAGCCTCGACAGAGCCCACCCTCAGCTACTGGAGGACCCTCTAGACCGTCTTGTGGAGTCAACAGACGGCGGAGGAGAACTACTGACCAAAACAAAACAGAAAAAGAGAAACCCAGAGTGCCACTTGTCATGATGCACTGGAATGCAGAGGGAGTGAACAGCAAGCAGGCTGGATACAGCAAAAAGACAGAGCTGGAAAACATCTTGTATGAGAAGCAAGTCAGTGTTTGCTGTATCCAAGAGACTCACTTGAAAGCAGATCAAACCTTTAAAATAAGGGGATATCAATGCTTCAGATCCGACAGACAAGATAGACGAAAAGGAGGAGTACTTACTCTTGTAAGGAATAACATTCCTGCACACGAAAGGAAAACCTTCATGGATGGAGCAGAATATCAGCTGCTGCAGATAAAGGTAGACAAGATGGAAATAGAACTCCTGAACTATTACTGTCCGAACAACAAACCCCTGAGTCTCAGCTCTATACAGGTACCAGCCACCAACTTTATAGCAGTTGGAGACTTTAATAGCCACTCCCAGAGCTGGGGCTATAACCATCTGGATCACAGAGGTGAAGAGGTTGAAACTTGGCAAGATGATCACTCCCTAATCCTAGTCAATAATGCCACAGATACTCCTACCTTCTACTCCAGAGGATGGCACACAACCTCAACACCAGATCTTGCCTTCTCCATACCAGATATAGCTGGATCTATTAGTAGAGAAGTAGGAGACCAACTAGGGGGAAGCGACCATCGCCCAATCTTTCTTACTGTCCAGAGTGCAACTCTCAGTACAGGCCCAGCCATTACAAGATGGAACTACAAAAAAGCCAACTGGGGTTTATTCAGGCATCAGGTGAACACGCTGCTGTCTACCCTCAAGGTACAGAACAGAGACATTAATGAAGTGGTAAAAGACTTCAACAGATGCATACTACAAGCTGCAAAAGAAACCATTCCCAAAGGATGCCGGCGTAACTACATACCATACTGGTCCAGCACACTCCAAGAACGTCAGGAAGCTATGGACAAGGCTAGAAAGGACGCAGAGTCTCAGCCTTCACTTGAAACTCACAACAAATGGAAAAAGGCTGTAGCAGAGTTTCAGAGAACAAAGCTAGAAGAAAAGTGGAAAAGCTGGAGAACTAAAACGGCATCGCTGAACCTTGAGAAAGACGGCAGGAAACTTTGGAGATTAGTCAAGTCTCTAAATGAAGAGCATTCCTCACCAAGGCAGACTATCACATTGGATGAAGGTGGCAAACTTTTCAGAGGAAAACAAGCTGCAGACTTGTTTGCTAGAAGATACAGTTCAGAAAGCAACTTACCCATTAACATAGACCATCAGAGAGAGATAAGAAAAGAAATACTGGCAACCATGGGACAGACAGATACTCCTGCCCCAATGAGGGAACCCATCACACTAGGAGAACTACAGAAGGCTATTTCCAAGCTTAAGTTTCAAAAGTCACCCGGCCCAGACAAAATCAGCAACGAAATGCTAGTAAATCTGAGCTCAGCAGCAAAGACAAAACTGCTTGAGATATTCAACCACAGCTGGTTGAAAGGAACGGTACCCCAAGTATGGAGAGAAGCCATCACAATACCCATACTAAAGAAAGGGAAATGTAAGACCGAGGCTGCAAGTTACCGGCCAATCAGTCTCACAAGCTGTGTTGGGAAGACTATGGAGCGAATAGTCAACCACAGATTGAAATGGTATTTAGAGTCTGAGCAGATCCTGGTGCCGGAACAAGCTGGATTTAGAGAATGCTACAGTATAGAAGACCAAGTTACTTACTTGTCTCAAGCAATAGAAGATGCCTTCCAGGAGAAGAAAAAGGTCCTAACGATCTGGGTCGACTTCAAGCAGGCCTTTGACAAGGTGTGGAAAGATGGCCTCATTGCAAAACTTAGGAGAAGTGGAATCCAAGGCAACATGATGAAATGGATCCAGTCATACTTGCATAACAGGAGAACTAGAGTCACTCTTGACGGTCTGTAGAGCAGAAAAGTGTTGCTCCATCAGGGGGTACCTCAAGGAGGAGTAATTTCCCCAACACTCTTCCTTGTTTACATCAATGACCTGGTGAAAGATCTCCCTGCAGGAGTTAAAGCTGCCTTATATGCAGATGACCTAGTACTCTGGTGCGCTGATGAAAATGTCACCACAGCAAATTATAGAATGCAGCGGGCAGCAGACATGCTAGTGTCATGGGCAGAGAAATGGCTTATCACAATAAACACAGACAAAACCTCCACAACACTGTTCTCCCTCGCCCCCAAGGACAAATCAGCTAACATACACCTAGGGACAACCGTGATCAAGGAAGAAAGCTACCCCACCTATCTTGGGGTGACATTTGACCAAAGGCTTACATGGAATAAGCATATTGAAAATGCAGAAGGAAAGGCCCGAAGACGACTAGGCATACTCAGAAAATTAGCAGGTACCAACTGGGGAGCAAATGAACGAAATCTAAAGAAGATTTATAATGGAGTAATAAGACCACACTTAGAGTTTAGCTCAGCAGCATGGTCATCAGCTGCTAACTCACATCTGCAGTCTTTGGACAAGGTGCAAAATCAAGCTCTCAGGCTCATTACAGGAGCCATGAAAACTACACCAATAACAGAGATGCAGAAGGTTGCTGGATTACAGACATTGTCCCATAGAAGAGACACAAAAACCATGATCCAGATGGAAAAGTACAACAGTATGCCAATGCACCCAATGAAGGCAAGACTAGATGATCTGGCATTGGGACGTCTAAAGCGTAGCAGCTTTGTGCATCGGGGGAAAAGACTTATAAGACAGCATCAAGAAGACCTATCCATGAAGACAACACCACTGAAGCCCACCCTATACCCTGTACCATGGGAGCAGGCCAGCAGTGCCCTCCAAATTAATACAACAGTCAGTGGTCTCACAAGTGGATGTGAGTATAATGATCTGCAAAAACGAACTGCTACATTGAGTATGATCCAAGAAAGCTATCCCGATCAATCATGGATACATGCCTATACAGATGGATCAGCAACTAATGCTGTTAGGAATGGAGGTGCCGGTATCTTTATCTCATATCCTGACAACCACTATGAGACTAGGCACATTCCCACTGGTAAATTCTGTTCCAACTATACAGCTGAGGTTCAAGCTCTAGAGCAAGCTGCAAATATGATTTATAACACCAACTCTGACTGCCACCAGGTAGTCATCCTCACAGATGCACTGTCTGTCCTGCAAGCTCTCAAGGGTGGTAAACTCCCGCATCTGAGAAATGAACTAAACAAGGTAGCTGCCAAAAAGAGAACCATACTTCAGTGGGTACCATCTCATTGTGGTGTACCCGGAAATGAAAAGGCAGATAAACTTGCAAAAAAGGGAGGAGAATGTGAACAAGAAGATAATGAAGTCACATACTTTGAGAAAAAGAGAGCTATCCAGACTATCAGAAGAGAACAGAACCAACCCAAAGACGACTATCACACTCTCGACCGGCAGGGACAGACAACTATTTTTCGACTCAGGACAGGGCATAACAAACTGAATAAACACATGCACAAGCTACGATTGTCTGCTTCACCACTGTGCACATGTGGATTAAACGAACAAACTGCTGAGCATGTTCTACAGGACTGTCCTCTGTATGACCAGTTAAGAAAGATATACTGGCCCAATGACTCAACACTAAACTCAAAGCTATATGGAGTTAAAGAGGAACTTCAAACAACAGTCGAATTCATCATGAGAACTCGTCTGACGGTGTAATCATCAAAGATGCGATCGCAAGAAGAAGAAGACCTGGAAATGTGGGTCTGTATTCTGTAATCCTTCCACGACCAAATGAAAGCCCAGTTCATACACAATATCTTAATATTAAATTGTTTTAGAAGTTATTGTGTTGGTGTTTTATGAGGAGAAACAGAAGATAGGGTTTGATATCCCTGAACATCAAGACAGCAGGCAGGGTGTGGTCGCCATAGGCACATCCGCCCATTACACTCATCATGTAAAAACATTGCCACAGGAACAACCACTGCACAAGCACACTAATGCTTTGGTGCAGGCTTCCAGTAACTGGACCAGATGTAGCGGCGGCTCAATGCTCTGTAAGGAACAAAAGAGGAATGATGATGAAAGAGCCAGTAAGAAGAGAAACTGTAACAAGAGACATTCCTGCCATACTCCAGGTCTAATCTCAAAGGGTCTTATAAGTTGTCCTTCACGAAGAATTCTACATTTCGTATCTTCATATTTTTCTTTCATCCTTAGCTACCGACCGTCAAAGCAGTCAGTGGCCATCGCGTCTGGTGGCATCTTGTAAGGGCAGCAACAAACTGCTTCCATTTTATAAGGTCGGCGGCCATCCTTCGTGCAGTGCCCCAACTCTGGTTCATTCTTTGCATCTCGGCCTCCACAGTTCTCCGCCAAGTTGTTTTTGGTCGGCCTCTTTCACTTTCCTTCAGGGGTCCATAGCATAGCTGTTCTTGTGATGGCATCAGGGTCTCTTCTGAGGATGTGGCCAGCCCAACTCCAGCTTCTGCCAGCTATGATGGTGTACATGTTACTCCAAGTGAGCAGTTCTTGATTGGTGATAGTATTTAGCCAAAACATAAGGAGAATTTAGGCAGATCACGTGGAAAGAGGACAATTTCAACATTTCCTTCTCTGTTACTCTCCAGCATTCCACACCATAGAGAAGCATTGTCATATCTTCATATGCTTTCCTTATTCATTATCATCACTTTCCTTATTCATTATCATCACTTTCCTTATTCATTATCATCGCTTATTCATTATCATCACTTTCCTTTGCACTCCTTATGGAGCATGGATCCACCACTGTAGCTGATCCCCTTACTGGAAGTCTACAGAAGCATTCAAACACTCTTGTTGTGGTGGTGGTTTCTGTAACAATTTGATTGACATGAACTTACTTAGTCATTACCCTTCTACCGTGAGGTGTAGAGGTTTGTAAGAGAGAGAGCTCCAGACTATTCTATCGGCTGTCTTCCTCCTGGCCTGGTTCCATTCTTGTCCTCAATCCTTCAAAGACTGTCTAATGTTGTCCTCCCAGCAGACTCTGGGTCGTCCTGGAGGTCTGGATCCCTGGCTCTTAGTTTCCCATGCTTGTCATAGTAGCCGATCTTCTCCCATTCTGCAGACATGGCCAAACCATCTTAGTTGGGACTGTTCTACTTGGGTCTGCAGGGGGTGGCATTTTAGGCCTTGCCGTATCATCTGGTTGCAGACCATGTCTCTTCTTGTTACTTCAACCACCTTCCTCAGATACCTCATTTCTGAGGTTTAGATCTGGCTTTTGTGGGTTCTAGTCATTGCCCATGACTCGCAGCCATACGTCAAGACTGGGACATTGGTGGATCGCTATACAGCCATCTTCGTTTTCTTACCAACCTCTCTCTTGCTGAGGAATCCTCGATTTATGGCTTGAAAAAGTCTACTAGCTGCTGCTTTTCGAGTGGCCAACTCTTCTTTGATGCCTCCCTTTCGGTCTATAATAGCTCCGAGATATTTAAAGTGGTCGACCTGCTCCAGGACCTGTTCTCCCAGCTTAATCTGATGTCTTCTTTCTTCTCATGATATCACCATGGATTTTGTTTTAGAGCTGCTTATGACCATCCCTCTCTTCTCCTGCTCTTCCTTCCAGACTTGCAGGTTGGATTGGAGATGTGCCTGTGATTTAGCAATCAGGGCAACATCATCAGTCACCTTGTACAATATACCTGAGGGAGGAATAGTTTTATTCTGTTTTACGCATGAGAGACCGCCAGGAAATAAATAGGGCGTTTTCTTTATTAGGTCAATCTCATTAGCTTTGTTCTAATTTCATACAAATTTTAAGCACAAACATATAATATATTAATACACACAATATATATAATTCATAATACAATGGCCTATTCCTACCTGTGTGAATCCAGTAGTTGACCCAATGTGTGTTACCATGGTAGGCACATGACTGGGCCAGTTCATTTTCATGATGAGGGAAGGCCAGGTCCTCCCCTCCTGTATGTATATCAAAGTTAGCACCGAATATACTGCTGAAGAATAAAATACATTTTTATAATTATAAATTTAAAAAATTCAGCTGAGGACTCATCAACCTTATAAAAGGAATGAAGTGATAAACAAAACAGAACAACAATAACAAACCAAAACAAACACAAAATCCTATAACTAGGAGTTTAAAGAAAAAATACAAAGTTCTGTTACTTTGAAACAATATTTTATTCTGCTATTCTAAAGCTGAGCGTGCCATTGGCAGTGTGTGGTTAGAGGACTTTCCTCTAAGCAAATTTACTGAGTTCAAAACTTGGTAGCGTCACACTTCAGTCAGTCCACCTGTAAATGGGTACCTGACTCTACTCTTGAGTTAGGGGTGGCAAAGACAGTGAGGAAGGGAACTGGTCACCTCCAACTCATAAAGCTGGACCTAGTATACGAAAAGTCTCTAACACTTCACTCCCATATGGCAGTATCTGATGTGGGACTTGTAGTGTTTCTTCTTCTTTCATGTTTTAACCCTCAAAGGAGCCTTCAACAAACTTATGCCATCAGCTCAAGGTACGAGGGGAAGTCAATAAGTAAGTTACAAATGGTTATGAAAAAAAAAATAACTGAGATACGAACTTGAACACCATGTATTATTGCACTTACATTCCCCTTTATTTCTCAACATAATCTCCACCAACATTGATACACTTATCCCATCGCTGTATTAGTGCTTCGAAACCTGCAGCATAGAAGTGCGTGCTTTGCTGTCTCAGCCACATTCGCACCTCACGTTCAACCTCTGCATCACCCGCGAAATGTTTACCGCCAAGGTGAGATTTTAGTGGACCAAACAGGTGAAAATCACTCGGGGCTAAGTCGGGACTGTAAGGCGGATGTTCAAGAATTTGACACTCTAGTTGTTCAATCTTCTCCTGGGTTAATCCAACTGTATGTGGTCTGGCATTGTCGTGATGGAGCAGTACTCCTTTAGCCAGTAGGCCTGGGCGTTTTCTTCGAATTGCATCCTGAAGCATCAACCGAACTTCACAGTATGATGCAGCATTCACATTCTCACCATAAACAGGAAACATTTCCTTATGAATATCCTTTGCAGGAAGTCCTTTTGCCCCCCAATAAACCGCCCAACAGCGCGCTGTTCTTCGTTTGTACACTCCACGAGCACGGTCGCCATTTTTATCTGCTCTGCGCATGCGACACCTAGCAGTCGGCTACCTAAGCTAGTCATAAAGCTGGATGATACTGTCGCCTAATGACACCTTTAGAAACTACCAAATACTATTCTCAGCTTCCCCATATCAGTTTGTAACCTACTTACTGACTTCCCCTCGTATTTCCATGTCTTCTTCATTCTCTTCATGTCTGTCCCCAGTTCTCTTTTCCACATATTCTTTGGGGATTCCAGAACAAGGGATTATCTGGATTCTTTGGTCTTCCTCTACCTCCCTTATCCTGGGAATTCCAGAACAGGGATTGTCTCTGGTAATGCTATCAACATGTTTTCTCAATGTGTATCTTATTGATCTCCAGCATTGTCTTCTCATTTCTTTTTCCACTGCCGCCTGCAAGTCATGAGCTCCAGTTTCTCCAGCTTGGCTTGATTTTAAAGGATCATCACATCTGGTCCCAAGCTAGGAGTAAGAAGTGCATGGCATACTGTGCATTCTCCACCATCCAAGGGGGCTCTCCAACTATGCAGAGCTAAAATACTGTACTCTGGTTCTGTGCTCTCCCATGGAATTGTCATGTCCTGCATAGAGCCACTTCTCAGCTACCCCTGCCAATCACTGGGTCCGCAGTGAGATCCTTCTGCATGCAGTCAACCAAGTTAAAGCCAAAGAATTATGCCTGAGGCTCAAGTGACTTCTTCAAGCTCAGTGTGCAATGCTGGGTTCTCAACAAGTTTCACCACAGGGGGAATCCCTGGAAGTGTGTAAATGATTTCAAGAGTCAACGAGGATGTAATTAGCCTCACAGACATAGGTTCACCTCCACTTACATATATTGTAGCATCGTGCATAGCTGGTGGTCATATAAGGATGACTCCAGATATGCCTCCATGCATAACATTTTATGTAACAACATAATGGTTAAATGCTTTATTTTGACGTCTGTTTCATATAAATTAGTTGGGTAGGAGTGAAGATACAAAAATAAAAACAAAGTGATTTTCAATCACCAAGTAAAACAAAGGAAATAGGATCCACCAAAGAACTGTGATTACAAAGCTTACTAATGAGAAACTACAATATATAAATACCTCGCCATTGCTGAACACTCGATATGCCAGCCGGGTCTGCCTTTTCCCCATGGGGACTCCCAGAAAGGTTCTCCTGGCTTGCTGGCTTTCCACAACGCAAAGTCCTGAGGTGCTCTTTTCTCTGAATCTGCCTCTGTGAGTTTAAACATCAGTGTCAAGGAGTGTTTGAGGTTAGACTATATATAGTTGTTGATATGTATGCCACTTTGGGAGTTTTGTTATATCTGTTGTTTGTGAACTGGCTAAGCACTGAGTGTAACTGTAAAACATTTGCAGTGTTACCTGAGGACTGACTGCGGTGTCTGGAGTCAGGGTTTGTTCTGAGTGCACCCAACGTTATGAGTTGTAGGTACTTGTTTGTAAACAAGCGTGTTTGTTTGGTTTGGTTTGTTTGATTTTAAGGACCATCGCTGAGCACACGGACAACTCCATCAGTGCTTTGATCTTCCCCCTTAGATCACACAAAGGGATCTAAGCACAGTGCACAAACTCCATAGCAGCGACGAGAATCCCACTGCTTGTATTCAGGAATCACACATTCTATAAATATTTTTGTGGTGGGTAGATTTTTCCTAATTTCGTAAATTTTAAAGGCAAGCAGCCATATGGCCCACACATTACGATTTCCAACTGCCGAGAGATTTTTAATGCGAGCAACTTGCACATGGGACCTCCTATTTTTTCACCCTTATCCGTGAAGGCTAGGCATCTGATCTCATTTCCCAGGAGATCAGGAGGGAGTATGACATTATTACGATCCACTGGTTCTGAAAAATTCACATCATCAAGGGATTCATTCTTGTTGAGTTTTTAAGAAAAATGGCATAGGGAACACCCAGATACCTTTACAGCAGAACCATACTACTCTTTAACTAAGTATAGGTCAAAGGATAGTTTTCAGACTGAGAACTGGTCGTTGGAGACTCAAATACTATTTGTTCAACAGATCTCGTGGCACTGTTACTGGGTTTGAAAACTAGTTGTATCATGCTCCAGTCTACCCAGCTGTTAACAGGTCTTCGACTCTGTTTTTGAGTTAGGGAAGGCAATGAAGGCAGTGAGGAAGGTAACTTGTCAACACATCTCATAAAGCTGATACCCAGTGTAGTGAAGTCTTTAACACTTGGCTCCGTTATGGTAGTTATCAGTTATTGGAGTACCTGTACCTGATATGCTATGGTGCAGGTTTCATTCCTTGGTGAATGTTCATACCAGTTCTATGTTATTTTTAAAATTAAAATATGTTGTTCTGCAAGTTCTTGGTTGGTTCTGTTTCAAAGATCTTGTCATATTCATAAATTTACACATAATATTCCCACCAAATTCTACATTCTGCCCAAAATAAAAAGATACCTGGTGTTCTATCCTGCAGGGAACCAGTAAAAACTCCATATTTTCCATACTGGTTAACATCAAAGTAGACGCTACCTGTGGATGAACAAAAAAACCCAGTATATAACAATCATCACCATTACTTTTTAACTTTCCAAGGAGCATAGGCCTTCAACAAACTTATACCAAGTCCTTCGGGTCAGTGCCATCATTTCAATGTCTTTTTACATTTCCTCTTTCTTTGTACTTCTGTCTCCATTTCTCTTCTCCAGGTGTTTTTCAGTTTCCTTTTACCTCTTTTCTTTCTTTTTCTCCTTCTTTTTCTTTGTTCGTCCTGAAAAGGACGTTGGTTGCGTTGTGTCCATTTACAGCGAAGCTGCTATATTTGTGCCTTTTGGCCGACACATCCAACTTCGGCACGGCATTTTTGGGACCGGGTTAGCCTTCCCTCTTCGATCCCTACTCACTCAGCCAGACTGCAGTGATGCAGCCTGTTTCCAGGACCACCACTTGGAGGTGGAGTAGGGTCTTGGTCAGCTCTGGTTCGCTAACCCTGACGCAGGCAGTCTAGCTATGGGTCGCTGACTGCATTCCTCACTGTTGACGCGTCTTAGGTCCCACCTCTTTTCTTTCATCCTGGGGATTCTAGGACTGACCAGTAATGCTACTAACAGATTTGCTCCACGTGTGTCCTATCTATCACCAGCATCTTCTTGTCCTCATCTTTTGTTCCACTGGCACTTGCCTGGTTCTTGTCATCAGTTCCACATTAGTGACCTTGTCATACTCTTTCAGTCCATCTATTCTACACAAACACCCATTTAAGAAAGCCTTACTTCTTGGCTGCTGTTTTTGTTACTCTTACAACATAATATGGAAAAATGTAATCTTTATTTAGTCTATCATCATTGACATAATTAATAATTCGTCCTTGTTTATTAAAAAACAACTACAGGTTTGCAACCTTTCATCCAATATTCCATTAACTGAAATACTCTGAAAATCAAAAGTTTCTTTGTTCCACGGAAAAATAATTTTGTCACAGCTCCTGCAAAAATGACCCAAACATGCGTGAGGGTCAGTTTTATCATGTTTCCGGTCTGTGTGCTTTATATCACGAAGCAAGCACAAATGCAATACATTAGACAAGTTGATGTAGATGCTAGAGCTTATAACAACAGCAGCAGCATATGTTATGGATTGAGAGTTGGTCTACTTCTTAATCATAATATGGGCGATATCTGAAATTCGAAAAAGTCCCCAGTTTGCTGGTGTGTGTCAATAATTACTTTTGAAAATGTTCAAAACAGACTAATAATTACGGTTAATATAAACGTTAGCTGTCATTCTTCCGAGATTTGTAGCAGCTTATGATTTGTAAAAAAACTAAACACTAGAAATTGGGTTTTGGTTTAGCATTTGGATTTATCCCTTGGATTAGGATGCAGAGACATAAAAATAGTATCATAATTCTATTTAGTGTATAAAAAGAAAATAATAACATGCGACAGGCATTGAGATGTAGGTTTACGTAAAAAAAAAAAAAACAGCAACAGCAAATGTTATAGATCTCGAGTTGGGTTACTTTTCGATCTCCAGTCGGGCTACTGTTCTGTCTTGATTTTGATCTCGAGCTAGGCAACAAATGAAATTAGAAAAATTGACAGTTCACTTTTGAATTTTTTTGTTTCTTTGATCCTTAGCCGCCGACCGTCAAAGCAGTCAGTGGCCATCACGCCTAGTGGCGTCTTGTAGGGCAACAACAAATTGATTCCACTTTGCCCGGTCGGTGGCCATCCTTCGTACAGTGCCCCAAACTCTGGTTCATTCTTTGCATCTCAGCCTCCACAGTCCTCCGCCAGGTTGTTTTTGGTCGGCCTCTCTTTCGTTTTCCTTCAGGGGTCCAAAGCATAGCTGTTCTTGTGATGGCATCGGGGTCTCTTCTGAGGACATGGCCAACCCAGCTCCAGCATCTGCCAGCTATGATGGTGTGCATGTCCTCTTGCTTGCTCTGAGTAAGCAGATTTTGGTTGGTGATGGTATTCGGCCAAAAGATTCGGTGAATTTTTCTTAGGATGTTGTGTGAAAAGAGGACAATTTCGACATTTCCTTCTCTGTAACTCTCCAGCATTCCGCACCACAGAGCTCTGATATAATCTTAATTTTGTGCTTGTGCTGTATTGAGAGGACTTCCAGATGTTGTTTAGGCTAAAAAAGGCTGTTCTTGCCTTATTCATTCTGATGTTGATGTCTTTGCCTGCCCCGCCGTCTGGTGTTACCATGCATCCTAGGTATGTGAAGGTGTCTGTCTGTACTATGTCACGAAAGGTTTGAGATGTTATAGAATGTAAGATATCCTGGACAAAAAGATGTATCAGATGATACCAGGATAGTGCCAGGTAAGAGACTGGATTTACAAGAAATACCCCCTTTTCTGAAAAGAATAGGGTGTATCGACATCAAAGGTTAGAATCCAGCTGTATAAACCTTCAGATGTTGAAAGGATATGTCCTGAAAATCTATTTGCCCCTTTCGTAGATTCTCCTTTGGTATTATGTGTTATTATTTATTATTTACATTGGCTAGTTGTTCTAGGGGTATTGAATATGGTCTATCTCTCAATCTAAAATAAGTATCAAACCTAACTTGAAATTTTAATGCAAATAATTTCAGCAAGTCTGATGGTAAATATGTACAATTTATTTAACCTAAACCGGTTCTCTTTTGGTTAGGTAAATTAGGAAAAAATCAAAGGTATTTACATCAAGAAATAAATAAACATAGAAACTTAATTTATGAAAACATAATATTGTACTGAAGTTTCTAATGTCTTCCACATGGATTAATACTTTTAATTTACTAAAATGTCACTGAGTTTGACTGTGAAGGTAGAGTGGAGTCATACAGTCCATACTCATCATACACTGTAATTTTAGCAATATAGTTATGTTTTATTCTAGTGCTATCTTTTGTTGTGAACACACTGACCAGTGGCTACAAAAGGCCACTTATCTTGAAAACAAGATCCCACACTCTTCTGCTGTGGATGAACACTTCTGTGAATTTCCAGGCAGTGGACAATGGTGTCTGGCTTCAACAACTTCACCAGCTCTCACACCTCAGAGTCCAATCGAGTTATAGGAATCAGATACTTCGGGTAATGTGCAAGGTACAATGTTTGCAGGATAAAACCTGAAATGCAAATAATCCCAACCCCTGTATGGTCCAGCACTACTCTGCCTTTACACACAAAGGACATAACATACAGGGTCAGACACTGTGCTAACATATGCACAGAACAATTTAACTCACCACCCATCACAGCCAGTTCACTGTGACTAAAATTTCCTTATAATCCCTAAGTTGATTCCTTTGTCCATGATTTGCTTCCATACCATGATTTGGAATAGTATAAATTTACAAGTAATATCTTCATCGATTCATTACAACAATTCTTGTTAATCCTTCCTTAGGTTCCATGATACATGTCATTCCTTTAACAAATACTCTTTCAAATGTATTATCAAACTTACAGTCGTATTTTTGACATCATTCTCCATTAAACTACACATTTTACAATGCTGGCTTTCGCCTCTAAGATCAACACATGCTTTGCATTCCAGCAAGCAACACATTCGTCCTGGAATATTCTTAACACAGGCTTTTTCACTTTTTAACACACAAGTGGATTAACTCACAGGAATAATACATAAATATGTACATATATATGTACATATATATATATATATATATATATATATATATATATATATATATATGTACATATATATGTACATATATATATATATATAGTCATTCTTACCCTCAGGCAAAACACACAGGCTGTTAATGGCTTCTATGGTCTGCACAACAGATGCGGTTGGCAAAGGTACAATACGATTACAGTTTACCGCTTCTTTCTGGGCAGCTTGTGGTTTGAATTTGTTAGTGGCGTCAAATAGCCAAGGGCAAGGTCTTTTTATAGTCACGCATCCGCCGACTCAGATGACAGGGTAAGGAAGGGTGTTAAAAATTCTCAAAATGAGACAAAATTTTGCTCTCTGTTCAATGTATAAAATCTAGTTTTTCAATTATTTTCCTTATTTATGGGGCGATTTTGGTCATTTAAAGTTTAAATTATACTGTGAATTATTTTGTATCTATCTATCTATAAATTAGTTAGTTTGCACAATGCATTTAAATGTATTCATGCTTTAACTGATT
Source organism: Oreohelix idahoensis (assembly GCA_024509875.1). NCBI lineage: Eukaryota > Metazoa > Mollusca > Gastropoda > Stylommatophora > Oreohelicidae > Oreohelix > Oreohelix idahoensis. Next base: position 44,130 of record JAMPIV010010372.1, on the reverse strand, counting down.
CAGTACGTAATTATTTTCAGCTCTGGACGGAATTATTTTTAAGCCCCAAAAATTTACACATACATAATTTACGTTTACTGACAATGTGTGTCTAATCATGAGTTAAGTATAACATATTATATATCAAATTAAAGTACATTGGATGAACAATATAAATCCATATGCCTTTCTAGCTAATTTTATGTTATGTTTATGTTATAACAGATAACATGTACACGGAAAACAAGATAACTTGAAATTTTGAACAAAAATCTTCGACTTACGTAAGGCTTGTAACATAAATTGTTATCTCAATACAGTTTCACTGCTCTCTTTGTGCAGGTAATCCATTTAGAAACAAAGAAAAAGTAGTTTCACACAGTGTTCTCACATTTAGTAACATATCCTGTAATCGATACGACAAAACACGATTTAAGAAAAACGCAAAGAAAAACGTAAAATTTTGCCCAGTTTTGTGTTTACTTCCATTCGAGAAAATCAGCGTCTTTTAAAAGATTTGCATACGGAATCAACACAAGTAATCCTGATGTAACACAGCTCTTTTACTTGATATTTCTATCTTACTAGAATATTATTCGATAAAGTGTTTACACCTACCTTTAAAGTAACACTGCTCTCTTTGTGCAGGTAATCCATTTAGAAACAAAGAAAAAGTAAGAAAGTTATGGTTGATCACACAGTTTGTTCACTGTTCACATATTAGTAACATATCCTGTGTGTTTTCAGCCATTATGGCGATACGACAAAACACGATTAAAGATGAAGATAAATGTGAAAAAATCCCTTCAAACGCAAATAAAAGACGTTGCAGCTTGTTGAAATTTGCCCAGTTTTGTGTTTACTTCCATTCGAGATAAATTCCAGGCAATATAAAATATCAGAATAGAAAGAAACAACGAAATAAATCAGCGTCTTTTAAAAGATCTTGCATACGGAATCAGTTAACTAGCTAAGTTGGACTAATCCTGATGTAACACAGCTCTTTTACTTGATATTTCTATCTTACTAGAATATTATTCGATAAAGTGTTTACACCTACCTTTAAAGTAACATTACCGTTGATGAAATATATAATCCTTTCCGGTGATACTTCTTTAGTTCTTATGAAATTAAATATTATTGTCCCATCGGTTACACAAAATAGGCCTCTAGGTTTTAAGCATAGTACGTTTCCTACCACAATAATAATAAAGGTACGTTTTGATTGGTTATAGTATCGGAGAGTTCCCTATCTATGGCGAGCGGTATGGTCAGATTAGAAAACCGTGTTGTGAGACAGATCCAAATCACGACATACCAGTTGCTTATTCCTTACTGATATGGGCTCAGGGTTGCTCACATTGAGCGTCATGACCTCTGACTTCTTTAAATTGATGTTCAAGCCCACCTGCTGGCTAAACTTATTAACCTTTAGCATGCTGCAGGCGCATTATTGCGCCTTCGGATATCGTCGGTTTCTAGCATTTTTTGTGTGTGTACACGTGACATCACCCCCGGATGTTAAGATTTAATCGTATTTGCGAGAGAGTTAGCTTCCGTTTCCGATCTTCATTTAGGAATGGGTGTATTCGCGTTTATTTTCTATGAATTTTTAAAATCTAAATCAATCGGCATCGAACACGCGGCCATTTTCGCTCTAATTTTAATGGATTCTGACTCAGATGCGATGGTGAGGAGATTGTTGTCTTTATTAGCGCTGATATTGGTTCTCAGAATATGGGTGATGGCAGAGATGGAAACGAAAGTAGAATGTCATTGCTAGTATGTCTAATTTTAGGGGTTAGGATTAGGTTTTTGGGAAAGGTTTAGGTTTACGGCCGAAAGTCACTGCTGACGAGGGCGTTTGTTGCTTTGCTACTGATGATGGGTGTAATGAAAAGATCGTCATTTGATTTGTATTGGTCAAATGACTTTCATTGAGATGCAAGGGATAAGGACTCTTCATCTGTTGGTGTTTTTTTTTAATTCTTAAAAAAATTTTTAAATTTTTATTTATTTATTTTTTTTTTCTTTGTTTTTTTCATCTTTCCATTCCTCTCTTCCTATCACATCTAACATGTACACAAACAAATTTTATATCATCAGATTCATCATTCATTTATTTATATAAATTCAAAAATGATAGTAATTGACAAAGAAACACAGAAACTATAGACGTTAGAAGTCATCTTATTCCCTTGGACTATAAAAAAATAGAGTGGTTGATAAGGGGACAACTTGTGCAGTGAGTGTCAATAACATATTTACCTGAAACTTCACGTCCTTTCAGGGTAATAGTTACGGTTAATTCCTCAGCGTTGGCAGTCTATTGTTCTTTTGTAACCATTCTCTGTATATTTACAAGAAAACTAGTAATGCTGGAAAACAGTGAGAGGTTTCCTCTTTTATTGCATTCTGCAAGATCTAGGGCAGACAATTATTCCTTTGTTCCACTCTGATGGTGTTGTCCCCGTAATTTCTATTTTATGTTAAACTATTTTTGAACACGTCCAAAATAATAAGTTACGGTTATGCGTTGGCAGACATTTCTGAGATTTGTAACGCATTTATTATTTACCAAGAAAACTAAATGCTGGAAATTCCAAAAGTGTTCAACAACAGGTAAAAGTTAGATTTAGGACCCTAGGCAGGAAAAGTAGTACAGGCTATTTTTCTAACTCAAGTTGGGCTACTTTTTGATCGCGATTTGAACAATATCTAAAAATAGAAAAAAACCTTGTTTCCGAAACAATACTATCCTCATGCATTTCGGAAAAGAGGTTACACATCTGTACATCTATCTCATAAAATAGGTCAAGTCAGCAATATCAGTTGGTGGACATAATATAAACAACTCGACATATGCTGATGATAGTCTTAATAGTAAAGAGTGAAAAAAGAGTTGCAGGAAATTGTGATACAATAGTGACAGAAAGTGAAAGGCCTTAACCTGAGTAGCAGAAAGACTGAAGTCTAGAAAAAAAATGACTTCTCAAGAATGAACTATCAAAGTTAAATGGAATAGTTATAAAACAAGTCATCAGGTTCAAATACTTAGGCACATTAATAACACCGCATGAAAGATGCATCTCAGAGATTTGATGTCTTTCAGTTCCCATAAGTGCTATCTTTTTCACATACAACAATCGTTGTTTTATATTTGTCAACTGACTGAATGTGTAACCACAGACATCTAGCAGGTTAAGTCAAAATTTAAAAATTCATAATCAAACATACCATCTGCTGTTTTGTAGGTCAAACCCTTCTTCTCTATCCCTCCAATAAAGTCAATGATTTCAGGAATGTGATCTGTGACACGAACTATCACGCTCGGGGAAGACACATTCAGTTTAGCCAAACTGGCAAAGAACTCTGACTCATAGAATCTGGTCAGCTCACTCAAAGTCTGCCCTGTCTGGTGATAAATAAATTGTGTATAACAGTAAATTATTTCTGGTAAGAAAACAAAAGAGTTTTTTGAGATATCTAAGAAATCAAGAAACAAGAGACAAATTTATGGTCACATTATCCAATAAATACCAAACTCTCCAACCACTGGAAGATGTCACGAATACAGAAGACCAGTGGCAACAGATCAAAACTATATGGAATAAGACATGTGAAGAACTATTGGGGAAAAGAGAATGGCAGCACATAGGACACACACTTAGGAAACCTATTGATAGCATAGTATTGAATAGATGGTATCCCAATCTGTTGTGGCCCATGTAGAGTCTGAAGGTCACCATGTGTTCTCTTCTGCTGAGCTGGTAAAATGCACTATGTTTTTGGTGGCCTGAATGTTTTGCATCCCATTTGTTCCTGTATCTGCTTCTGATAAAACTCTTTGAAAGTTATGCTTGTATCAGGCTGAGGTAACTTTCCACCTTGTTTCAGGCTGAGGTAACTTTCCACCTTGTTTCAGGCTGAGGTAACTTTCCACCTTGTTTCAGGCTGAGGTAACTTTCCACCTTCTTTTGCCAATCTGTCAGCCTCTTCATTGCCAGGGATGTTGCAATGAGATGGGATTAAGGTAAAAAAGGGCTTACATTTAAACAAGTCATCACTATGCATTACATTAGCATGTATAAGCCACTAAGAGATATTTCAAATGAACCAAATGCAAAATATAAATTTCTTACCTGCTTTGACTTATTAATAATTTTATCATCAATGTCTGTTACTCCCATCACAAGGATTGTATCAATGTCAAACACATTGCTCAAGATCCGCCGTATAATGTCCAAACGTACGTATGAGCTGGCATGGCCTATATGTGTACTGTCATACACTGTTGGTCCACAAGCATACCTTTGTTATGAATGAAAAATTCAAAACTTAATCTAGTAAAATTTTTTGCAAAGCAAAGACGTAGTTTCTGGTGTTTAAATAATCAGGGTTGTGAAGTCACAGACTGGAGTCATGGATATGGTAGTGTTGTGCAGATTCAAAGCTGGAGTCAGTTGTCAGCTCCCAGATTCCAATTCCTCTCATAAATTTAAAATTTCAGAATGTGGGGGAAAAAAAACAGGATATTTCATGAGGAATCAGGATTCATTTCCTTAAACATCTTCTCGTTGGAGTTAAAACATTTTATGGAAAAATGTAATCTAAGGTCTATCTATATCCTTTTATGCAAACACCTGAAATATTACGAAAATTTAAAGTATCTTTGGGCTACCTTTCTATCACAATTTGTGTGATTTCTGACAATTTTGGGTGATTGTTAGCTATTTTTTAAACCCATTTTGGGCAACTTGGGCTAATTCAAAATGATTCAAATTTTTAAGTTATGCACACAGACCCCCTTGAATCCATTCATGAACATCCAAGGGATCTGTGGACTACAGATTAAGAAGCCCTGCTTTAGACTAAGAGAGACAGACAATTGTAACAACATAACCAATATCCTATATTCAATAACTAACAGACAATTGTAACAACATAACCAATATCCTATATTCAATAACTAACAGACAATTGTAACAACATAACCAATATCCTATATTCAATAACTAACAGACAATTGTAACAACATAACCAATATCCTATATTCAATAACTAACAGACAATTGTAACAACATAACCAATATCCTATATTCAATAACTAATAGACAATTGTAACAACATAACCAATATCCTATATTCAATAACTAACAGACAATTGTAACAACATAACCAATATCCTATATTCAATAACTATGGTAGTGAATTAATTTTTTTTTGTTGCTTCCCCTGAGACTGCAGTTGCCTCCCTGTTCAAAGATCCATGGGCTAAACATAAAGTACTTCTTGGATACTGTAAAACTGTATTAGAGCATATGAAAGCAAAGGAGCTGATTTTCACAGCATATTTTCATGGCATATAAAAAAACCCGAAAGGTCTACTACAAAAAACACAATTTTTTTTAGTGTCTAACTTCAAGTAGCAGAGCAGTTTGACCGCTTACTTCTCAGAGCAAAGGGACTAGGTTCAATACCAGGTTATGTCAAGGTCCAGTCCACCCAGTTGTAAAAATGGGTACTTTGCTCTGAGTTAGGGATGGCAAAGGCAGTGATGAAGAGAACTGGTCACCATATCTTATAAAAGCTGAGACCTAGTATATGTGAAGTCTCTAACACTTCACTCCCCTATGGCAGTATCTGCTATGGGACTACCATTACCCTTTTAAATAAAGTTTGAGTGATGATTTCTGGAAGATAACTTACCATTGTGCAAGCTTCTCTTGAAGAAGAATAAGTGGTACCTTCTCCTTCACAAGTGGATGATACACCATTATCTTTGAGTCAAATCCTTGGGGTTTCTCCCACTTGACTGTCTGTGGATTCTGTGTTGAACAGGTACGAGCTGCAGCATTTAGTAATAAGCTAATTTTTGTGAAATGGCTTCTCAGCACCTCAGCTGCAGCCGTCACATGGCAATTCTTGTGCCTTAAGACATGATGGTGATAATACCTGTACCTGGACCATGTTCCATGAAGCCTAGAAGCAGCAGGAGGCATGACCGCACGTGCAAAGCAAAGTTTTTCAGAGAGATGACACAGCATGCTATATTTTAAAAAAAACGGAGACAATATCATCTGAAGGCTGAGACCACTTGACCTTCTTTGTAATCAACTTAAAGCCCTGTGTAATCCTAGGAGTCTCTGAGTAGACAAAGAAAAATTTGGACTACTGCTTCTTCAGTTATGTTGTAAAGGTGACTAATACAAGGACTGCCTTGTAAGGCTATCAACAGCTCTCCTCAATGTGTGTCCTATCCATCGCCAGCATCTTCTTCTCAACTCTTGTTCCAGTGGCACTTGTCTGGTTCTTGTCATCAATTCCACATTTGTGACTTTGTCATACTATTTCAGTCCTTCTATTCTACGCAAGCACCCATTTATAAAAGTCTGTAGCTTTTTAGTTGTTGTTTTTGTTGCTCTCCATGTCTCAGAGCCGTACAATAGGACTGATGACATTTGCGTTGAAGATTCTTATTTTCGTGGTGGACTTGATTTCTCTTGTTCTCCATGTGTTCCTCAATGCAATGAAAGCTCCTCTTGCTTTTTGTATTCTTATTTTGATCTCATTGTCTGTCCCTCCAACTCTGTCTATATTACTGCCAAGATATGTGTACTATTCTACATCATTTAGTGGTGTTTCTTCAAGTTCAACCTTGTTATCATTTCTTGCATTTATTCTCATAATAATTAATATCATCATCATCATGTGACGTATTCTTTCCAGAACGTTGTCCCCATTACAGCTGCTCTGAATGCATCACGATTCTGGGCAAGTCCGCCTGCACCAGCCAAAGACAAGTTCAGACTCTCTATGATGTCCTGGGTCCACCGTCGTCTAGGTCGACCCCTTCCCCTTTTTCCAGGGACCATGCCTTCCATCACTGTTTTTTCCAGACTATTATGTCTTTTTATATGACCGAAAAATTTCAGCTTCCTTATTGCGATGGTATTTAGGAGCCAATGTTCCTGTACGTTTAGTGAGTGCAGTATTTCTCTGTTGGTCTTTTTTTCTGTCCAGGGTATTCTCAACATCCTTCTGTAGCATTTCATTTCGAATGATGTAATCTTTTTTGCAACTGTTTTATTGAGTGTCCAAGTCTCGCAGCCGTATGTTGCTACTGGGAATATACATGCTCTGATCAGTTATGTATATGTGCTTCATTGACTATAAGAAGGCTTTTGACAGAATCCATCATGAGAAAATAATTGAATGCCTCAAAGACATAGGTATTGATGGAAAAGATATAAGAATACTCAGTAACCTTTATTGGGAGCAAACTGCCACAGTAAGATCGGGAAGGAATTATTCACCATACATAGACATAAAAAGAGGTGTCAGACAAGGTTGTGTGCTGTCCCCCTGCCTATTTAATTTATACACTGAAAAAATTTTCATACAGATACAGGAAATACCAGGACTGAACATCAGTGGAAGATCAATAAACAACCTTAGATATGCAGATGATACCGTGTTGTTAGCTGAAAGCGAACAGGAGTTACAAGAACTAGTGAAGCAAGTGAACAGTATAAGTCATGAATATGGACTCGACATTAATATTGAGAAAACTAAAACTATGATAATTAGCAAAACAGATGATAAACCCACATTAAAGATAAGCGTAAATGGGAAAATCCTGGAACAAGTCAAGAGCTACGTATATCTTGGTCATATAATAACAGAAGATGGCAGATGTGAAACAGAAATCAAGAAGAGAATAGGAATGGCCAAAGCTACATTCAACAACATGAAACATATACTGACATCCAAACAGTTATCTCATAAATTAAAACTGAGAATCATAAAGTGTTATATATATTCTGCATTTCTGTATGGTGCAGAAACATGGACGATGAATAAGCATTTGGAAGAAAGAATTGAGGCTCTTGAAATGTGGATATATAGAAGAATGGGGCGTATCTCATGGAAAGAGATGAAAACAAATAAGGAGGTCCTAGAAAATCTAGGTATGAAAAGAGAACTAATGAGAGAGGTCAAAGTTCGGCAGCTAAAATACTTTGGCCACATAAAAAGGCATAACACCTTGCAGAAGACCATAACAGAAGGGAGAGTTGAAGGCAAACGTGCAAGGGGAAGACAGCGCTATAAGTGGGAAGATAACATCAAGAGATGGACGGGAAAGAGTCTATCAGAGTGTACCACCAAGACAAGAGACAGAAGACGTTGGAGATCCATTACAGCCAACCTTCGTTGTGGAGATGGCAACTGATGATGATGATGATGATCAGTTGTAACTTTGTTTCTTTGCTTGTGCCTTGCCATAGGTTTTTCATCTGTATTAGTTTATGTGAAGCAATTGCAAGTCTTCTTTTAATTTCTACTGCACAGTCGCCAGAGCTGTTAATGATTGATCCTAAGTATTCGAATTCATTGACACTTTCCAGTTCTTCGTTATCAATTTCAATTTCTGGTTTGGTCTTTACTTTGTCTGTTGTCAATACTTTGGTCTTCTTGGTGTTTAGGTATAGATTCTGGGCCTCGCTGTGTTTTTTGGTGGACAGAAGTAATTGTTCAAGTCCTTCTGGGTTGGTCGATAGGAGGACTGTGTCATCAGCATATCTGATTTCCGGGATCTGGTACCCGCCAATGTTAAATGAGTCAAACTCTGTGTGTTCTTGGTCATCTCGTACGTTTCTCATGATATTCTCGGCATAAATGTTAAACAGGTAAGGGGAAAGGGTACAGCCTTGTAATTAATATCAGGTAAAGTAAATCACTATCAGGTAAAGTAAATCACTATCAGGTAAAGTAAATAACTATCAGGTAAAGTAAATCACAACAGAACCAATTAAAAACACAAAATGTTAAAAACATAAAAGGTGGTTGTAAAGACTTTGAGAAAATAATGAAACAATAACAATATACTCTTCATACTTTGGTTGACTTGTCCATTCTTGTTAAATTTAGTTAGCTTAATGTTTCTACAGGATCAAGCAGCCAGCCCCTTGTCTCTCAATCGCCTTTTACAACATGCTTGTTAGGTTACACCGTTCAGCAGTGTAGACAAAGCTGGAAGAAAAGACAGCGATTTCAAAATAAGAATAGAATCAAGTCCAATACAATAATCATAATCTTCAACTCAAGTGTCAAAGCATTCCTACTGTATGGCTGTAAAACATAGAGAACAGCAGAAACAACAACCAAGAAGTTACATACGTTCATGGGTACTTACATATAATAGAAGGATTGAAAAGGAATGGAATGGGGGAACTGGCGGAAAGAACTAGACAAATACCAATGGATCAAGGTAGAAGAAGACCCTGAAAGGGCAACATATTGACAAAACCAGCTAACAGCATTACAAGGCAATCTCTGTTCAGGATTGGCCAGTGTAAGAGAAACAGGAAATTAACAAAACATAAGGAGATGTAGGCTAACTTGAGACAGACATGAAAGATTTTGAACGGATGGCACTGGACAGGGTGGCTGGGAGTGTTGTTATTGAAGGCCTGTGCTTCACATGGAGCTGAAAGTTAAAGGAAGAACAACATGGAAAAGAGGACTGGTGGCAGACATGAACTGGACAAAGAAGACACAGAAAGACCTTGAGCTAATGGCATGGGACGGGAAGAAATTATAAGTATAAGTTTGTTTGTTGAAGGCCTTTGCTAATTTGTGAGATGAAAGAAGGATACATATTTAAAAATGAATAAACAAATATTGGTAATTAAAAAAATGTGACATTAAGAATTGCTGCTCAAATGGAATTCAAAGTCAGACTCCTTTCTTTCATGTCGAGATACAATAAATCCATTTGATTTAAATGCAGGATTTTGGTTCGTTGGTAGAAATGCAGGACACTATTTCTGCTTTTCGCACAAAACAGTGGCTAAGCTCCGCCTTCCACTCGTTTTGTTGCACAAGCATGCAGGTCTCGGCTCCTGCAACTTTTGAGCTAGCGGGTGCAGAAGATGTGGTGGAGACATGGTAGGGATGTGGAAAGGCTGGTAAACAACATGGCTACGTGCATGATTATTGATTTAATGATGGGGATTGTTTTTCCGCCGCAAATATGGAGAAGGAATATGATATAATATGCTGTGTTAAAATACTGTATGACTTTGTGATGAAAATATATATGATGGTATTTAATATATGGATTTGTGATGTCCTCATCATGAAAGACGAGGTGTATAGTTGTATCTTACAGAGCAGATTTTAACAAAACGTTATTATATGAATACCCGCTTATGGCGGTATGTTTCGGCAAGGAAGATAATGCCTGCCTATGAAAATACACAGTTGTTCATCAATTATTATGAGGCCCGACATTACGGCCTAAATGATATGGCACTGCATAACAGCATGAAAAGTAAAAGCAAACAGACAAAAAAAATTTCTGATACTGCCCATTCATGACCCTTGAGGCCGTTAAACTTTTTGTTCATCTTCTTCGTAATTACTCCACCCAATCCTCGCTCAACCATTACCCTTATGCGCAATGATAAAACAGAGTGCTCGGATATAAATATGACATACAGTAGGGGCTGTATTCCTGCGGAATATTATATTTTGAAGAAGGAGTTAAAGGTTCTAGCGTGCGGGAAAGCGAGAGGCCAACAAAACGGGACCCAGAACTGTGGGACGTGTGTTAGATACTTCCTTAAAAACGAATACAGAGACGCAGTAATAAGAGTTAGGAATCCTAAACCTAACCTTCATCCTAAGTAAGTGGGCGGTTTATTTGGATGGCATCGAAGAACACGTCCTACTTGTTTCATTTCACCAGTGCCATTCATATGCTACGTGGTAACCTAGACTGCAAAGACGAAGGCTCAAGAGCATTTCTTAGTAACTTAAATGCGTTATGAAACTCTCATTTTAAAACTAAACAATAGCTTAAGGAGGCACAATGTTGTCTTTAGTTACACATAATTATTTCAATGTATTTACCGTCTGGCCGGTATTAACCATGATCGCGTATTCAATAATAACATACTGAAGTTTAGAATGTGTTATCGCCCATATTTCAAAATCATTAATCAGTTATACGATTCAAAAATTCAAACACCTTAGTACATATCGTTACCAAAAAATTGCATATTTTAAATACAGTCAGCCTAGAAATAAATAATCATGATGTATTTATTTTTGTCATTATAGAAAGCAACAAACGGAAGATTTCATCCTAGAATTTAAAAAGCAGTAAACAATATTTTAAAATTGCTTAGTTAGTAAAAAAGACGGCATATTTGAAACGAATGATTATAAAAGTCATTTTCGGATGAATGAAAAAACGAAGTTCTGTTTACAAATTTTCATTTAGTGTTTATTTTTCAATAGTTTTAAGCAGTATTGTTACAAATTAAGTCGGCTATCATGATAAACAACGCAGCAGTCGAGGCAATCTGCTCTGCGACTTATTTATCTGATTATCTCGACACAGTGGAAACTCTGCCTGACGACTTGCAACGAAATATTTCACAAATGAGGGAACTGCATGTACGAAATATAGGTAGGCCTAAAGAAAGCACATCAGTTCATAGTTGTTGTACATTTTGTTTTAATATTGGTCAAACCAACTTATATGTTAGCATTTTATTATGTCATGTTAAGTTCGCTAACCTGTTCTTAGTCCTGTAGCTTCCGGAGTGGGGGGAGGGTTATGGTAAGTCAAAGTAAGAATATAATTACTACTCCCTCAAGGCGTGTCATGCAGATATGAGGCTGCAAACTTCATCGTGTGAAACAAATTGCTACAGGAACCACAGCTGCATGCACATTCAAATGCTTTGTGCAGGCTTCCTGCAAGGGGACCAGGTGCATTGATGGCCCCATAAAGGGCAGAAAGTAGAATGATTAGTTGGTGTATAACACAGGATTATGTTCATCTTTATTTCCCTTTTGATCCTTTTAGTGTTGCTGGTATTAGCCAGTATCAGTTGCTCCTATTAATCATTCCCAGTCTGTGTATGCTTTCACAGCCACACTTCCATCCTGTGTGTGTGGGTGTGTGTCTGCTTACTTCCTCATGTCCTGAGGACAGCACCATTTCTCCTGTGTTCAGTTTTTCCTTTCTATTCCATTCTTACTTATTTAACACAGTCTCAGGTGTCAGTTTTTTCATCATCATCTCCCCGTTGTGTTCCTTACACAGTGTGGAGCCACCACTGCAACTATTCCCTTTCAGGAAGCCTGCATCAAGCAATCACATGCTGTTACAGCAGTGGTGTCTATGGCAATTTGTTTTAAGTGCTGAGGTTGCCAGCGCCATCAGTCAGTACCCTTTAAATCCTCAAGTAGTAAAGGTCTGCAATGAACACATGCCAAGTTCTCCTGATACATGCCAAGTTCTCCTGATACATGCCAAGTTCTCCTGATACATGCCAAGTTCTCCTGATACATGCCAAGTTCTCCTGATACATGCCATCAGCTAAAAGTCTTTCCATGTCATCCTCATCAATTTTATTTGTATCTCCAGTTCTCTTCTCCATGTGTTTTTTGTTTACCTTTTTGGACTGCCTAGTAATGCTGTCAACAGATTTCCTCAATGTTTGTCCAATCCTTTGCAAGCATCTTTCTCTCATCTCTTTTCCCACTGGCACTTATCTGGTTCTTGACATCAGTTCCACATTGGCAACATTGTCACCCGTGGGTTACCGGGCCCAGAAGGGGAGCAGAGAGTAGTAACACTGTACCCTACCAAGCATGTCATAGAAAGCAACTAAGGAGGGTTAGGCATAGAGCTGGTTACCCCATCCTGTAAAAAATTTTAAATCACAGAAATTTCAACAAACAACATGGACAGGTCAAATACACAATATAAGTCAATTCAGCCATCCAAGACAGAAGAAGGTCCTCTGGAAAGGAGGCTCACGCCAGCACCAAGCACAGCCTCAATAATAGTTGCCTTGTACAACATGTCTTATGGTGCAGTAGGCATATTCTTTGTCTTATCAGAGACATCATTTTTTTATTTACTTCTCAAATATTTAATGTTTGGCCAGGACTGATTTGGTTTTCAACATTTGTATTTCTTTAAATATATTTAACTTTATGAAATTTTTACTTTGTGAAATCTTTTTCTGAATTCTGTATACTTTTGCCAATCGTTTTATGAATACTCAGTCATCTTGAGTTTATACCAGTGATGTCAACACGAGTAGATCAACTAAAACTTGAGTCTGATATAAGTCACCACAATGACCTGACTTGAGAGTTTATTTTATTAGCAACTCAACTTGTGTCAGACTTTTGTGTCTCAGTGACTCGATTAGAGAACGAACAAACTTTATTTTCAAAGGGTTGAGAATTGGGCACTCAGCCCCATCTAACAGTCTGCTCTTCCTTGCTCTCATCTTTTATACTGAATTCTTTTATTCTGACATTAAGTTTACAAATTAATTTCAAGTAATGCAACATTGTAAAAGTAAAATACCAGCATACTCACATTCTCAGTATCAAATTATAATGAAGAAAAAAATATGTTGAAAAGAATCCAATACCATAATTCCTGCCGTAAATACGTCGGTCGGTCGGTCACATCATTCACACCGTCATTTGCGCACTTTTCTGTTTTCGAGAGAGTACATTAACTTTCAACCACAGCTAAGGGGTGCAACTGTGGATGAAAGTTGGACAATAATTGTATTGTTTCCCTTATATGTACTCTCCTGAAAATAGAAAAGTGCGCAAATGACGGTGTGCATGAACAGTTTGATTATGGAAAGAAGCCAACAACACAATTGATAAACAGTACATGAACTGGAGACAGGAAGGTGCGTAGATGCAGATTAAATCAACAGACAATCAAGATACTCTTCTGTCCAAATTCATTCGGGAAACGGATTTAACTCATCATTTTCTTAAAATTAACTTTAAAATGTAAGTTTAGATTGTTTCTTCAAGACAAAATTTTAATTTTTGCAGACTACTTATTATGGATCAAAATGATAAGATGGCTGCAATTAAAAACCTGTCAGTTTTGACGGGTTATTGCTAGTAACAATCATAATTGAAACCTACATACGATATTATGTATTTATTTGGAAACATAATCAGATTATGGGTGCGTGTAATCAGCACTCATAAAGTATTAGAAAAGTCTACATTTGTATATATAGGGACTGAGTATCTTTTAGATCATGTGGAAGATAGTTCCAAATATGAGCAGCAGAGTAAGCTAAACTGTTTTTGATTAAGTCAAGCCTAGGCTTCTTCTTTGATCTTTAGCCACCGACTGTCAAAGCAGTCAGTGGCCATCAAGCCTGGTGGCATCTTGTAGGGCAGCAACAAAGTGCTTCCACTTTGTTCGGTTGGCGGCCATCCTTTGAACAGTGCCCCAGCTCTGGTTCATTCTTTGCATCTTGGCCTCCAAGGCTTGGGCACTTGTAATTTATTTAACTGTTTTTATTAGCAACTCAGCTCAACTTGAGACTTGTTTGGAAAGACTTGCTGACAACTCTGGTTTAGGAAATTTAATATTCTACTTCTTAGTGCATTTTACAGCAAATCTGAACTTCAAAATGGGACCCAAAGATGCAGCAATAGAGAATGCAGTCAGCGACCCATAGCTTGACTGCTTGCGTCAGGGTCAGCAAACCAGAGCTGACCAAGACCCTACTCCACCTCCACGTGGTGGTCCTAGAAACAGGCTGCATCACTGCAGTCTGGCTGAGAGAGTAGGGATCGAAGAGGGAAGGCAAACCCGGTCCCAAAAAATGCCATGCTGAAGTCGGATGTGTCGGCCGAAAGGCGCAGATATCGCAGCTCCGGTGTAAACAGACACAACGCAACCAACATCCTTTTCAGGATGAACGAGGAAGAAGAAGAAGTTCAGAATCTCAGTTTTCTATTAATTAATTTTCTATTTTTTTTTAAAACAAGTTGCCAGATTTGCACAAATTTAATTTATTGCTGTCATTATTGCAGCAATTTTGGAAGAAATAAAAAATATCCAAAATGCTGCCACGAAAGAGAGTGGGTCATCAAAGAAATTGTGCCTTGCCCTACAAAGAGCGTTGATACACTGTCAGGAGATTGGAGATGAGCGGATCGCCCTTGTCCAGCTGATCACAGACTTGATTGAGAGTCGTTCCCGTCTGCTTGACCAGGATAGGGAGCATCTAGGTAGGTCTGAATACATTTTCATCATCACATCTCAGCATCTCCAAGGAGCTCAAGGCTTCAGTAAACTTCAACCAAATCTTCCTGTCCTGTGCCATCAGCTCAAGATCTTTCCATGTCTTCCTTATTCCATTCTTCCTCATTCCATTCTTGTCTTCCTCATTCCATTCTTGTCTGTCTCCAGTTCTCTTCTTCCTGTGTTCTTTCCTGTCTTCCCTCCACCTCTCTTACCCTGGGGATTCCTGTTGGGTCATGTTATTGATTTCTGAAGTTCTTTGCATATTGAAGGTTATCAGCAGAATGCCTCAATGTGTGTCCTATTCATCACAAGCATATTTTTCTCATCTCTTTTTCCACTAGCAGCTGTCTCGTTCTGTCATCATTTCCATATTGGTGATCTTGTTGTACCATTTC
This sequence comes from Oreohelix idahoensis, assembly GCA_024509875.1. Lineage (NCBI taxonomy): Eukaryota > Metazoa > Mollusca > Gastropoda > Stylommatophora > Oreohelicidae > Oreohelix > Oreohelix idahoensis. The sequence continues at coordinate 28,647 of JAMPIV010010372.1, read as the reverse complement.
AGTCTGTCTGTTCTATGCAAGTACCCACTTACGAAGGTCTGTAACTTCTTGATTCTTATTTTTGCTGATCTCCATGTTTGAGAACCATGTTTTGTAGGACTGATTTGACATTTGAGTTGATGATTCTTATTTTTGCGCTGGACTTGATTTCTCTTGAACTCTACATATTTCCCTGGTCAGTGAAAGCTCGTCTTGTCTTTTGTATTCTTATTTTGGTATCACCGTCTGTCTCTCTAACTCTGTCTACATTGTTGCCAAAATTATGTATAATTCTACATCTTGTAGGGTTGTTTTTTGTGTGCAAACTTGTTATAGTTTATTCTCATTACCGTTGTCCTTTACCTCATAATTTTAGACCTACTAGCTGTAACCTCTCATGAAGTATTTTCATTCTGTCATGAATCTTGTTACCATTACGGGTCAAAAAAGCAGAATTTTCTGTAAAATCTAGATCATCAAACTGTTTAGTCAGAGTCCACTGAATTCCATTTTTGTTAACTAATGTTGTTGTTTTTATAACTCAATTAGTAGCCAGTAAGAAGAGAAATTGTGACAAGAGGCATGCTTGTTGCACTCTTATCTCAAATGGTTTTATAAGTTGTTTTTCTTGAAGAACTCTGTATGTTATGTCTTCATATGTTTTCTTTATTAAGTTAATGATCTTCGGGAGGGGAAGACTCCATAATCCCTCATCAGTTTCCAAAGTGATTATATGCCTGTAAATTGCCTTTTCATAGCCCACAAATCTGATGTAAAGGGGTGAGTTGCCTTCTAAACTAATATCATCTAATTCCACAAAAAAAAGTCTTTACAAGATTTTCATTGTGAAGATAACATTTTTATTTACTTCAGTTTCTATATCCCTTATTTTCTTATTTGTCTTTACTGCATAGTTCATTCATTCATTTCCATATTTACTGCATTGGGAGCCATCAGTGCCGTTGGCACCCTTACAGGAAGAGTGCACCAAACATTTATGTCATTGCAGCAGTGGTTTTAGTAGTAATTTTGTGTGTGTGTGATGAGGTTGCCAGTCCCATTCACAACCTTATGTTAGGGAATTGTCACGAAATGCCTGAAGGAGCAGTAGTTCTTTTCTTTCTTTGTCCTCTCAGAGACCTCCAAGAATTACATGGGACTTACTACATAGTTGCTACTTTAATTGTGAACTACATAGTTGCTACTTTAAATGTAAACTACATAGTTGCTACTTTAAATGTGAACTACATAGTTGCTACTTTGAACGTGCTCTGCATAGTTGCTACTTTGAATGTAATGTGAGCAGCATAGTTTGCTACTTTAAATGTGAACTGGATAGTTGCTACTTTGAATGTGAACTGCACAGTTGCTACTTTGAATGTGAACTGCACAGTTGCTACTTTGAATGTAATGTGAATGGCATAGTTTGCTACTTTGAATGTGAACTGTGTAGTTGCTACTTTGAATGTAAACTGCATAGTTGCTACTTTTGTTGTGAACTGCATAGTTGCTACTTTGTGAACTGCATAGTTGCTACTTTGATTGTGAACTGCATAGTTGCTACTTTAAATGTAATGTGAATGACGTAGTTAGCTACTTTGAATGTGAACTGTGTAGTTGCTACTTTGAATGTGAACTGCATAGTTGCTACTTTGAATGTGAACTGCACAGTTGCTACTTTGAATGTGAACTGCGCAGTTGCTACTTTGAATGTGAAGTGCACAGTTGCTACTTTGAATGTGTACTGCACATTTGCTACTTTGAATGTGAACTGCACAGTTGCTACTTTGAATGTAAAGTGTGCAATTGCTACTTTGAATGTGAACTGTGTAGTTGCTACTTGATAGGTACACGGCATAGTTTCTACTTTAAATATGAGCAATGTAGTTGCTACTTTAAATGTGAACTGCGTAGTTGCTACTTTAAATGTGAACTGCATATTTGCTACTTTAACTATGATCTTGTTTTGTTTCACAGACCCAGGATCCACAAAAGAACCCGAACCAGAAGTTACAGTTGCCCCAGTTAAGAAAGAAACTAAAGTGGAACCAGAAAAACCAGACAGGGGCATAACATTTAAGCGACAGCGGCGACAGAAAAATGACACCCCAGAGGAGGAAGTCAAGGTATGTGCTTTAAAATTTCATAAGGATTTGTAAGAACTAAATTTTTGTATGTGCTCTGTGCAGTTCCTGGGGATCTCTGGAGAGACAAAAAAGTAATAGGCCTATTGCTTCCTCAGGCATGTCACACATGTTTACTAATATGAGGTTGTGCATAAGGCTAGCAAGCTCATCACGTAAAACACATTGCTTCAGCAATAACCACGCCAACAGTATGTGAATGCTTGGTGCAGGTTTACTGCAATGGAACCAGCTACAGTTATGACTCTATGCTCCATTAGGAGTAAAATGGAAAATGATGGTGATGATGATGATAGGTAAATACCAGGTGCTTGCAAGACAGAAAGAATTAGGACACTTTACAACAGAAAAGTAACAGAAGTGATAGGCTCACCGGAGAATCAAACCAACTAAGCACCTAATTAAAAAGTGCCTCATTGGTGGCAGTCATCTTCAGGACAGTATACACAACTGTGGAATATAGGGTCCTTAAACGACCCAGATATTTATAGACTCCATCACATATGTAACTTCCTATTAGTAAGTACAAGGAAAATAAGATACAAAGGCTGAAATACGTGTGTCTAGTTGCTTGCAGGGGATGATGAGCAAAGAGAAGCATTGGTTGGTTAACCTTTAGCACGCTGCATTCTTTTCCCGAAAACTTGCCCTGCAGCTGTATTCTTTTTCACAACCCCCCGTTTTTATAGTGGGCGACTTGTAACGTCTATAGTTTTTGTGTTTCTTGGTCAATTGCTATCATTTTTGGAATTTATATAAATAAATGAATGATGAATCTGATGATATAAAATTTGTTTGTGTACATGTTAGATGTGATAGGAAGAGAGGAAAGGAAAGATGAAAAAAAACGAAAAAAATATTTAAAAAAATAAAAAAAATTTTTTCTTCTAATTTTAAAATTAAAAAAAAATAACCAAGAAACGAAGAGTCCATATCCCTTGCATCTCAATGAAAGTCATTTGACCAATACAAATGAAATGACGATCTTTTCATTACACCCATCATCAGTAGCAAAGCAACAAACGCCCTTGTCAGCAGAGACATTCGGCCTTAACCCTAAACCTTTCCGATTAAACCTAATCCTAACCCCTAAAATTATACATACTAGCAATGCCATTCTACTTTCGTTTCCATCTCTGTCATCAAACATATTCTGAGAACCGATATCAGCGCTTATAAAGACAAAAATCTACTCCTCATCGCATCTGCGTCAGAATCCAATAAAATTAGAGCGAAAATGGCTGCGTGTTCGATGCCGATTCATTTCGATTAAAAAAATTCACAGAAAATAAACGCGAATGCACCCATTACTAAGACCGATCGAAAACGGAAGTTAACTCTCTCTCAGATAAGTTTAAAACTTAACATCCGGGGGTGAAGTCACGTGTACACACATCCTAATGCTAGAAAACGAAAATATCCGCTTGTCAACATATGTCGACAACAGCTGGGAGAGCATAGGTTACCTTCGTCAACATATGTCGACAGCAGCGTGCTAAAGGTTAAGTTATGGATGTGTCAACACGGATGTAAATAAAGAGGCCAGTAAGCAGTAAACAATAATTTATTATTATTTATTCCAGATAATGAGACAAAGACATCTTTTTCTTTCACCTGTCAACTCCAAAAAGAGCATAGGCCTTCAAAAACGTATGCAAGGTCTTCCTGTCATGTGCCGTCTGCTCAAGATCTTTCTATGTCTTCTTCATCCCCTTCATGTCTGTCTCCAGTTCTCTTCTCCATGTGTTCTTTGGTCTTCCTCTACCTCTCTTACCCTGGGGATTCCAGAACAGGGATTGTCTGGTAATGCTATCAACAGGTTTTCTCAATGTGTGTCCAGTCCATCTCCAGCGTCGTCTTCTCAACTCTTGTTCCACTGGCACTGGTCTAGTTCTTGTAACTAGTTCTGCATTAGTGATCTTGTTACACCACTTCAATCCTTCTATTCTAGACAAACACCCATTTATGAAAGCCTGTAGCTTTTTCATTTGGTGTTTTTTTTTTGTTGTTCTCCATGTTTCAGACCCGTACAATAAGACTGACTTGACATTTGCATTGAAAATTCTGATTTTTGTATTGGGCCTGAGTTCTTTTGATCTCCATATATCTCCCAATGCAATAAAAGCTCCTCTAGCATTTTGTAATCTTGTTGAGACAAAGACATGCTTTGCATCATTGTTTTTAGAGTACATGAATCTAGATGGCTGTAATTAGGCTTGCACAGGTTGGATACAGGCAAGGGGATACTGCCTGTTGTGGATGTGATGGGACTGATAACAAAATACTCTGAATGCTATAATTTTCATTCATTTATTGTCCATACATCTCCCGAAGGAGCATGGGCCCTGAACAAATTCATACCAAGCCTTGTTCAGCACCAATAGCGCAAAGTCTCACCCATGTCTTCTCTATTGCTTTCATTTGTGTCTCCAGCTCGTCTCTCCATGTATCATTGTAACGGGTATAAAACTTGATGTAGTTTGTAGATGTTAGAAGCAAGGGGTTAGTCTTCTGAGAGGTCCCTTCCCATATTAATTATGAACTCACCACAGCATACCCTGATGCAGGTGACAGTTTTATGATAAGCCTTACACACTTCTGGACTCCAGCAGTAAAGACTCTGTAAAGGCCAGTTTGGATGTGAAGACAATATGTAGTTTTATTTTCACATCACAGGCTCCATTATTAATGCATCCAATATAAATGTACGACAATGGCATAACCTAGCCAAGTCTTGAAACATCGCTATTGTCTTCTAGTAACAAGATGTCCTCAACATTTTGTTGCATAATTTATTTCACATTTCTCTCTCACGAACATCAGCATACAGCATACATCTGTAATAATCAATATCTAGCATCGACCCAATGAAGCACACGGGCGATCTAGTAGTAGAAATACTTTAGGACTCTGTCAAAATAACACATGCAGGAGCCGGACCAAATATGCGTCCGAACACTTTGAAGAAAGCAGAGGAATGGCCACGAAGTATCGTGCCACTTCTGCAAAGTGAGATCGGCTTAAAAAACGTCTGCAACGTTTAGGACTCTGCAAAATAACACATTTATGCGTCCAAAACTTTGACAAAGCAGAGGAATGGCCACGAAGTATCGTGCCACTTCTGCAAAGTGAGATCGGCTTAACGTCTGCAATATTTGTCCAAAAGACAATGATGTACTTCCGGGTAACCCAGGAAACGGTACATCAACAAATATGGTCTATAAACAAGCCTTATCGATATCAATCGATATGTTATGATTTAACTCATAACAATCATTCAGTCTCTCTTCTGCCTCTCCCACCCTGAGGATTCCAGAACAAGAATTTCCTTGCAGTGCTATCAGTAGGTTTCCTCATGGCATGTCTATTCATCGCCAGCATTTTCCTTCTTCTCCTATCCCACTGGCACATGTAATTTTGATGAAGGCATATGGACTGATGCCCTGTGTGGTTCCCAGGGGTCTCTGAAGAGTCCACAAAAGAATAGGACCACTACACCCTCAAGCTTATCGTACAAGGCAACTAATATTAGATTGTGCATGCGGCTGGCAACCTCATCATGTCAAATATATTGCCACTGAAACCACTGCTGCAAGATCATGTGACTGCTTGGTGCGGGCTTCCTGCAAGGGGACCAGTTGCTTTGTTGGCTCCTTGCTCCATAAGCAGCGCAAAGGAAAATGATGATGATGTGGGTTTCTGCGTCTTGTAGGGCAGCAACAAACTGCTTCCACGTTGCTCGGTCGGCAGCCATCCTTCATGCAGTGCCCCAGCTCTGGTTCATTCTTTGCATCTCGGCCTCCAAAGTTCTCCTCCAAGTTGTTTCTGGTCGGCCTCTCTTTCTCTTTCCTTCAGGGGTCCATAGCATAGCTGTTCTTGTGATGACATCAGTGTCTCTTCTGAGGACGTGGCCAACCCAACTCCAGTGTCTGCCAGCTATGATGGTGTGCGTGTCCTCTTGGTTGCTCCGAGTAAGCAGGTTGATGATGGTATTTGGCGAAAAGATTCGGAGAATTTTTCTTAGGCAGATTGAAAGAGAACAGTTTTGACATTAATGATATTAATAATTGTTGAAATGGTTAAAATGAGGTGGCAGAAACAGAATTGCAGATGAATATAACAACGAAAAGTGTATAATTTTACTTTATCTGTTTTTTTTAATATTTCAGGAGGAGAAGGAAAAAGTACCCAAAAAGAAGCAGAAGCGCAAATTAGGAAAGAAGGAGGGAAATCCATTAGATCTGCAGGCAGATTCAAATGAACCAACATACTGTTCATGCAAAAGTGTTTCATATGGAGAAATGATTGGATGTGATAATGAAAAGTGTGCCATTGAATGGTACCATTTTGGTTGTGTAGGTCTCCGCTCAAAGCCGAAAGGCAAATGGTATTGTCCTGATTGCAGGGGAGATAAATCTAATGTCAAAAGGTCAGACAAATAGGTGGCTTTTGATTTTGTGAAAAATGATTATTTTTACACTTGAAATCATATTTCTATCGTAGATATATAAAATAAGAATGAATCTGAAATAGCATATCTTAATACCGTAAATGAATCCATAGCCATAACAAAAATCTATGGCGCTGGGTACAAACATTATCTTTTCTCAACAGATAATTCAAATGTCAAAAGGTGAGACAAATTGATAACTTCTAATTTTATTTGTAAAAACTTATTATTTTTACACTTGAAATCATATTTCTGTTGTAGATATTTAAAATAACATAGGCTCTGAAATAGCTAATGTAAACGTGTTTAATTGAAATGCCATAAATGAACCCAGAACCTTAGTAAAAAAAGTGTTTAGGCTGGGTACAAACAGTATCTTTTGTGGGGAGGTAATTCTAATGTAAAAAGTTCAGATTAATAGATAACTCCTAAATTTGTTTGTGAAAAATGATTATTTTTACACTTTAGATCATATTTCTGTCGCAGATATTTCAAATAACAATGAATCTGAAATAGCAAATAGATGACTTTTAATTTTGTGAAAAATGATTAGTCATATCCCTTCTCAGTGTCCCTGGTAAAATCTACTCTAGAATCCTAGAGCAGAGACTCCGACGCCTAGCTGAGCCACAATTGGATGAGGTCCAGTGCGGATTCCGAGCAAACCGAAGTACTAATCTTCACACTCAGACAGCTGAGTGAAAAGGCCCTTGAGTATAAGAGTGAGATCCATCTTTGTTTCATAGATCTGGAAAAGGCATTCGACAGGGTCCCCTGGAGCAAAGTTTGGGACTGTTTGGCAAGGAAGAACATTCCAGAACCTCCGATTCATGCTATACAGAGCTTCTACAAGTCTTGCAGAAATTATGTGAGGACAGCAAACCATAAGTTAGAAGAGTTCAGGACCACCACTGGTGTAAGACAAGGTGATATCCTGTCACCTTATCTTTTCATACTCCTCATGGATGATGTTATCAAGTCATGTAAGGAGAAAACAAGAAAGTATTCAGTGGGGTACTGGAAGATGAGACAGGTATGTATTTCAGAGCTGGAATTTGCTGATGATGTCGCCCTGATTGCTAAATCAGAGGCACATCTCCAATCCAACCTGCAAGTCTGGAAGGAAGAGCTGGAGAAGAGAGGGATGGTCATAAGCAGCTCTAAAACAAAATCCATGGTGATATCACGAGAAGAAAGAATGCATCAGATTAAGCTGGGAGAACAGGTCCTGGAGCAGGTTGACAACTTTAAATATCTCAGAGCTATATAGACCGAAAGGGAGGCATCAAAGAAGAGTTGGCCACTCGAAAAGCAGCAGCTGGGAAATATCTATGTCCATCTATGTCCCAGTCTTGACATATGGATGCGAGTCATGGGCAATGACTACAACCCATAAAAGCCAGATCCAAACCTCAGAAATGAGGTATCTGAGGAAGGTGGTTGAAGTAACAAGAAGAGACATAGTCCGCAACCAGATGATACGTCAAGGCCTAAAATCCCACCCCCTGCAGACCCTAGTAGAACAGTCCCAACTAAGATAGTTTGGCCATGTCTGCAGAATGGGAGAAGATCGGCTACCACGACAAGCATGGGAAACAAAGAGCCAGGGATCCAGACCCCCAGGATGACCCAGAGTCCGCTGGGAGGACAACATTAGACAATCTTTGAAGGACCTAGGACTAGAATGGAACCAGGCCAGGAGGAAGACAGCCGATAGGATAGTCTGGCGCTCTCTCTTCCAAACCTCTACACCTCACGGTGAAGGGGAACGACTAAGTAAGTAAGAAAAATGATTAGTTTTACACCTGAAATCATATTTCCATCATTGTTAATGTGTTTAATTAATATCATTTTTGTATTCATTCATCTCCTTTTTTGCCCCTTAGTGAGCATGGAGCCACCACTAGCAGCTGGCCTCTTTACAGGAAGCCTGTATAATAGCACATACTCACGCAGTGGTGGTTTCTGACCCAATTTAATTTACATGGCAAAGTTGCCAGTCCTATGCAAAACCTTACATTAGTCGCCAGCGTTTCTGAGGGGGTAGTAGGCCTGTTCTTTCTGTTTTCTCTCAGAGAGGGCAGTGTGTTTAATTAAAATGCCATAAATGAACCCAGAGCCATAGCAACAAAGTTTTGTGCTCGGCACAAACAGTATCTTTTGTGTTCGACACAAACAGTATCTTTTGTGTTCGGCACAAACAGTATCTTATGTGTCTCCCCCTCCACCACCTTGCTGTGAGCACCTGGAAAGACTACCTCTCCTTTGCTGTGGCCCTGAGTGAGCCCCTTGACTACAGAGCACAGAGGCCTTTGTCACTGCATCCGAGATTCCTGAAAATAATTGGAATTTCAATACATTCTACTAAAAGCAATTTCATCATCATTTTCATATTCACTTCCTATGTAGCTGCCATAGTAGCTCACCCTCTGGTAGGAAGCCTGCACAAAACATTCACATGTTCTTGCAGTGGTGTTTTCTGTAGGAGTTTGTTTTACATGATAAGGTTGCCAGGCCCGTTCACAACCTCATATTAGTTGCCTTGTGTGACATGCTAGTTGTTGTTGTTGTTGATTAACCTTTAGCACGCTGCGGGCGACACATGTCGCCGAAGATAACCTATGCTCTGCACGCTGGAGCTGCCATGTGTCGCCTTACGGATATCACCGTTTCTAGCATGAGGACTTGTGTACACGTGATTTCAGCCCCGTATGTTAAGTTGTAATGTTATTTGCAAGAGAGTTAGCTTCCGTTTCCGATCTTAAAAAAGCGATGGGTGTATCCGCATTTATTTTTTTGTAAATTTTTTAAATCGAAATGAATCTGCATCAACACACAGCCATTTTTGCTCTAATTTTATTGGATTCTGACGCCATGCGGTGGGGATGAGATTTTTGTCTTTATAAGCGCTGATATCGGTTCTCAGAATATGTTTGATGGCTGAGATGGAAACGAAAGTAAAATGGCCTTTCAAGTATGTATAATGTTAGGGGTTAGGACTAGGAATATCGGAAAGATTTAGAATTTCGGCCGAATGTCACAGCTGACGAGAGCGTTTGTTGCTTTGCTACTGATGATGGGTGTAACGAAAAGATCGTCATTTGATTTGTATTGGTCTATTGGTCAAATGACTTTCATTGAGATGCAAGGGATATGGACCCTTCGTTTGCTGGTTATTTTTTTAAATTTTTTTTTAAATTTTAAAATAAAAAAAAAATATTTTTTTTTATTTTAAAATTTTTTTTTCGTTTTTTTCATCTTTCCTTTCCTCTCTTCCTATCACATCTAATATGTACACAAACAAATTTTATATCATCAGATTCACCATTCATTTATTTATATAAATTCCAAACATGATAGCAATTGACCAAGAAACACAAAAACTATAGACATTAAGGGTCACCCACTATAGAAACGGGACGCTGTGAAAAAGAATGCAGCTGGAGGCGAAAATTTTCGCCAAAGAATGCAGCGTGCTAAAGGTTAACTAGAGTTGCTTAGCTAGTTGCCATTTCACAGCCAATGCCAACTTGAAGAATCGACATGCCAGTAAAAACAATTTAGTTTACATTTTTTTTCCCCTACTTTTACCAATTAGTTATGAATATTGTTACTAGGTACCACAAACTGCCGCTTCGCTGCGGTCGAAAAATTCTGTGACGCGCAAGCGAGGCCCAGTTTGGGCCCTTTTCAACCTCGCTCTGCCTAGTAATTAATTTGCCTTTTCTAAATAAAAATGATATCTTCTGGTTCCTTGATCTTTCTTCTTTCATAATATGTCAATTATAACTTTCTGCATGTCATTGAAATTGAGTGAGACAAAAAACAAAAACATCATTAAACCGCTCTTGCCGTGCGCTGGCTGACTGGCGCTCAAGAGAGTGAAATTCCCTGAAAGGACCCCACTTCATTCAAAGCGTCGGCGCTGTGTCCTCAAACATGCTATACTTATACGGTTTTCACCAATGAGAAGAGCGGAAACTGAGGTTTACGCACATGTAACACAAGGCACAGATTTGTTATAGGAAGATATCGTAAATTCGAAGTGAATGAGAAAGTTTGGATTTTATTACACATCTGGGAGGCCTACCTACACTCGTGTTACATCAAACAAACGAGCAACCATTCTGCTAAAATTGTATCAAAGTTTTAAACATCATAGTTATTTGAGCAAAGAGCGAAAGAACGTTAAAAGACAGCACCTCCAACACATTTCGGCGTGTAAACATAATGGCGGATGTTCCATCTGACAAACCCGGACACAATGGGCCGGCTGTACGAAACACAGCACGAAATGACTCAGGTGCTGAACTGAAAGTTTCACCAATGGAAGTCGACGCAATATGTGTTCTGAGTAAGTTTTGAACTTTGTTTTATTTCTATTCATTTCAGACCTATTTTGTTTATTTGCAATATAGCAACGGCAAGTGACGGAGGGTAGATGTATTAGTAAAAGAACAGCCAAATGTGACGTCTCGATTCACACATTTAGACAGAAAGTTTTTCGTTTTTTAAGCAATTTTGGGGGTGGGGTATTGTTGTTTATGTAGCTATTTGGTTTTATCGGACCATCACCATTTTCTAAACATTCGGTATCAGAATTAAGGTCTAACACTTAGTAACAGTTTGTAAAGCCGCTGACCTCCTTTCGATAACGTTATGGATGTCAAAGGTCATGTTTAGAATTTAGCTTGCTACACATTTGTGAATGTTAATTTTTTTTAAAAATTGCCTCTCTCCCTTAATTAACCTTTTTTTTCTCAATTATTTCAGGGGACGATCGTTATGATACTCTTGGTTTCTCTGTGCTACCCGAACAGAATGTGAGTAAAGGACAACTACAGTACAGGTGCCAGATGTCAGTACAACAAGCCAGTGCCCTGAGAGGAGATTCACTTGAGGACTTTCTGAACACACAATTATCTTTTGATGCAGCTGACCTCAAGTGACAGTGAGTTGGACACGGACTAATATGTAATGTTTCTTTGTTTCTAAAAATCAAATTTTAAGCAGTAAAGGTTGTTTCAATCAAGAAAATAACCATCAATTTGAATTGTACAACTAAAATTACATAAATATGGAAGTTTTCAGCTCTATAGCTGCAATATTCATGATTTTATGACAACATTTGGAATTTCGTGAGATTTTTATTTCGAGCTGCAAATTTAGCCTTTGATCCATTTTCACATAATGCAGTTGTATAGTATTCAGTATTTCATGTGGCTCAAAAAAATTAAGCATCAAGTATATAATGCTCTCTTTAAGCTCAATAAATCTTATAGCTTTCCTGTGTGTAGTTTTTGATGTATGAGTGCATGAAAATGCATATTTGCACTTTACGAGCACAACAATGAGACTTGAAACTGTATCTTTTGTCAATTTTGATGGTCCATAATTCATTTAATTGATTTGTTGTACTTCCCATGTTTCTTTTCTGCAATAAGGACTTGTATGACTTTGTACAAAAAGCATTATTGACTTGGTAAGTGTTTGTTGACTGTAGTTATGATTGTGCAAAGTCAGGCAATTTGTTCGGTGCGAAGATGTTTGAAAAATTGTGTAATTCCCCACAATTTTGAAATGCTGTAACTCGGTTGTTTGATGTCCGATTTTTAAAATTTAAAAAGGAAATTTCATGGCTTAAAGAGATCCATTAAGATCTATAAACAAAGACACTGTAAAAACAAAATGAAAAATCAGTTTGTGTGGTACCTATTGTTACTCCAAAACTTATAAAAGATCTCTGAGACTATTCATGAAAAGATAATGCTTATAATGCAGCATTAAAGTGCAGTGAGTCATAAAACTCAGAGCAGATCACATAAATAAACCTCATCTGGCAAATTGACCCCACAAAATTTTATTATTTTCCTTTTTGCTGCCCATGGATCATGGACCCACAACCGCCAGCAGGCCCCCTGGCCTTGAGCCAGCACAAGGCATTTACAAGCTCTTGCAGCAGTGGTTTCTGAAGCTATTTGTTTGACATGATGAGATTGCCAGCCTCGGGCACAACCTCGTGTTAGTCACCTTCTATGACATGCCGTGAAGTATCCGTGTCTGAATAAACCGTGGTTTAGAATCTTTTTTTTTTTTTTTTGATGAAGAGTCTTGCCTTTTTTAGCAATAAAACTTTAAATTTAGTTTCTGAAGCCATTTGTATGATGAAACAAAACCCCATATTTGCTTTGAGTTTTTCATTTTGTAAATGTGCATTTTGTTTTATTTGTCACTACTGAGATGTTCCAGTCTAATTGTTGGAAGGCGTTTCCTGGTAGACTTACTTAGTCATTCCTCTTCTACCCTGGGGTGTAGAGGTTTGCCAGAGAGAACGCCATACTATCCTATCAGCTGTCTTTCTCCTGGTCTGGTTCCAGTCTAGTCCTCGGTCCTTCAGAGATTGTCTAATGTTGTCCTCCCAGCGAATTTTGGGTCATCCTGGAGGTCTGGATCCCTGGCTTTTAGTTTCTCATATTTGTCGTGGTAGCAGATGTTTCATATATACGCACATACACATATTTATTTATTCGTTCTGCACCCTTCAGCTCCCCAGGTGGCATAGACCTTCAAAAAACTCATGCTCACTAATTCTTTTACATCCCATCAGCTCAAAATCTTTCCCCGTCGTCTTCATCCCTTTCATTTCTGTCTTCAGTTCTCTTCTCCGTGTGTTTTTCTGTCTACCTTTTTTACCCTGGGGACTCCAAAACATTGACAGCCTTGTAATGCTATCAGTACGTTTTCTCAGTGTGTGTCTTATCCATCTCCAGTATCTTCTTTTTAACACTCAGGACTAGATTAACAAAACTGTCAGCGAGAAAGAAGCAGACGTTCGTAAATGAGTGCTTGTGCAAAATAGAAGGATTCAAATGGTATAACAAGATCTCAACTCCACCTAGGCCGGTCCCAAGCCCGGCTGAATAAGGAGGAGGGCGGCCTGCATAGAGGCCATAAGGAGGCAGCCCCTCCACCATACAAAGGCACAACAGGCCAATCACCTGTTTGCTTTAAATCATGATTACGCGAACTACAAGAGAGAAAACCGGATTGATTCTAAATGTGACAAACTGGAACGGACTACAACTTACGGAACTTGGAACACAAGAAGTATAAATGGGAAAGAAGAGGAGCTGGTGGAAGAAATGGATATGAGGGACAGGCCAAAACTAGAAATCCTGGGCATATATTCGTGGAAACAAAGAATATGAGAGGACTAAGTATGATTGATACCAGAGGTCATTGGAATCTCGATGGCCAACAACATTGCTGCTCTACAGTGGGGTGTTGTATCTCCACATCTGAAAGAGCTAAAGGCGGGCGTGGGTTGCATTCTGGCAACATAAACCAAAAGAGATAGATATCAATTGCTGGTCCTTTTAAATGGAATGCACATTATGGTTGTAAACAAAAAAGAATGAGAAAACACATGTCTATCCTGCGTTGATTACTATAACATAATAGGAGATCCCCCCCCACAACAAAAAACCCACCTTTTGCCAAAAAAAATATCCCATTAAAAAAATGTAAACCCATTCGTCCTAATTGAGGGATTGACGAGAGCCAGAGGTCATGGAGGGAATTCTATTCGAGCTGCTTCCCAAAGGCAAGTGGTATGGACTGTGCCTGGAAGTAAAATGTATCGATGCCATCAGAGAGATTTCATGTCAGAGTTGGAATTAAATTGACCATGCTAGATGGGGCCCAGGGGGGGGTAGGGGGGTTGGGGAGGGGGGGGGGTATCGGAATATATGAGGCTAAGCGATTACTACTCACATGAACAATGTGATAAAGAGTATGGCGGCAGATCTTTTCCCTTTGTAGAATTCTGCAAGGAACTTTGTGAGCAGAATCTGATATCATTAACAAACTGATCAAAAGTTTTTCCCCAATAACGCGCATACATGTGGGACCATAGAACACATTAGATTTGCTAAGCAACCCACACAAAGAAGCGGATGAAGTCTAGTATGATTCGGACATCGATCAATATTATTGCCATAGTTAGAAGACGCATCTATTCAACATTTGTCTGACGATGATGCCTAGAGTCTGGAGGGGGCCAGAGTATTTAGAAGTGATACATACCTGCTTACTAATCTCAAATCGAGACAACTGATGAAGAGTTTGTTCAGACTTAGGAATCCAGCCCAGCGATTCACGCAAGAAACCCAAGTAAAAACGAAGTGAGAACATGCAGCATTAAGACCTGCAAGCTGAAGAGGGAACAAGAATTAAGACCAGATATTCAGGCGGCTCTATTGCTTACAGTGAGTGAGAAACACAAGAAGAAAAACCTGAATGACTTGGTAAACCTCTCTGGGCTTTAATTCAAGGATTCATAAAGAAGCTGCTTGCGAAGCATGTGGCTGAAGTCCACGACTTGGGAACAATGAGAAATGAGGACACCTTAGTGGACAGGGAGTGTGGATACAAACAGGAAAATAAGTAGAGAAGTAAATGGCATGGAGAACGAATACTAACACTAGCAGCTATAAACACAGCCAGGTCAAATAGAGAAATTATGAGAAATATGGGAGATATGTAACAGATAGAAAGAACAATGGTGCTAGCAGCAAATCAGACAGTCGATGGTGAAGAATTAGGAGCAAAGACTAGAAAAAGATGTGCATGAAAACAGAAATTGTTCTATATAGACCCTAAAGAACATGAAGGGAAGTGAAAAACAATTGCCTTTATATCCATGCAAAATACGTTTTATTAAAGTGACAAGCAAGCCGCTTAATAATTTGGGTTTACTGCCGGAATGTGAAGTGATGGTCAAAGATGATTATTTCTCAGATATCTTGATGGTGGTGAAGCAAGTCATGCACAGATTATGAATAACATAGAAATGAAGATGATTGAAGTAAAACCTATAATTAGGAGTTTGTGTGAAGATATAAACTATGAAAGAATTCCTCATGATTGGGCGTGTCATGTTAGACACAGGTCCACCCCACCAGTATGGCACTTGGGTGGAATGGAAGTTAAGCTAAAGAATAGGGAGCATTGTAATTGGTGTTTTACGTGGCGTGCGTGCTATAACTATCCATCGAATATGGCTTATATCATGGGCGTAGCTAGCTAGTCAGGCGATTTCTAGTATTCTATTTCATTAAGGGTTATACAGGAAGACAGTATTTAGATGCATATAAGACTCTAAACGGATGGTGAGCTATTAAGCCGATCATAAACATACGAATTTTTCAAAATATAGCATATGGGTGACGTCAAAAGATGTGACAATGGTAGGGAAAACACTAGAGCGCATATACCCGTTTATTCATTGTTCCCATGTTAAAATCATTACTCTTTTCATTTTTATAGGATATCTTTAGAGCAGAGAACTTCGGTGGCATGCTAGGTCTTGCTACGTCCGACAATGCTTTGAGATGAAGGGATGTCCATGTTCGCGGCATTCGAGCAAAGTTTACTGAAGGCTATCACAAGACACTAGTATCTTCTATTCAGACAGCTATTGTGAAACTGGCCCTTTTTTGGCCTAGTTTTGAGTATAATTGAGTGATGTATCCATTCTTTTGTGTTTCAAGAATTAGAATTCTTGGAAAAGAGCTGACATGTTGTTGCCAGTGTGCCCTGAGCCAAACTAAGGGATGGTTGCAGGCTTAAGAATCAGCTATCCAAGACACCTTTAAATATGATTCAGGTGCTGCTACTACAGTGAGAGCTTGCTACACATGTCCTTGCACAAGATAATTTATGTGAGTGACAGAAATCATGTAAGTCAGTAAGAGTTCAAGGACCTAACCGACTGTTGTGTTAACAGATTTGTAAGACTGAATAATGTGAAGGTATCCTGTTCACGTCCCTTATCATTATTCATTAATCTCCTCGATGTGCAAACGAGGTTGTCATACTAATAAGCCATGTAATGTGAGGACGATAACAAGAAAGTATTCAGTGGGGCTATTTGTTCTACTGGCAAGATTTGAGATCTAAATTGTCTTGATATTTTCAGAGTCTGGAATTTTGTGATGAATGTTGACTACTGTTCTGCCTGATTGCCGCTAATCTAGATTTGGCATCATTCGTCCGAATTATGCAACGGACTGCACAGTTGAAAGCGTAAAGAAGTAGGGAGGAAGAAGAGCGATGAGTCTATTAAGCAAGCGTTCTGAAAACAAAAATCTCCATGTTGAGTTGCAGTATATCCAAAAAACCGAGTAAAAGAAGACGACAATTCAATGATTCAAGCTAGGGTATTGGAGGATTCAGGTCTACTGGGAAGCAGTGCGACCCCACTTTAAATACCTAAATCAAAGAAGTGTGAGTATGACGACTGGGAAAGGCGAAGCTATCAAAGAAGAGTGTGGCACACCTTCAAACGTTCTAGCTAGTCTGGTTGGGAGACTTTTTAAGGCCATAAAATGTAGGATCTCAATCAGCATAGAAGATGTGAGGTGTAGAAACTGAAATGTCGCTTTGTATTTATAATCTGCTCTGTCGAAGTAATGTCCTAGTTTCTTGACATGATATGATGAGAGTCAGAGGTACAATGTTAGTTGAACCTACAAAAGCAAGATCAATAAGAAATTAAGTATATTTGAAGTGGATGGTTGCTGTTTGACGATGTGTAACCAAGAAGATGACTATGGTTCAAAACAGACAGTAGTACAAGTCATAGGGCCTACAAAATCCTGACTCCGTCGTACTAAGACGCGTCAAAGTTTTAAGAGACTTTCTGTACCCAATCTAATGTGGAAGCTGTATTGGTTATAGTTGTTGTGACAATTTGACCATGCGAATGGGAGATAGAGTCCCGGGCTTTACCCAAACAAGCCAGGATGTGGTGAAACACCAAAGAGCATGAGGATTCCAGGGGATCGCCCTAGGAAGATTCAAGTAGCAATAGAGTCCGCCCTGTGCTAGTTGTTGTAGTAATTTATTGAGTGACGATCGATGATGGAAACAATTAAGACTAAATCTTCGTTTGAATGGATTTGATTATCCGAGGCACTGTCCTAGAATGCAACAAGTCGACTATGTGAGAAGACAGGGAGTGGCTCTCTTGAAATATGGAAGATAGCTTGTCTGTGCGGCATACATCCAAATGATTTGCCAATTACCTCATACGATCGTCTATGAAACAAATGTTGCTTAAGGGTAGAAGATTGGTGTATTAGACGAGCTAAGGTAAAGGTATACAAATGCTTCGGTTCTTTATATGCAATGATTAGAAATGATGAAGGAACATCTAATAAGGAAGATTTAACACTTTATGCCCAGTGATAAATGATAGCCGATTTAAGTGTTACAAAGCAAGATGCTAAGGATATCTATAAAAGTGCTTCGTAGAGTTCTGGAAGATAAATATATTAACAGCTGGACTAATAATAAACACATTCAAGATAAGTATTACAGCTGATCTGAAGATACACAGTAACCAGTTCAAACTAAAATCTATTTAGAAGGAGCAAATTCTACCCACATAAAGTTTAACATATCTTGCATTCATTATTGAAACTTGAAGTTAGACATATGTCAGATCCAGAATTAGTCTGATTAGTGGTAACTGGAGACTTTAAAAAAATGTCCATGGAGTGAGCCAAGTCATAGAAAGACCTTGAGCAGTTTGGTATGTGACAGGTCAGGACTTTGCATTGACGTCTGTTCAAGCTAATGTGTGCCTAGTGAACTTCTAGCTCCAAGTGGAACTGAAAATGTGGAAGGTGATGATGATCAGAGACTAGGGGCTGACCTGTTGGATGTTTACTATCTGCGATATTTTCACATAACAACTGAATGTCCATTATAATCGACGGAAACCACGATCCAGGGCTGGCCGAGTGGCCTAGATTAGGCTTCAAACCCCTAAATGTTGACCAGTTTGATCCTAGGTTCAAAACTGGTGATAGCATCAAAACATCCATTTTACTTAGTTGTAAATGGATGCACATGATCACGGTTTTCTTGCAGTTAGTGCGAAGGCAATAGGCGAATGATACAAGGAAATCTTAGTCACCACCACCTGATAACGTTACGAACCTAGTCATTATTGAAGATCTCTAACATTTCATCTCCCCTACTGTTAGTAAGCACTCATTTTGAAACATCAGTGAGAAAACTTATAAGATAAAAGGATGGATTATAGATAACATGCGGGCTAGTACTCGGGTCATCCTGCACATCTCCACTGCTCAAGAACATTGTCTCTGACCTGAATCACTTATACCTCCATCACGAACAAAACACAAGCTACACAGTAGTTCCTCACCGATATCTGATAAATAAGACAGAACTAAGTATCTTCAATCACTAAATTGTGGAATTCCCTAGACAAAATAAAACATCAAAATGTTGTATCAAAAGATATGACATTAAATGTCAAAGTCACTAATTTTGGTAACTTTGATATGACTAAAGTATTCCTAATGGTGAGAAGTAGCTTTAACGCTGACACATGCTACATAACATGGAGCTAGAAAGAAAAAATGCATTCACTGATGATAAGACATACTTTTATTGACATGACACAGAGTATAAATATTAGTGCATGCCCATTTATACAGAAGATAAAGCTAGTGGTCTTAACTCGTTATGATCTAAAGAATCACTACATGTGTCATGATACTCATGTGGCAATCCTGACCCTTTATTGTATGCCCCGATAAGCCATACAAGAAGTATGGTAACAGAACACATTACTATACCAAGGATGCATAGTGGAACACAAGACGGCAGACAAGCAAGATGACATGTAATGAGGACATCAATGAATAAACGAGATTTTACAGCCATGTTGCTAAGCATCTAAACAGACATCTGATACGTCCTTTCTAGCATGTTCAGCGACAAAAAAACTCAAATGAAGTATTATAATAGAGCTGTGTACTATTCGTCTTCTCTTTGAAGTGCAGAATGCTGGAGAGATAACAATTCTGAGAGGAAATTCCCGTAATTGTCCCTCTATCACACATGATCACTCCATAGGGAGCGGAAAAGAAAGTGATGATGATGATTGAGGCATGAATCAATTGTTGGTTCAGAGACAACAGAAAAGCATGAGATAGGCTAATGGTGCAGCACTAATATTCTTCTTTGCTTGTTCAGTTCTCTGGTAAGCATCTTCAATGCTTGTCCAGTTCTCTGATAAGCATCTTTTTTTGCTTGTTCGGTTCTCTGATAAGCATCTTCTTTGCTTGTTCAGTTCTCTGGTAAGCATCTTTTTTGCTTGTTCGGTTCTCTGGTAAGCATCTTCTTTGCTTGTTCAGTTCTCTGGTAAGCATCTTCATTGCTTGTTCAGTTCTCTGGTAAGCTTCTTCTTTGCTTGTTCAGTTCTCTGGTAAGCATTGCTTGTTCAGTTCTCTGGTAAGCATCTTCATTGCTTGTTCAGTTCTCTGATAAGCATCTTTTTTGCTTGTTCGGTTCTCTGGTAAGCATCTTCTTTGCTTGTTCAGTTCTCTGGTAAGCATCCTTTTTGCTTGTTCAGTTCTCTGGTAAGCATCTTCATTGCTTGTTCAGTTCTCTGGTAAGCATCTTCATTGCTTGTTCAGTTCTCTGATAAGCATCTTTTTTGCTTGTTCGGTTCTCTGGTAAGCATCTTCTTTGCTTGTTCAGTTCTCTGGTAAGCATCCTTTTTGCTTGTTCAGTTCTCTGGTAAGCATCTTCATTGCTTGTTCAGTTCTCTGGTAAGCATCTTCTTTGCTTGTTCAGTTCTCTGTAGAGCGTAGTGTATAAGTAACTCATGCTAAGCCTGTTTTATGCTGTCTGTTCAAGTTATTTCCCTTGTGCCTGTCTCCAGTGTTGTTTTCCTTGTGTTTGTATATCTCTCTGTTTATTTTCAGTGTTGGAATATATATCTCTATTTCTAATTTTTAATTTTCTTCCTTTGACCCGTCTGTGGTACTATCCTTTGGTATATCATCCATTCATTACACCTTAGTTCCCAATGGAACATATGCCTTTGTAACACTCATGGAGCCGCGCTGGTGTAATGGTTACTACACTTCGCTGCTGATCGGGTGATCCAGGCTCGAGTACATTTGAAGATGTTATCTTCGATCGGGACTTGGACTGCAATAATTCGAGCCCTGGCGAAGACATTTGAAGAAGTGTCTTCGACCAGGTACTGGAATAACCTGAACGGCTCCTGAGCCGACCCAGCTCAAATGGATACCTCAGAAATCGGCGAGTATCTGCCTGAATGGCGAGAGGACACCTGTCAGTGTACAGGGAAAAAGGGATACTCACGTAAAATCAGTCTCAGGTTAGACATATTAACCTGAGATTTTGCCTCGAGTATTAGCGGGCGTACGAAAAAAAAAAAGTAACACTCAAACTAAGTCTACCAGTCCCGTACCATCAGCTCAAACTTTCCATGACTTCCTCAACCCTTTCATTTCTAATCCAGTTTTTTTCTCCAATTTTTTTTTTTGTTGGTCCCTTCTACCTCTCTTACCATGGTGATTCCACAGTGAGATCTTCTTTTTAAAATACCCCTTCCGGGGGTCAAAGTGAGGTCTATTGACTTTATTTAGTAGAATGTGTGAATTGTGTGTGCTCCCGGCCCTGGTTAAGACACTTTGATCTTAGCCAAAAGGCCTTTTTTTTTCCCTCGCATGAGGTCGCATTGATCGCACGCCCATACCCGGCCCTGGCCAAGACACATGATCCTAGCCAAAGCCGGATAGTAGGCGCAAGTCCAAACACAAAAAGACCCAATGACACACAAGTGTCATTTTAGTGATCCTCTGTGTTTTCACTTTAAAAAAAAAAACAAAAAAAAACCTTTATTAGTAGGTACCCCAAACCGCCCGCTTTGAGCTGTTGCCAGTGGAGAAAACTTAGGGAAATTCGTCAAGTTTAAGTCGTCACTGCCCCTTTGCTATTAAGCAGATTGTAATAAAATTTATATCACCATACTCTTTATCTTCTTCTCTTTTGAAATGTATTAATTAAAAAAAAAATAAAAGCTATTGAAGTATTTTTTTACTAATAAAAACGAACATCAGCGTTACGCGTAGTTTGCTACGGCTCCGAACGTTTTCGTCTCACCCCGCTTCATTCAAATGAGGATCGCTTGACCAGCAAACGTCTGATTTGCATACGGTTTTCACCATTAGGCGGGTCAGATCCACAGCATTAATTTCGTATAATGCAAGCTGGAGAAAACAAAGTGGAAGACGTCGATTTATCGAAGTGAAGTCGCAATTTTACAAAATTTGACATTTTAAGTTGTGTTATAATTCCTTGCATGGTATGAGAAGGTTCGGGAGCCATTTTTATTTATTCCTGTAAAATATCAAAGACTTTTGATGTTTGCTGGTGAAGCGATTTGACTTTTAGTAACGCTCTCTCAGTCAAGAATTTTAGCGAAAAATGCAGAGCGAGGCTGTTACATCGACCGTGATAAGTCCCTATGTCGATCAATCTCGGCATGCCACTTATGTTGGTTCGTGCTCAAACTTCATCACATCTTCTGATTTGAAGATGACTATACGTAAGTATATCACTTATTAAGAATGTTTTGAACTTTAAATGTAAACTTTACAATAGTTTTAATATTATTTAGCAATTTAACACGATCACATAGTTGTTGTAACAGCGTGAAATGAATGTGTTATCAACACTTCAGACATTCACGCATCAATCTAATTATTTCACGAGCTTGAAAAGCTAAGAAAGTTACCAATCTGAATAAAAAATGCATGTTTTGATTAATGTGTAATTGAATGAAGGTTTATTTTGCAACATAATAGGGTGAATTATATCTCAAAAGCGAAGGATATCGCAAGGCCAAAAGCCATTTGCCGACATATCGAGTCAAGGCTAGGAGACCGGACAATGTCATAATTAAAGCTGCTGATGCTGTACTGAAATGTCCAGACTCGCAGCCAATAGTTGATAGTCTTATAATTCCCCGAAAAGAAGAAATATATATAAACAGCTTTCATAAAATAGGAGCCGCAGTAGCTATATATAATATATTATAATATAATATTGTAATTTCCTATTACTCGTACCTTTTTGCTCCATAGTGAATATGTGTAGTTATGTGTTCTTTCGTAGCAGTTAGGTTTAGGATTAGGGTTAGTGTTAACCCTAAAGTTAGTGTTAACCCTAAACACGAGTAATGTAATACTATAATAGACTGGAATGGAAGAAACGAAGTAAAGAATCAGAGAGGGCAGTTAAAGAAAAAAATCAAACAGCGAATAACTGACAACAATAGGAGGAAAAAAAGAGAAAGATGTTAAGAATGCAGAGAAGAAGTTAGAGTTATATAACACAATCATTAGCCATAGGGGTCTGTGCACCACAAAGGAGGATGTGGATACAATTTGTAAAGGACGAAATGCCCTTAGAATAGAAATCTTAAGGCTCAGTTAAGATACAGAAAATTAATATTGAATGATAAGGACATTAAACTTTTAGGAAATATCAAAGAATTGTATTTTGGACTTCTGAAGCATTTAGGTTTTGAGGCGTCATTGCCCTCTCGCAGGGAAGGAGTGCACCACGATCATTCTCCTCCAGTTTAAAAATGTCTTTTTAAATGCTAATAACCAGTTGTTTAAAAATAAATATAGCGTTTAGATGTTGTTAATTATTGTTTAGATGTTGTTAATTATTGCCTACACATTTTTTAAAATGAAATATGGACAGTATCTTAAAAAAAAAAATTTTTCTTCATTTTCACATTTTCTTCTTCCCATGGGACAAATTGGCCTCTGGACACATTTTAAAAAAATTATACAAGAACAAATAGATGTTTAAATCGTGTGAAAAAAATTGAGATATATGTGTGTAGTATGCAGATTGATATGTACAAATTTAAAGCTTGTACCTTTTATATTTTTTTGAAATATGATGTTGTGAAAATTGATGATCATGCAAAATACTACATTTTTTGGTAATGATTTGCAATATTTGGTCTAAAATATATTGATAATTATTCATGATATAGCCCTATAGTTTTCTGTATGTGATCAGTGTATTGCAGACTGTATGCTGTTTATCAGAGAAGGTTCTAAGATTATATTTAAGAAAACGGGAGCACTCTGAAGTTGGTGTGATGTAACTTTTTTAACTTTGTGAAAGTACATACACATTTTAAAATGCCGTAACTTTTTTATTTTTTGTCCGATTTTAAAAAAATTAAGTACCCAATTTCATGGTTTTCCTAGAGCTTCCAAACTGCATTGTTTTCTCTGGTGCTTCTGTGCAAACAAAAATCACTTTGTGGTACCTATTATTAGGTCAATGACACCATCAATGTTATTTACAAGAGTTTTAATATGTAAAAACGTGATGTAAGATATAAAAGTATAACATATAAAGTATAATATATAAAGTATCCCCTCTTATCCCTCCCCCCTATCCCCACATAAGCAATAACAGCAATCAATATTCACAAACAATATTATAACTAATCAAAACCAAAAGTCTTATCCCAAACAGTATTGCAACATTTCTACACAACAACCAAAGGCAAAAATATTTGAATGATGGGACAAATGAATGAGGCTATGAAGGTTCTAAGTACATCGACACCCTACCATGAGATGATTGATGAAGACATATGTGATAAAAAGTATTTACATTACATGTTATCTAAAGAAGAAATATTTACATTCAAAGCTACTTGCTTTGTATCATGACCGAGAGGTCGGTAAAACAACAAACTAGTTTTAAAGTTGTATTGTTATATCATGTGTTATTTGTTCGTATATCTGTGAAAATATTCTGTGGTTATAGTGTATGCCGTCATGTACAGCTTTGTTCCTACACGTCCATGCTAAGTATCTAAATTCCGCTAATAGAGTCAATAATTTAAGTTCCGTCGGTCTTGGTATCGAAGGTAAAGTATTCAACATGACCGCTTGGTACATGTTGACCGATTGATGTGTTTTGGACGCTTTTAGTGTTTTTAGTTTGTTTAGAGTAGGTACCACTGTTCTACATGTGTAAAACAAGTGGTCCTCTGTTTCTATTGTGTTGTTACTGCACAGTTTACATTTTGTTGGCGCCTTGCCAGCTTTTTTTGCTGATCTTTCGCTTACAATAGGTGTTAAACTGTACAGTAACCTGTATGTGACTTGTTTGACTTGTGGTTTAACGTCTATTGCATGAATGTTTGTGAAGCTTTGTGTGTGTGGTCTGTTATGAAAAGGTTGTACCCTCGTTTTATCCGTGTGCCTAAAAAAGATTCTTGTGCCCCTACAAGGAGTTTGTATATAAGTTTCGTGTCTTGCTTTACTAACTGTTCGTTCCCTTTTCAATTTTGTAGACATATTCTGAGAAGGGCGGTGGGGTACCAAAAAAAATGGAGTTGTTTGTTGTCTAGTTTACATAGTTTAAGTAGTCTAAGTCCGATATAATAGTGTGCTAAGGGGTACAAACTTGGGTTTTTAATTACCTCTCCTATATATTTAATCCTTAGGGCTTTTAATTTTAGTGTTGATGTCTTGCAAGGCTATCCCTCCCTTGTGTTTAGGTTGTATTAGGGTTACGTGTTTAATACTTTTAAAGGTGCCTCTAAAAATAAAATTCCTAATCAACACATTTATTTTGGTTACAATTGATTTTGGCATGATTTGGATATTCGCTGTATATATTATTTTTGGCATAATGAAACAGTTCACTATGATGCTTCTTCCAAAAATGGTGGCTGTTTTATATTTATATCTTTCTAACATGGTTTGAATTTTTTATAATAACTTTGCCCATGTTTTCGTGTTGTTAGGATCTTGTGGGCTACAGGAATAATTTATCCCATAAATTTTAATTCTGTTAACTTGCGTTAACTGAAAAGGGAAATCTGTTTTGTTTGCCCATTTACCTAATCCCATTATACTAGATTTTTGAACATTTAGTTTGGATTTGTTAGCGTATCCAAACTCTGTAAAGATTTCTAATATATTTTTTATAGAATCTACAGTTGCTGGAAGGAATATTGTATCATCAGCATACGCTAATGATTTCCTCTCTCCTTTCCCGGGAACAAAGGTTCCCGTGATGTTTACATCTTGCCTTATTCTTTCCAGAACTAGTTCTAATGTTAATACGTATAACAGGGGCGATAAAGGACACCCCTGTCTTACTGACCTTGTCAGTCTAACAGGGTCTGTTAAACTGTGGTTAATTAATATTCTACTATGGGGTTTTTTGTATAAGATTTCTATCCATGTTCTAAAATATTCCCCTATGCTGTTTGCTTGTAAAGTTTTATGTAAGAAGGAATGCGATACTCTGTCAAAGGCTTTCTCCTGATCTAATGATAATATTGCACTTTGACACTGTCTATCATGCGTGTATGTAATCAAATCTCTTATAAAGTGTGTATGTCTACAAATGTTTCTACCGTGTACACTGCATTGTTGATCTTCATATATCATACGTTGCATAAACGGTTTGAGCTTGAGAGTGAGAGCCTTTGCCAGGATTTTATAATCAGTATTTAGAAGAGAAATAGGCCTGTAATTTTTGATTGACTTTTTGTCAGCATTATCTTTAGGAATTAACGTTATGAAAGATTCATTCAAACTATTTGGAAGCTCTCCTTTCTGGAAGGCTTCTTCAAATACTTTAATTAATAAGGGGCCTAAAATTGGGAAAAAGAAAAAATAAAATTCCGCGGTCAACCCGTCTGGCCCGGGTGATTTATTTTTTTTGGAAAGTATTGATAGCTTCCCTTAAGTTTTCCAAAGTTAAAATTTCATCTAATTTCTTGCTCTCATCTTCACTCAAACGCTTTGTATAGTGTAGAAATTTATCCTGTGTGTCTACGTTGGTTTGTTCTTTAGTGTATAATTTTGTGTAGTACAGTAGAACTCCATTTATCCGAACCCCATGGGACCGAGCATCGTTCGGATAATTGGATTACATAATGTATCGAGTACATGTACACATATTTCTAAAAATAATTAACCATCACAAGGAAAATACACTATAAAACATATTTACTTGTACTGTAATAATAATACCCACACTGTATTAGATCACTGTATCACCAAAATCTTTTATTACACTGCAGTGCATGTACTACTTGTATTAATTATTTTTGTTAAGAAAGAGAAATGTTTTCAAAATAACATTACAAACGATTCAAAACCAGGCGCAACTTACGTATATATGTACTTGCACAGATGTAGCCCACTATTTAAAATAATGAGGAATCCTCTTTTGCACCAAACTGGATAGTCTCCTTTTGGCTGCTAAGTCCCGCATTCTCTTCAACAGCAGAAGCTGTGTAGGACAGCTGTCATCTTCTTGCTCGTACCAAGCCATCGCTGTTTCTAGTGCTATAAAGGCCTCTTCAGGACTTGGTCGACGTTTTGGTTTTTCTTCATAATCTACAAGTACATCATGTACTTCTGAGGAGTCTTCATCATCGGTCACTACATGTATTTGGTTTTCTTCTTGCACAAAAGACAAAATTTCTTCGTCATTCAAAAACTGAAAACCAGAATCATTATCATCTTCTAGCCACATGTGTGCATCATCTTTGTCACAGTCCGAAAATCCGGGCATTGCTTGAAACAGTTCCACAACTTCATTTATACAATCATCATTTGTGTCCACTGCAGTAGTTTCATTTCCTCCTTTTTTTTTCCCAAGCAATCTATTCCAAGCCTTGTTGAGATTATCTTGTGACAGGGTGGTCCAAGCATCAGCTAACATATAGCAGCAGTCTTTGAGATTAAGCTTATTGGAAAACGCCACCACACTTTCTTCATCTTCAGCCAACAATAAACGACGCAGGACTTCCTTCTTGTACATCTTTTTAAGCTTTGCTATAACACAATGATCCATTGGTTGAATCAGTGCTGTTACATTGGGAGGCAGAAAAATTACTTTAAAATTTGCATCAACTGCATTCAATGTATCCGTCTCTGGATGAGATGGTGCATTGTCCAGTAGAAGAATTACTTTTCCAGTTTTCTTTTCTTGTTCTCTCAACCTCTTCACATTTGGGATGAACTGATTTGTATACCAATCAAGAAATATTTCACTATTCATCCAAGCACTCTTCTGTGCTTTGTAACACAATGGAGACATGTCACATTCTTTAAACAACGTGGTTTTTTGGCTTTGCCGATCATTAGCACCGGTAAACGATGACTTCCACTGGCATTCGCGGCTACCAAAATTGTTACTCTCTCTTTGCACTTTTTAAACCCAGGGGCAGCTGCTTCGCGCTGAGATGCAAGTGATTTTTGAGGCAATGATTTCCAGTATAAGCCAGTCTCATCGGCATTATACACATCATCGAGTGAATAACCTTCTTCTTCCAAAAAAGCCAAGAATGTTTCTTTAAAATTTTTAGCGGCAGTTGCATCGCTAGATAAAGATTCCCCTTGAATCTCCAATTCTCGTATGCCATGACGAGATTTAAAATTTCTTAACCATCTCTGGCTAGCCTTAAAGTCAGGAGGACCGTCAAGTTGATTGTTGAACTGAAGTGCCTTTTCACACAACAGAGAACCAGAGATAGGTTCCCCTTTGCTTCTTCTTTGCACAAACCATATATACAAAGCCTCTTCCATTTTCACATCTTTCGCATTTCTCATGGTTTTATGTTTCTTCGACCCATTTTCACTATCAAATTTCGATGCAAAGCTCATAATTTTATCCTTGTTACTTTTGATGTCAGAGACGGTAGCTTTCCCAACATTGAAAATCCACGCAAGTGAAGACACAGTTTCACCTTGTCCTAGTCTCTTGATAATTTCTGTTTTCGTTTCAATTGACAAAACATTGCGGTTCCTTTTATATGCTTTAGGCCTACTGGAAGATGCCATATCGCACAGAGAAATACTTGTACACCAAAATTATTCTGCTGTAGTAGCAGACCCAATTATTTTAAGTTGAACTGTCTGTTTAGCCAGTGTTCTACCTAGAACGCACACGTACACTGGATTGGTAAACCAGATATTAACTGACTTTATGATCTAACTGACTTCCTGTACGTAAGCGACCGACCATTAGCCATCCCATTCTCTACAAATTGTTCGCACACATTTGAAGTTTGCCGCATCAAAAGATTCAGAATTTTAGTCTAACGTGACTGTGGCATCTGATTTTTTTTTTTTCCAGGAAAAAAGTGTTCGA